>ONZH01025340.1:0-131068 GCA_900303285.1 Rhinella marina | reverse complement strand
CAATCATGACTGGAGCGGTGCATGTGACCATGTACTGCCAGGTGTAAACAGTGCAACGACCGGAAGATGGAGGCAGGAGCGTCAGGGAGCAGGTACGTATGAATCTTCTATTTCAGAGGCCATGCTGCAGGAATGTGTTAAAAAATAATTTTTACTGGAAAAAAAAACAAAAAAAACACAACAAAACATTGCAACATTTCCTTCGATCTTGCCTGTTATTCCTAAATAAGTGCTTTCCTTCACTGCAGAGGACGGCGCTCCCAATCCAGTTACAGGCGCCCTGCAATAACCAATAAGTACTAGCGGGGAACGCTCAATTGGTTAACACTTTAATGACCAGGCCAGACCTTTGGTGGACACTGACAATTTTCTTTTTATTTTGCACTTTTTCCTTTTTAATTTTATTTGTATTTTATTCATATTTTATTATTAATTTTTTAATAATAGGTTTTTACTTTTTTTTTTTAAAATATATTTTTGCCACTTAATATGTCTCCCAAAGAATTCATAAAAAGACCCTTGGGGGGTCGTTGTATTTTATTATTTTCTTCATTAAGGCTTCTTAATAACTTCGGTGCAGCCACCTCCACTTCTAAATGTTAGACGGCTTCCTCGCTGTCTTACATTTAGACCATTTTCTACGCCTAAACCAGGCATAGAAAATGATGAATGAGACGGGCCTGCTGGCCTTTCCCTGTCCACTCTTTTAGACCTTGCGTGAGGGCGGAAAAGTCGCAGAATCTGCGCCAGAAATATGCCTAATTTTGGAGGATTTCTGACCCCCTTGAAGGGGTTGTCTCATGATGGACAGTGGGGGCATATCGCTAGGATATGCCCCCATTGTCTCATAGGTGCAGGTCCCACCGCTGGGACCTGCACCTACATCCAGAACGGAGCACCGCAAGATGGTGGCTAAAGGACTCCGGTCTGGCCACCACCAAGACGGCTACCCATAGAAACGAATGGGAGCGTACCGCGCATGACTGCCCACTGCTCCCATTCATTTTCTATGAAGCCGATGGAAATAGCCGAGCCAGCGCTCAGCTATTTTCGCCAGCCTCATAGAAAATGAATGGAGGGTGGCTGCGCATGCGCAGTGCGCTCTCTTTCACTTTCAGGGCGCTGTTCTGGATATAGGTGCGGGTCCCTAGCGATATATGCCCCCATTGTCCATGATGACACAAACCCTTTAATCTCTGCACTACTCTAGACCACAGGGGAGCAGGCATTGACCGGCCCACTACCTCCAGGGAGGCTAGCATCAACTCCTCTGCTAGCCTTGACCAACAGGTACTCATCTACAAGCACTCTTGACCTCCAGAGGAGCAAGCATTAACCCTTCCACTACCTTAGACCACCAGAGAAAGGAGGCATTAACCCCTGCACTACCACAGACCACCAGAGATGGGAGGCACTACTCTAGACCTCCAGTAAAGGGAGCACTAATCCTTCCAGTAGTCTAGACCACCAAGGGGGCAGGCATTGACCCCTCCAATACCCAAGGCCACCAGGGAAGCAGACACCGACCCATCCACTACTAAATGGAAGGCTGGTATTAACCCCTCCAGTACCCTTGATCACAAGGTATTCACCTGCCAGTATTCCTGACCTCCAAAAGGGCAAACATTACCCCTACGCTATCCTAGAACCACCGCGAAAGCTGCTATAGAGACTCCCAACAAACCAGCCTTGCCTTGTGAAGAACACATATCTTACAGTTTGGAAGAAAAACATTATTTTTGAATGTTTTTGATTGTTCGTGCCATAATTAATAATCTCAGAAGATACATTATGCAGCCACTTACTGCAATGTTTATTCAGAACATGGTACCATATGGACAGTACAGTAAAAGAGTAGAAGATTGAGGAGAGTAAAGTATATACAGTATATACAGGGCTGGTCAGAACTTGGATGTCATGGTCCCAGCCGACTAAATTCATATAGTAACCCTGCTTATATCTGGCAGCCAGGTGAATGACGTTAGGCCACATCTGACAGTCATAGACATCACCTACTCTTTATATATTTAAAGGGGTTGTACCACCATAGATAATAGGGGCATATCGCTAGGATATGCCCCCATTGTCTGATAGGTTCTGGGACCACCTCTGGGACCTACACCTACATGGAGAACGGAGCGGGGAAAGTTGCGGAGGGCGCACTGCACATGCTCTATTCATTTCTACGGGGCCGCTGAAAATAGCAGAGCGCTGGCTCGGCTATTTCCTTTGGCTCCATAGAAATGAATGGGAGCGGTGGCCGCCATGCATGCGCTCCCATTCACTTCTATGGGAGCTGCACATGGTGGTGACTGGAACCCCGGGAAACCAAGGGTCCTCCAGCCACAACTCTCCCCGCTCTCTCCCAGAGCTGGGATCCGGACCTATCAGACAATGGGGGCATATCCTAGCTATATGCCCCCATTGCCTGTGATGGGAATATCCCTTTAATCAACTTTAGTTTTTTTGTGGGTTCTCTCGTGTTTAACTAGCACGGAGCTGTAGGTGAAACTTTTCCCGCACTGTCCGCACGTGTACGGCCTCACGCCTGTGTGAGTCCGCTGGTGTTTTACGAGGGATGACGCTTGTGTAAAACACTTCCCACAGTCAGAACATGAAAACGGCTTTTGTCCAGTGTGAGTTCTCTCATGATTGGCGAGGGCCGAGGTCTGAGAAAAACCTTTCCCGCATTTTCTGCATGCGTATGGCTTTTCACCGGTATGAATACGGATATGCTTCACCAGGGCGGAGCTGTGAGAGAACGTCTTCCCGCAGTCCCTACAGGGGTACGGCCGCTCCCCGGTGTGCGTTCTTTGGTGGTTGGCCAATGCAGACTTGTCGGTAAATGATTTTGGACACTGGCTGCAGGTATAAGGTTTTTCCCCCGAGTGTGTTCTCAGATGTTTTAGCAGACCAGAACTTTCTGTGAAACTTTTGTCGCATTCGTTGCATGCATAGGGCCCCTGTCCAGTGTGAATCCGCTGATGACGCACGAGGTGGGACCTCCGGATAAAACACTTTTCACAGGAAGAACAAGAATATGGCTTCTCCCCTGTGTGGGTCCTCAAGTGAGTGAGAAGATTGGAGCTCTGAGCAAACCCTTTGCCGCATTTGCTGCACACGTACGGACGTTCACCCGTGTGTGATCGCTGGTGCCTCACAAGGTGCAACTTACATATGAACTTCATGTCACAGTCGCTACAGGCGTAGGGCTTCTCACCTGTGTGGGTTCTTTTATGTATAACCAGCTGGGAACTATCAATGAAACTTTTTCCACATTTACCACAAAAATATGGCCTCTCGCCTACATGGATCCTCTTGTGTCTTAATAGATGGGAACTCCGGTTGAAGCATTTTCCGCAGTCTGTACATGTGTAATGTTTCTCGGTGAGGTGAGACTTACACTTCGCCATCAGTTCAGACTTGGTGGCACCTGACCCAGTCCAGGTCTTTCCTTTAGGCTGGTCACAGTTTGTCTGAACTGGAGACTTACTGCCATCACAGAACCGTTGGTCTACAGAGTCTTTAGTAGGGTCTTCTGAAGGACAGACTGGCTGCTCGACGCCTTTGCACATTTGCGCTTCTAGCAAAAGTTCCTGCTTGATGCAAACAGAACTTTCCTCTCTCCTAGGTGGCACCTCAGTCTCTGAAAAATACTCATGCTCCTCTTTCACTGAGATGGGTTGCACATCTGCAACAGAAAAACAGAAGATGTGACCTATGTTGTTTGTACACCATGATCGGCAAAAATCTAACCAACCAAGGATTAGTTGGGAGGACACATTATCCAGAGATGGAGTTGTAGGCAAGGGAGGGTTATGAGCAAGGTGCAGCGATGGAAAGGGTTCCAACCAACAAGCAGTAAGGGGGGACCATGTGGCCCTAGCACGGGATTACATTTTTGAACTAGGGGTTCCTGGTTTTAGAAGCAGGCAGGCCACCAGGTGTCTGAGCTAAAGATTTATTACCATTATATACCATTAAAGAAACTTTGGTCTACCAGGTCTTGTCTAGTAGGGTCTTTTGAACGATGGAGCGGCTGCTCAACTCCATTGCACGATGGCTCTTGTAAAAGATGTTCCTGTTTGATGCACACAGAGCTTTCCGCTCTCCAATCTCTAGTGGACACGTCAGTCTCTGAATAATCAAAAGGTTCTTCTTTCACCTTGATGGGTTTCACATCTGCAACAAAAAAGCAGAAAACTGACCTGATACCTTCTGTTTTATGAACAGCCCGACTGAATGATGGATTTTCATGAGGGCAGGGGAGGTCTATGAGTAATGTACTTCTATACTAGATTGCATCATATAAAAAATACATGATTACCATAGAAACTTTGGTTTGCCAGGTTTCGTCTTGTCGAGTCTTCTGAACGAAAGACCGGCCGCACTACTTCACTGCACGTCTGTGCTTGTAACAGAAGTTCCCGTTTGTTTGTCCCGTTTGGCGCCGTCCAATCTCTGGTGGACACTTCAGACTCTGAATAATCAAAGCGTTCTTCTTTCACTTTGATAAATTTCATATCTGCAACCGAAAAACATGGAACTCATATGGGACATTTCTTGTACGTACACCATGATCTGCAGACACCTAACCAACAACCAACGTGGTATTTTCATGATTAGTTGGAAGGACACACCATGTAGTGACGGCACTATAGGCAAAGGAGGACTATAAGCAATGACAGAAGGGGTGCCACTGAAAGAGCAGTAAGCAGAGGCCTAATTAAAAGACATTTATCAGCCATTTGTAGCTATGACACTGGCTGACCTGTTACATGTGCACTTGGCAGCTGAAGACATCTGTGTTGGTCCTATGTTCATATGTGTCCGCATTGCTGAGAAAAATGATGTTTTATTATATGCAAATGAGCCTCTAGGAGCAACGGGAGCGTTGTCATTAAACTTGGAGGCTCTGCTCTCTCTGCAAGTGCCAAGGCGTCGACAGGTCCAGATGTGATGACGTTTACACTGCCAGGTGCAGAGGGTAGAGCAGTTACAGAGAGAGCTGAGCCTCTAGGTGTAATGGCCCCGCCCCTGTTGCTCCTAGAGGCTCATTTGCATATATCAAAACATCATTTTTCCTCCGCAATGCGGGCACATATGAACATGGGACCAACACAGATGTCTTCAGCTGCCAAGTGCACATGTAACAGGTCAGCCTGTGTCATAGCTACAAATCTGATGCCCTTTAAGTGTTTAAAAGGGAATCCTGGCTTCAGAGGCAAGTACGCCACCATATAGGTTTGGAGGGCAATGGGGTGCTTCGTAAAAGGGGTAAGTTTCTTGTCATTTATATTTGTATGGTATAGGGATGAGCAAAATCGGTTCTAACAAATCATAGTGATGCAAGTGCCAAAGCTCAAATTCGGCTTCGGGAGCAGTGACTACGCTTGCACCGCGACCTAGAAGTATAGTGGCTCATGTACAGCCAAATATAATGTGCAGGCATTATATATTGATTATATATGACTATCCTCAGGGTTGGTCATTAATATCAGATCAATGGGGGTCGGACACCCAGCACCCCTGCTAATCAGCTGCCATGCGAGTGCTGCTTACTCATTACACAGCGCCTTTTCTCCCTTGCAGCAGCGGCGTAGTGTAATGACAAGTACTCGCTCCATTTAAGTGAACGGAGCGAATACTTGTTATTACTCTGGGCTTCCAAGACGATGGGCAGTGTAATGAAGAGGAAGCAGCGCTCGCATGCTGTGCCTCCTCCTCCTCTTCAAACAGCTGATTGGTGGAGACTGCCGCAGATCAGATATTGATCCCCTTTAATCTTTGGTGCCCTTGTCAGGGCTGGGGTAGATATGCGGCCCTGTCAATCAACGGGCAGGTGGGCTGTCCCCACAGGTGAAGAGCTCGTGTTAATAAGATAAATCAATTTGCTCCACTCTAGTATGGTAGAATGTGTATACTAGATTGCAGCATTAAAAAAAAAAAAAAAAAAAAGATTACCATTATAGAAACGTTGGTCTTCCCTAGATCGTCTAGTCGAGTCTTCTAAATGATACACTGGACGCTCAAATCCATTGCACATTTGCTCTTGTGACGGGTGGTCCTGTTTGATGCCTACAGAACTGTCCGCTCTCCAATCTCTAGTGCACATATGAGTCTCCGAATAATCAACAGGCTCTTCTTTCACTTTCATGGGTTTCACATCTGTAACAGAAAAGCAGAAGATCCATAGGTGACCCTTGTGGTACCTACACCATGAGCGGTAGAAATCTGACCAACCAGGGTGAGGTTTTCACCATCCAGAGTTGGAGATGCAGGCAAAGGAGCTCCGCGTACGTTTACTGCGATTCATATATGGTGACATATGCATTCTTGGTTACGCAATTTTAAAAAAATTACCATTATAGAAACCTGGGTCTACCAGGTCTGGTCTAGTAGAGTCTTCTCCATGGTAGAGCGGCTGCTCAATGCCATTGCACATCTGCGCTTGTAACAGAAGTTCCTGTTTGCCGCTCACAGAACTTTCCACTTTCCAATACCCGGTGGACATGTCAGTATCGGAATAATACTCAGGTTCCTCTTTCACCTTGATGGGTGGCATATCTGCAACAGAAAAACAGAAGATTCACGTGGGCCATTCATGTATGCATGCCATGGTTTAGTATCCAACCAGAGCGGGATTTTCATGTAGACAAGGTAGGTCTATAAGCAAAGTGGACTATAAAGGGTGAAAGGGGCTCCAAAAAAGTAGCACAAAGTTACATTAAGGTAGGGAATCCTGGCTTCAGGTAGTCCCCGAAAGGTGGGTAGCTGAGAAGTGGACATGGCTGTAAGAAGAGGTGGAGAACCAGGAGCAGGTGCGTCTTGGCTCCCTAAATGCAATACAGCCATTGTGTTAGGCCCGTTTTGTTCAATTTTGGATGTTAAAAAAGGCATAAGCCACAAAATATTTGCCAAAAACTTCAATAATGTGGTTTTTGCACTGAGGGGTTAGTGTTTGGGGGTCCCTAGGATATAGCAGGTGCCATCCTTAAAGGACATCTGTCAGCAGATTTGTCCCTATGACACTGGCTGACCTGTTACATGTGCACTTGGCAGCTGAAGACATCTGTGTTAGTCCCATGTTCATATGTGTCCGCATTGCTGAGAAAAATGATGTTTTATTATATGCAAATGAGCCTCTAGGAGCAATGGGGGCATTACCATTACACCTAGAGGCTCAGCCCTCTCTGCAACTGCCGCACCCTCTTTAGGAGAAGTCAGGGCCAGACGTGATCACGTTTACACTGCCTGGTCCTATCAATCAAATTGCGGAGGGCGCCGCAGTTGCAGAGAGGGCTGAGCCTCTAGGTGTAAAGGTAACGCCCCTGTTGCTCCTAGAGGCTCATTTTCATATAATAAAACATCATTTTTCTCAGCATTGTGGACACATATGAACATGGGACCAACACAGATGTCTTCAGCTGCCAAGTGCACATGTAACAGGTCAGCCAGTGTCACAGGTACAAATCTGCTGACAGATAAAATAACCCAAATAAAATAGGGAACCCATTTTAATAATTTAATTTAGTATTCATTTCCTTATTTTAAAATCAGGACCTATAAAAAAAAAATAAATTTTTTTCTTACACTAAGAAAAATGTTCTACAAGATGAGCGAATCAATTGTAATGAATCCAATCCTCTCATCAAGCAGCATTTCTTCACCTATGAGGGGCTGTCCTCGCAGATGAAAAAGCGCCCACCTACCGCGAGATTGACAGGGCCGGACATTTAAAGCGGCCCTAACGATATATACTGCCCGCACCACTGCTCCAATTAGCACAGGAACAGCAGAGGCTCTTCTTCGGGGCATCGATGATCCATAGATTCTGCCGTCGCTCTGCTAATTGGAGCAGGCTGTATTACTGCCAGGACCATGCTGTAGGTGGGCGCTTCTTCACCTGCAGGGACAGCCACCCATAGGCGAAGAAGTCCTGCTGATGAAAAGATCCGATTCGTTACAATAGTAAAAGCCCTATGTGTACGCTAACTCACAAAAAAAAGGTCTGGTCATTAAGGGGTTAAAATAATTCAAGCACAGCTAAGGCTACTTTCACACTGGCGGCAGCAGGGTCCGGCAGGCTGTTCCGTCGGGAGAAGAGCCTGCCGGATCCATGCTAATGCTAGCTCACCGTGCCACCGGAGGTCCTGACACAGCACGGCAAACAAGCAGAGAGGCGGCCGGACAAAAACGGCAGCGTGCTCTGCATTATTGTTTTCTTTGAATCAAAGTTGGTTCAAAATTTAGTACCGATTAATTTCTTAATATATCTTTATAGACAGACTGTGAACTCACTGAAGGATCAGATTACAGCTGCCCATAGAAATCTATGGAGAGGGGTAGGGGATGAGTTAGCTGCAGGGAGGGACAAAGCCACAGAGTCTGCAGCAGCTAAGAGCAAGTGCTTTATTCACATCAATAATGCTTAGTACTTGTCTATGTCAATGCAGGATCTCCTCTTCTCTGGACTCGCAGAGGGGGAAACTGCTAAAACTGCAGAATACAAGTCAAATTAAAGGAGTTATCCCATGACTAATGTATAAAATTAAAAATTAGACATTATATGTACTGTACATGACAATCTCTTCTAACAAAGCTAGAACCAGCCCTGTACCTCACATGGATCCAGAGGTCTCCACATTCATTGCTCTGCTAGATTTATATCAAGCTGAAAGCTCAAGGGAGTGTCTTTTCTGCTGCAGCTCAGGGGGCGTCTCAGCTCTCCCTATCACAGCTCAGGAGGCGTATCTCAGCTCTCCCTATCACAGCTCAGAAGGCGTGTCCATGATCTCCCTATCACAGCTCAGAAGGCAGTTGAAGGATGAAACTGAGCATGTGCGGCCATCTCAGTGAGCAAAACAAATAAATAAGAAAAAAAAACAAACTGCAGGTGGTGCTTTACAGATACATTTTATTGAATAACTCAGTGGCTATACTAAATTTTTAATTATATGCAGTTCCAAAAGTATTCAGATCCAGGTGCTGGTTTGAAAACTGTAGAATATTTTTTGTGGGACAACCCCTTTAAGGCCAGATACAACATTATTCCTCCTGAACACAGACACAGTGCTTGAAAAAGGCTGAATGTCAGCCGAAACATCGCATGTATGGCTGAATGTCAGCCGAAACGTCGCATGTGTTTTATACCACATTATGGATTAAAATCTCATCACCGTGAACAGTGGATGCTGTCTTCATCTCTTTGGTCCTACACACACACAGTAGCTTACCCTGAAAAGCTGTCGGAACTACAGCAGTGGCGGACTGGTGCAGGTATCACTTCTTTTATGTTTTTAAGCTACTGTGATCCCACTGTCGCCAAATTTTGTTGTACTATTCCACTTTAACATCAATGGAAAAAAAAAACTAAAACAAAAAACATGCACTTTTTGTAAGACGGAGCCAGGAAAGGATCATTTAAGGGGACTGCCTCAGTTGCCTGAACCCCATTTATCTGATTTTTAGTTCTGGAAATCACCGCTTGACGGAAGAGGGCAGGATTGGAATATTGCAAGCATGCAGAAGGTGCAAAGTAGGAGAAGAAGCTGGAATGATGATGGGCAGCATGGTACAAAGACACAAAACTTGCGAGGTCAAGGAATCTACAAGACACAGATGACCGATACTCACCTGCTATTTTGCAAAGCTCTCGGCATTTTTCAATTATGGAGATGATCTCTGGTTTTTCATAGACAAAACCTGCAGAAGCAAAGTGGTCATCATGTTATGGCAGCAGTCAGAATGCGACCTATCATGAGATCCAGAGGATGGAAAGCTAAGCTCAGGAATGGAAAAAGGAACCTTACAGCTTAGGTCAGGCAGCAGCTTTAAAGGGTCTCTCTGTGCTTTAGATCAGATTGGTGAAGGTCTAACACCCGGCATCCCCACCCATCAGCCGTTTCGTGCCGCTGGAAAATATACATTGTAGGGAGCTAAAAAAGCAGACAGCTTCACGCACCCACTGGGTGGTGGCCGTGCCAGGGTGCTGCAGCTCAGTGCCCATTCATGTATGCTGGAGAGGGAAAACTATGTGGTGTACGAGCCTTCTGCTTCTGCTTCGTACACCATCAGTGCCCGGCGATTGGTGGGCATGACTCATGTAGGACCTCCAATAATCTGATATTGATCACCAATCCTGGAGATTTGAGAAACCTAGTAGCATGGCGTCTCCTGCAACTTCTCCCATTAGGTAGTAAAATAAAATAAAAAGAAGAAGTTTGGGCAAATTATTATTGAGGAATAGTTAGCCATACAGTGAAGCACCCTCGCACCTCCAATCTGCGCGCCATTCCATAATAGAATCCCTGTGCCTCAACTCTGTCTCTACTGAATGCTAAAGCATGCTCCAGCTCTTAAGGTAGGATTTTAGGGACGTTTTCGGCGCAGATTTGGTGGCGAAATCCAGGCCGAATCTGCAATAAAACCGTCTTCCATTGTTTTCCACAGTTCATGCAGCCGCACCAAGAATGTACAGATCCATTCTAGGCACTGTTACCACACGACCCCTTGCAACGCCACAGTGGTAGCCTGCTCACTCAATTCAACGGAGCTAAACGTAGAGCGGGTCCGCATGAAATCCCACAACTGTAACCGCAGCACAGGGTTTTTACGGCTGTGAAATGGTTCCTCTTATGGCAGTGGTGACTTACCCAGAGAGAAAAGAGTGTAGTAATTGTCCAGCATGACATCCATGTACAGCAGCCTCTCTGCCATTTCCAAACTCTCCCACTCCTCGGCCGAGAAGTATACCGCCACATCATCAAATCTGATAGGGACCTAAGATATAAAGAAGCAAGGGCAAGAGTAAATGAAGATCCAGAGCGGTGGTGCTAACCAAAGTAGCATGAATGTTAATGGCGATGGAAGACACTTCTAGAACACACTTTATGTATCTGGTTGTAAAACAAGGTTTCCTTTCAAGCTACACCCAAACTTTTAACTCCATTGCCTTCACAGAACATAAATGAAGCTACAATAATTTTAACTCCATCACCCTGCATTGAGACAGTGAAAGAATGGTCGAAATCTTTGCTAATTTATTGAAAAGGAAAAACTAAAATCTTGCATTGCATTTATA
The DNA here is from genome assembly GCA_900303285.1 of Rhinella marina. NCBI lineage: Eukaryota > Metazoa > Chordata > Amphibia > Anura > Bufonidae > Rhinella > Rhinella marina. The sequence goes on along the minus strand of ONZH01025340.1, from coordinate 119,985 downwards.
TTCAGACCTTTCAGACTTAGGACTTAGTTGAAGCCCCTCTGGCAGTGATTACAGCCTCCAGTCTTCTTGGGGATGATGCCACAAGGTTTGGACACCTGGATTGGAGGATTTTCTTCCATTCTGGTTGGATGGGGGCTGTCGGTGGACAAGCATTCTCAGGTCTCTCCAGAGATGTTTGATGGGGTTCAAGTCAAGCCCGGCCCGTGGCTGGGTCACCCAAAGACATTCACAGAGTTGTCCCTAAGCCTCTCCTGTGTTGTCCTGGCTGTGTGCTTAGGGTCATTGTCTTGTTGGAAGGTGAACCTACAGCCCAGCCTGAGGTCCAGAGCTCAGATCTTCATTAAAAACTGCTCCATTTAGCTTCTTTCAACTCTGACCAACCTCCTGTCCCAGCGACTGAAAACACTATCTCACAGCCTCATGCTGCCACCACCATGCTTCACTGTAGGGATGGTATTAGGTAGGTGATGAGAAGTGTCTGGTTTCCTCCAGACACAACGCTTAGAATTGAGGCCAAAAAGTTCAATCTTGGTTTCACCAGACCAGAGAATCTTCTTTCTCACAGCCTGATAGTCCTGTAGGTGCTTTTTGGTAAACTACAGGCAGTTTTCATGTGCCTTTTACTAGAGAGGCTTCTTTCTGGCCCTTGTGTCATAAAGCCCAGATTGGTGGAGTGTAGGACTGAAACGATTCATCGATCTAATCACACAAAAAAATCCTCAATGCAAATTTTCTGCATTGAGGATTCGTTTGTGTCACGTGACCACGGAGCGGGAGTAAAGCGCTTTCTATTACTCCCGCTCGGTGGTCTCTGTCGGCCCGCAGCAGTTAATATCTAATACTTACATGTCCTGTAGAGGCGCCTCCGTACACACCACAGCTTTTCCATGGCCCCGCTCTGCACTTTGACCCGACGTCACACTGCGTCATAGCCCTGATGCAGTGTGTACGTCAGGAACACAGTGCAGCGCGGGACCATGAAAGAGCTGTGGTATGTACAGAGGCGCAAGTATTAGTAAGTATTAGTTCTTAACTGCTGCAGGGGAAAACTGTTGGCAAAGGGGGGTGGAGAGAACTGATGGCAAGAGGGGGGGGGGGATTTAGAACTGATGGCAAGGGGGGGTGGGTGGAGAGAACTGATGGCAAGGGAGGCACCGGAAGGCACTGGGGGGCATCTGGGGCAAGCTGCTGGTACTGGGAGGCACTGGGGGGTAACTGAAGGCACTGGGAGGGCAAGCTGGTGGCACTGGGGCAACTGGAGGCACCTGATGGCAATGGGGTGCACCTGAAGGCACTGCTGCTCCCAGTGCCTTCGGGTGCACCCCAGTGCCTTCGGGTGCCCCAATGCCTTCGGGTTCACCCGAAGGCACTGGGGAGGCAAGCTGTTGGCCTGGGGGGCACCTGATGGCAATGGGGCACTGGGGGCACCTGAGGCACTGGGGGGCAGGCTGGTGGCACTAGGGCGCACCGGGGGGCAAGCTGGTGGCACTGGGGGGGCAAGCTGGAAGCAGAGGGGCCTGATGGCATAGGGGAGCTGAGGCACTGGGGGTAACTGATGGCATATAAGACTGATGGTGCTGGGGGGGTCTGATGACTTTTTATAAAGGTAAACATCCTTTTAATTAGTTATTTATTAGAGTACTCGATTAATCGATAGATTACTTAACTACTAAAATAATTGTTTGCTGCAGTTCTGGACATGTCTCCAATCTGCGCTCGGGATCTTTGGAGCTCAGCAAGAGTGACCATTGGGTTCTTGGTCACCTCTCTTTCCAAGGCCCTTTCCACAGATTACTTGGGTGAGGCGACCAGCTCTAGGAAGAGTCCTAGTGGTGCCAAACTTCTTCCATTTAAGAATTATAGAGAACACTGTGCTTTTGGGAACTTTCAGTGTAGTGGAAATATTTTGTCTCCTTCTCCAGATCTGCGCCTCCACATAATCCTGTCTCTAAGCTCTACAGGCAGTTCATTCCTCCTCGTGGCTTGGTTTTTGCTCTAAGATGGATTGTTAGCTGAGATATTTATAGACAGGGCTCTGTCTTTCCTAATCACGTCCAATCACCTGAATTTACCACAGAAGACTCCAATTAAGGTGTAGAAACATCTCAAAGATGATCAATAGAAATGGGAGGCCCAGAGCTAAATTTCCAGTGTCTTAGCAAAGGGTTTGAATACTTGTGTCCATGCCAAATTTTTAGTTTTTACTTTTTAATAAATTTGCTAAAAAAAAATATCTCTTTTTACCTTGTCATATTGGGTATTAGTAAGTACGTTGGGGAAAGTTTTTTTTTTTTCCACAAGGCCTCAACATAACAAAATGTGAAAAAAACTGAAGGGTCTGAAGACTTTCCAAATACATTGTATGAACACTGTACAGAGGGGTGGCCTGCCAAGGTCACCACTTCTGTTTTTCATGGCCTTTTAGTAATGTAGATGTCCTTTCCATACTAAATAATACTGAAAGGTATAATTCTAATAATTTCATCTGAGTGTTACCATTACCAAAAAAGGCTTCAGTATGTTCACCAGCAGTGACTTGTGCGAGGGCAATGTGAGCGCATGGCACAGCATATTACCTCCTGTAATAAAGAATCCATATGTAGCTTCAGCTGAGACATCAGATCCAAAGACGATACAACTGCGGAATCTAGAAAAGCGATAATACGTCATGACATTATCCACCAACATCAAGAACATCCACAATATGTGCTCAGTCTGGGAAAATGCTTGATTATTTTTAGTACTATCTGTGTCCTGTGTAAGGGCAGAATATTGCAGCTACAACTCTGTACTACTAGTGGCAACACAGCCCAAAAAATGTATGGTCACTAGGTGCGCTAAAAGAATACATGGGACCAGGGGCATACACAGATCTCTTAGGGCCCCATAGCAAAATGTAGTCAATTATGAAGAGGTGTTGGCCTCTATATAATTTCGGCACATCCACCAGCTTTCTTGCTGGCTTAAATTTACACCATTTTATTCAGTGGGGACGGGGGAAGGGGGAAGCAGCGCATCCTATAAAGTAAATATTAGTGAGCGTGTCCATTAAGGAAGCGCTCACTAGTAGACAGTAGGACTGGAAGCGGTGAATATATTGCTCCTTGTGCTGGCTATACTCACGGCTCCCTGGTCTTCTCCTGCCAGTTAGGCACAACTGTGCTGTGAACAGACGTCGCGAGGTCTGTAGAGCAAGGGTCCGATCCGAGGTCTGTAGAGCAACCGGGGTCCGATCCGAGGTCTGTAGAGCAAGGTCCGTCCGATCCCGATGTCTGTCCGATCCGAGGCTGTCAGATCCGAGGTCTGTAGAGCAACCGGGGGTCCGATCCGAGTCTGTAGAGAATCCGGTCTGTGCCGGCATCTGTTATCCGAGGTCTGTAGAGCAAGTCCGAGGTCTGTAGGCGAGGTCAAGTGATCCGAGGTCTGTAGAGAGTGTCACAGGATCCGATCTGTGAGTGGTCCGACTTTGTCTGATCCGAGGTCTGTAGAGCAACCGGGGGTCCGATCCTGTAGAGCAAGGGGGTCCGATCCGATTCCGATCCGATTCCGATATTCGGGGTCCGATCCGAGGCTGTGTCTCGATCTGAGGTCTAATGAGCAACCGGGGGTCCGATCTGTGAGTCCGTCTGTAGAGCAACCGGGGGTCCGATCTGAGGTCTGTAGAGCAACTGGGGGTCTGATCTGAGGTCTGATGAGCAACTGGGGGTCTGATGAACTTTAATAGAAATGAATGGAGCATGCTCGAAACTGTAGGTTTCACAACAGATGGAGTGCCGAAGGTTGCTGATCCCTGCCCTAGGTGCATCTTATGGTCAGATGCAATGCAAAACAAAGAGGCTCACAGTTGGCACTGTCCAAATGGAGATACAGCACTACATCCAGCTGTCAGAACTATGCAAGCTATGGTGGTGCTCAATGTATAATGATAAATCCATGAATCAATGCACAGTTAGAGAACTGAAAACATGGCACTCACCACAAAAATATCTTCTTTTATTATTCACAAAAAGCAGGACGGGAGGACACTGCAGGAGAGAAGGCCTCTGGCTTTCTCAAGGCCTCCTGTAGCGTCTGTGGACGAGGCCACCTGCTCTTCTGCATTGTCCTCCCGTCCTGCTTTTTGTACATTTTGGAATAATAAAAGAAGATTTTTATGGTGAGTGCCATGTTTTCATTTCTTTATGTATAAACCCGATTTATGGTTGGGTGCGTCTTATGATGCAGGAAATATGGTAATTACATTTTTCATCATCCTGACAAATTACTTTTAATAGAAGAATTGTCCAACCAGGATTCAAAAACTAAATGTTTTCTGTCTTGAAATATTTCCTGTTTTTTGGAAGCATTGTTCCAAATGGAGGTAAACTTGAGCTGTTTGGGTTGTCCATCTACTCTTCCTCTACAGTGCTTTCAACAAGGGTCAAGATAAAGACTAGCTTCATCTACTATGGGTGATGCTGACCTTCTAAGATAAAAAATATAATCTTCTGATGGCTGAAATAGTCATTGAGATAATTTTTTCTGAGCCGTTGAGAACCATACCCAACAAGAATTGAGTAGACAAGAGACATGCTGATACTTACTGGGTTTGAACGATCTGTCCTGACCATCAGAGCCCATGGCTTGGTTCCCGTTGAAAACAAGAACTGAATTTGACAGTGCGTAATCTGTCTGCGTCCCGATGCTGCAGAATCCGATTTTTGTTATTTCTATATCCTGAAGCATTTCTTCTTCAAATGTTAAGGTCTCATTAATGAAGGTGGTCGGAAGTTGTATCAGAGGTTGTTGGAGGATATCTGTGTCGAAAGGTCTCTTCCTTTTTCTGGACCGGCTCTTCTTCAAATTTTCTGCGATAATACATTCTCCTTCTCTAACAATTGGAAAAATGGAAGGTACAGCGTCAACTCTCAAAGATTTTCCATGGTGGTTGACGTTAATGATGTAGGAATCCGGAGTGAAGTGGCATGAGCACAGGCGATACTTGTTCTGCCTGTTTCCCTCCAATATCTTGTGGGCCAAAGCATTTACATCCTTGAAGATCTGACCGGTCTGCTGCAGCCATACCATTATTCTTGAGATATCCTTAGGAAAGGGGTGCAGAATGATCTGCTCACTCTGGCCTTTTCTTCCAGTTTTGCTAACGCACTGGTTCACCAGACAGCTAGGCATGATTCTGGTAATTTCTTTCCTGGATAAAAATAAAAATGATGTATAAATTTGTTGGCCACAAAGGGGGTGAATATATTGTTTACAATATGATATTAAAAAAAACAACAACTCCTTTAAAGGGGTTGTCCGAGTTATGACAAAAAATGTATAGCACTGTAAATCTGATGGGCAGCAATATATAACTAAGTTAAGCAAGTTTTAGGCAAAAAAAATCCATATTTCCTAATTTCCCTGGTTCTCTTCTGGCCTTTGTTTACATGCAATAACAACAATCTCAGCCCCTCCCCCTCCCCCCCCCCTCTCTGCAAAGGGAATGAATACAAGTGCTGAGTGACATGTCTGCCTGCTGGAATACTCAGCAGCATGTTGTATGTGTAGGACTACAAGTCCCAGCTGTACAATGACACTGCTGATACACACAGGAAATTCTCCCTACCTGTTCTTGTACAATTCCTCTATAGCTCCTTGCCCAGCATTTGTCTCCTCTCACTGCTGCAGCTACTATTTGTTGTAAAGCCTTGAGCCCTCAGTGTGTTCTGGCTGAAGGGGTTAATGTTTTATCTGAAGGAAACCAGGGAGAGAGCAGATAGCAGGAGCTGGCAAAGAAAGGGGGCGTGGCCAGTGACGTCTGGTGTACAGACTCTTATCTGAACTCTGAGGCTTGTACACGAAACATCACAGACCAGGGAGATAAGGTGACATCACAGGTCATGTGACCCTCAGTCAACTCTGAGAAACCAGCAGCTTTAGAAACACAAAGTATATGGGAAAGTTGTTATACCTGACAAGTTAGAAACATATAAAGAACAAAAAAATAACTCGGACAACCCCTTTAACCCTTAAAGGGTATTCCCATCTTAGACAATGGGGGCACATTGCTAGGATATGCTGGGACCCGCACCTATAATGAGAACGGAGCCCCAAAAGTGAAGGAGGGCGCACTGCACATGCACAGCCGCTCTCCATTTATTTCTATGCGGCCACTGAAAATAGCCGTGCGCTGGCTCGGCTATTTCCGTCTGCCTCATAGAAATGAATGGGAGCGGTGGTTGCGCATGCACGGTGCGCTCCCATTCATTTCTATGGGTGCAGAGGGGAGCTGCGCCTGGTGGTGGCCAGACCCAGGGTCCGACCATCTTGCAATCCATCAGTGGTGGTCGTGCTTGCACACTATAGGATAAAGCACCAGCCTCTCTGGTGACCGGGACCGTGGTATTGCACATAGGCCAGTGCTTTTTACTATAGTGTGCAAGCGCGACCACCACTGATGGATTGCAGGGTGGTCTGTAACCATGGAAACAAGCAGTGTATAATGTGATAGCAAAGGAGGCAATATGGACAATCACAGTACATTAGTAAGTGCCTTGTAATAACTTTCTCTACATGATAAATGCCATTTGCTGAAGTGAGACAACCCCTTTAAATACCTATTTTTCACACTCACTAAGGGTCCATTCACATGTCCGCAACTGTTTTGCTGTCCGTAAATTGCGGACAAAAATTGCGCATTTTGCAGACCGCACATGGCCGGCACTATAATAGAAATGCCTATTCTTGTCTGTGATTGTGGACATGAATAGGACATGTTCTATTTTTTTTGCAGGGACGCGGAATCCCATTGAAAATGAATGGGTCCGCCCCGTTCCGCAAAATTGCAAAACAAATGCAGACCCATTTTGAGGACGAGTGAATGGACCCTAATAAAATATAAAAGATTTTCACTAATTCTTACCAACAGATTCATGAACCTGAACTTCTGCCGTCACAAGATCTGAGACAGAACCGTCTTCACGTGAGTAGAAGCTTTCAGATACAAGCGGAGTACGGGTACTGTGCGGTGATGAGCTGTTACCTGCGGTACCACTTATACTTCATTAGAAATCACTGCTCTTCTCTATCCGCTGCCGCCTCATGTCCTTAGTGGAAAGAGGGGAGAAAAAAGATAAGACACCAGCAGTAGAGCTTCATGTACAGGTGACACAGGCCGTGATGGAGTCTCTGTGGTCATTACATACCAGACAAGAGGCTGTAATAAGTCACAGGAATGAAAGCTATAGAGTCAGCCTGACATAGGGCCTCATGTTATAATCCAGAGCCTAGCAGTAAAAGATGTGAGGGCAGATTGACAGATAGAAAGATATAGGTATGAGATAGATAGATAGATAGATAGATAGATAGATAGATAGATAGATAGATGATAGATAGATATTAGATAGATATGAGATAGATAGATAGATAGATAGATAGATAGATAGATAGATAGATAGATAGATAGATAGCCAGGAGAGGTATAGAGTGGACCCAGCATGCATGTTGGTACCTGCACTCCCTGGATTTTATGGTGGTCGTTCTGGCACATAACAGGTAGCATTTAGTGTTAGGTTCCCGTCTTACAGAGATAGCCTTGACGTTTGGCAGACGGGACCAAATAATTTTGTACAAAATATATTTGCCAAGAATCTAATATTTACTAAATAAGCGTAGCATTAGCACCAGAATATTTTCTATAATTATGGCATTTTTGTACTTTGATTGGTTTGCAGAGTGCTGTTGCATTGTATTTTTTTCCTTTGTGTATCTAGCCATGGCAGCGTGCACCTGCACACGGGGATGTGCTGACTGACCCCCTTTTTCTTTGCACTATGAGATAAATAGATAGACATATAAAATAGATAATATATATATATAACAAAGATGGATATACAGCTACGTAGATGGAAAAATGAAGAAGTTATAGCTCTTGAAAGGCAAAGATTAAAAAAAATGACAGCGACTTGGCAGTAACGTAGTGGAAAAATGAATCCAGCCAGCAAAGGAAGCAATATGGACAATCACAATACATTAGTAAGGGCCTTGTATTAACTTTCTCTACATTATAAATGCCACTTGCTGAAGTGACAACCAATTTAAACACTTGTAAGGACGCCTTCACACGCCGCTGAATTTTCTACCACTGAAAATCACTTCCATTCACCTGAATGGGGCTTGCAGAAATCCATGAGCTTGACGCCCCATTGAAATCAACGTAACTGATTTTTATGTTGCGGAAAATTCTGCAACAAAATCCACAGTGTGTGAAGGCAAGGTCTACACGGCGACAACTGTCACGGACAGTATTGGGGAGAATTGGTGATCCCAGCCGGGTTGGATTTCATGCGACTGCTGCGGGGATCACGGCTACTCGGCGATCCTGGCCGCGACCAGTGTCGCTGTATAGCCCTGGCCTTACACTCCTGTAAATCCGCCATTAAAGAGGACCTTTCACCACTCCTGACAGGCCTGTTTTAATCGCTTCATGCATTCCCCATGTAATAACAATTCTGGAACATCTATTCTTATGTCTCTATGTTTTGCCATTCCTTTATTATTTGCACTAGAAGTTATGAATGAATTGCTATTTGCCTTCAGTAAAGGAACAGAGGGGAGGTGACCAGTTGGGGGTGTGTACCTGCACAGTCTGAACACTGATTGGATAGAGTCAGTCTGTGCAGGTACACACCCCCAAGTGGTCACCTCCCCTCTGTTCCTTTACTAAAGGCAAATAGCAATTCATTCATAACTTCTAGTGGAAATAATAGAGGAATGGCACAACATAGAGACATAAGAATAGATGTTCCAGAATTGCTATTACACAGGGAATGCGTGAAGCTATTAAAACAGGCATGTCAGGAGAGGGGACAGGTCCTCTTTAAATTAGAAATCTGTCACCAAAAACAACCAGTTTTCAGCTACTAATCTGCAGTGGATTTTTCTGCTACGGATTTTGTCGTGTGATTTAAGCCTAAGCATTACAAAGGTTGAAATATGCATAAAACGCGCTACGGATTTAAAATCTGCACTGCAGGTCAATTTCGGCTACAGACATTATATATGTTTTTTTGCAGTATAGATGGACGAAGTTTTGTAAAATCTCATCCACCAACATTATGGATTTTTGACGGCAGAATATCACCCACGTGTGAATATGGGCACAGCGATGATTCCAGCACTGCGGCCCCAGGATCGTTGAAGGTGCCGACAGTCAGTCCCCCACTGATCTGAGGCCATCAATAGTCTGAACCCGGAGGACACGCTCCCGTGTTACCCAGGTCCTCTCTAGATGCTTAGCCCCAGCACATACATTTATGCAGACAACAGAACATGACATCACAAGGCCATCATGCTATACACACACATTTACCTGATCCCCTTGTTTTGCACTGGCATTGAAAATCTTGAGAATGCTGGGACTTGTAGTCCTACTACACCAACACCCAGCAGGCATCACACAATGCAGGTTATCAACAGAGAGCCCAGATCACACGGACTGAACGGGCACTGCCATTATCTGTCAGGTTCAGTAGAATCCATATAACAAGGCCAGGATTGTCTAAGCAGGCTCTCAGTCAGAACTACAACCCCCATATCAGATGGCTATTCACTGGTCCCTGCCAAAGAAGACTTTTGGGAATTGTAGTTCATTCACCCTTCTGCCCAATAGTAATAATGCATTATAAAACTACATTTCCCATAAGGCAACCATAAACTGAAGTGACGTGGAGCGCAGGGCCCTACAGCACGTCGGGATTTGAAGTCCTGCGGTGGGGATTAGCTAATGAAAAGAGAGAATGACTGTCAGCAAAACTACAACTCCCGGGTGTGTGGCTTCTTGACTACGTCACACGGGACAGCAGCCAATCAGAAGGCTGGGCTGCTGGCCACATCCCTTTCCTTTCTACACAAAGGCTGCGGGCTGTACCAGGTAAGGGGACAGGCACTGCGGCTGATGGAGGGGGATGATTCAGCTGCGCTGTGTGCGGCCTTGTGAGCGCAGGCAGCAGCCGTCCTCCAGGCTGACGGTCTCTTTAACCCTTGAAGTCGCTCCATGACACAAATCTGAGCATACAGGACATGTGTACGATACAGGGGCGAACTGCACACCCCCAAAATGCAGTTACGGCATCTCTTAAGCGCCCCCTGCTGATCACAATGGGGTACTGCTAGTTCACAGACATACACATTTTCTAATCTACTTTGTGTATCAGTTTCTTATGTTTTCAAGATCTCTGCTTGCTGTCATAGAATATAGGCCAACATGGTTTACTACTAAATGATGAAAATCCGTCCTGGCCGTCTGATGATCATAAATATGACAAGAGGGAGCACTGGTTTGTATAAGGAGCTGTGTGCGAACAAGTGCAGAACTCTGGTATTATTACATAAAGGCTCCTATTCATTGACAAAAAGCAGAGATCTTGAATCGCATGGAGAATGAATGCACAAAGTATGTTTGCAAAATGTTATTATAAAGGAGTTATCAGTTTTGTGTGTAATGGCACCAGAACCTGCTAAATCTCCTCAGGACCTCCCTTAGGACACACAGTGTTCATGGGTAGCAATGTAAAAGTTGCCGGCACCCATTGCCTTTACTGTCCCCTGAAAGACCTTTTTAAATCAGGCCCATTTACGTGGGCAGATTGAGGAGTGTTCATTCCTGATCATTGCCTCCTCATCAGCTGCATTTCCTTGCAGCACTCATCTCTCTTTATGGGGATGAACAATCGCTAGTGTGATCATTCATCCCCATACACTTTCCTTGTTTGTCAGCAGCATGTTCAAAACAAGGATTTATGGTGCAGCATTAAAGATGTTATTCGGTGGCACATTTACACAAGCTGATTTTAAGAGGCAAATGTTTGCACCTGATGATTTGCCCGATCCACGGCCTGTGTAAAAGACCCCTTAGATCATTTCACACTACACTAGTGAGTGTAGCCAGTCCACTGGAGGTCTGGATCTTTGGCCTCCAAATATTCTTAAAGAAGAACTTCGGCAAAAAAATTTATTCTCTGACCTGCTAGAAATGTACATGATGTAATCTGTGAATGTAATTTTCTTACCAGTGTCTGTATTTGTGAGTTATATAATCCTGAAGTTTCTTATCTGTGTCATGTGACCAGCAATCAGACCCACCAACTCAGACAGAGACTTATGTGTGGACAGGAAATCTATTTCTCTATGTATTCCTATGGGAGCCTCGCTCTGAGTCTCATAGGAATGAATAGAGAAGTAACTGGCTTCCTGTGCTGTGTCAGTTGGAGATCAGAGAGTTGGTCACATGACACAGCTACAATAAGAAGAGAGGATAACTCAGAAATACAGACACCGATGAGAAGATTGCATTCAATACACATTACATCATGCACCTTTCTAACAGGTCAGAGAATAGCGGGAGTTCTTCTTTAAGGTCCACCCTTCATCAGTCCTATAGAAGTTAATGGAGAGGTGGACTGTCATGCATACTACTGCTCCATACAAATGGAGGACTCGGAGACGCCCATTCTCAGGAGACGGCTGGGGGTTCCTGCGTTCAGACCTTCAGCGATCTGACATCACCTATCCTGTGTATAGCGGCTCATCATATTGATGTTCTAATATAAAGTGGTCTCCATTGTGGACAACTATCTCCAACAGACCTTCTCCGGTGATGAGCTAAGGCAACCAGCATGATGAAACCGCTGAGAAAGTCCAAAATTTCGTGAACACCACACCCGATCTAGTCCATTCCTTCATATCCTTTGTATATTGACCCCCTACTTTTGAGATGACCACCCTTCTAGAAGACCTTTCATTCCATTTCTGTTGACAGCGATCAAGTGATTAGATTTCGCTGCATCTGCTGTCCCTTCTCCATAGAATAGAAGAATATTCCTAAATATCCATGTTCTCCATTTTGAAAAAATGATCCCTGAGGTATACGCTCACTTCAAGTGTTTGTTCAAACCCCACAAAGAATCGCGGGGTTCTTGCCTGAGTTGCTCCTTCCATGTTCTACAGCTTGATTGACCATGGTTAGATGACATATTGGTTCCTTCTATCATGTAGCACCGTTCTAATAATACTTCTATATACATTGATAAAAAAAACACAAAAAAAAACAACCCAAAGAGGATCAACAAATTCTGCAAAAACAAGCCCTTAAAGGGGCTATCCAAACCCACCACGCATATTCAGAAATTAGCTAAGTATCATAGTAACGTAGTAACATAGTTTATAAGGCCGAAAAAAGACATCTGTCCATCCAGTTCAGCCTGTTATCCTACAAGTTGATTCAGAGGAAGGCAAAAAAACCCTGTGAGGTAGAAGCCAATTTTCCTCAATTTAGGGGAAAAAATCCTTCCCGACTCCAATCAGGCAATCAGAATAACTCCCTGGATCAACGACCCATCTCTAGTAACTATAACCTGTAATATTATTACCCTCCAGAAATACATCCAGGCCCCTCTTGAACTCTTTTAGTGAACTTACCATCACCACCTCCTCAGGCAGAGAGTTCCATAGTCTCACTGCTCTTACCGTAAAGAATCCTCTTCTATGTTTGTGTACAAATCTTCTTGCCTCCAGAGGCAGAGGATGTCCCCTCGTCACAGTCACAGTCCTGGGGGTCTGGATATCACTCTAAATCACTGATCTCCAACCTGTGGCTCTCTAAGCTGTTGCAAAACTACAACTCCTGCCATGCCCTGATAGCTTCAGCCTGTCATGGCATGATGGGAGTTGTAGTTTTGCAACACCTGGAGAACCACAGGTGGCACAGTCTCCAGTATGCGGCATGTTTTGTTTACTATAGGTCCACAGCATTGAATCCAACCACACCCATCATGCCTAGTACTGTATTGTCACCTAAAACCAGCACCTACCTGTACACCACCCTTCTCATTGTCTTGTCCAGCCTAGTCCATCTCCAGGCGCCATCTTTGCACATCTTATGGTCCTCTAGCTCTGCAGTCTCGCTGGAGAACAGCAGCAGAACATGCTTCGTGAAGGAGATGTTTTGCAGGCGGCCATGAGTACGTAGTGTGAAACAGGCATGTGTCGGGTCTCCGTGACTACAGTGCCTTGCGAAAGTATTCAGCCCCCTGGAACTTTTCAACCTTTTGCCACATTTCAGGCTTCAAACAAAAAGATATAACATTTTAAATTTTTGGTGAAGAATCAACAACAAGTGGGTCACAATTGTGAAGTGGAATGAAATTTATTGGATCATTTAAACTTTTTTTGTAATAATAAAACTGAAAAGTGGGGCGTGCAAAATTATTTGGCCCATTTACTTTCAGTTCAGAAAACTCACTCCAGAAGTTGATTGAGGATCTCTGAATGATCCAATGTTGTCCTAAATGACTGATGAAGAGAAATAGAATCCACCTGTGTGTAATCAAGTCTCCGTATAAATGCACCTGCTCTGTGATAGTCTCAGGGTTCTGCATCATGAAGACCAAGGAACACACCAGGCAGGTCCCTGATACTGTTGTGGAGAAGTTTAAAGCCGGATTTGGATACCAAATAGATTTCCCAAGCTTTAAACATCCCAAGGAGCACTGTGCAAGCGATCATATTGAAATGGAAGAAGTATCAGACCACTGCAAATCTACCAAGACCCGGCCGTCCCTCTAAACTTTCATCTTAAACAAGGAGAAGACTGATCAGAGATGCAGCCAAGAGGCCCATGATCACTCTGGATGAACTGCAGAGATCTACAGCTGAGGTGGGAGAGTCTGTCCATAGGACAACAATCAGTCCAACACTTCACAAATCTGGCCTTTATGGAAGAGTGGCAAGAAGAAAGCCATTTCTCAAAGATATCCATAAAAAGTCTCATTTACAGTTTGCCACAAGCCACCTGGGAGACACACCAAACATGTGGAAGAAGGTGCTCTGCTCAGATGAAACCAAAATCCAACTTTTTGGAAACAATGCAAAACGATATGTTTGGCGTAAAAGCAACACAGCTCATCACCCTGAACACACCATCCCCACTGTCAGACATGGTGGTGGCAGCATCATGGTTTGGGCCTGATTTTCATCAGCAGGGACAGGGAAGATGGTTAAAATTGATGGGAAGATGGATGGAGCCAAATACAGGACCATTCTGGATGAAAACCTGTTGGAGTCTGCAAAAGACCTGAGACTAGGACGGAGATCTATCTATCAACAAGACAATGATCCCAAACATAAAGCAAAATCTACAATGGAATGGTTCAAAAATAAATGTATCCAGGTCTTAGAATGGCCAAGTCAAAGTCCAGACCTGAATCCAATTGAGAATATGTGGAAAGAGCTGAAAACTGCTGTTCACAAACGCTCTCCATCCAACCTCAAAGAGCTCGAGCTGTTTTGCAAGGAAGAATGGGCAAGAATTTCAGTCTCTAGATGTGCAAAACTGATAGAGACATACCCCAAGAGACCGCAGCTGTAATCGCAGCAAAAGGTGGCGCAACAAAGTATTAATGCAAGGGGGCCGAATAATTTTGCACGCCCCACTTTTCAGTTTTATTATTACAAAAAAAGTTTAAATAATCCAATAATCTTTCCACTTCACAATTGTGACCCACTTGTTGTTGACTCTTCACCAAAAATTTAACATTTTATATCTTTTTGTTTGAAGCCTGAAATGTGGCAAAAGGTTAAAAAGTTCCAGGGGGCCGAATACTTTTGCAAGGCACTGTATATATGTCCATACCTCTCGCTTTGAGGTTGAAGACAAGTTGGATTGGAGATACTGATAGATTATTCTCTGTGCCTTCTCTACCTATAGCTCCATCCACATCCCTTCAGAAGATGTCGGAAAGTGATCCCAGCGCTGCTGAGGAGCAGATGTCTGAAAATGAGAACTCACAAGAAAATCGTAAGGTGGGGCCTTGCCGTACAGTGGAGCATCATCATCTCGTCAACCTCATTCAGGAGTATTTCTAATCTAGAAATAAAAGCAGATATATGTAAAAATACAAATAAAAGCAGCCAAACTAGAGACCGAGAGATTAATCGCCAAAGAGAGTAAAACTAACCCTAAAATGTTCTTCAATTATATAAATACTAAAAAGTATAAACCTGAAGGTGTCGGCCCCTTACAGAGTAATGAGGGGGGAGTAGCAGAGAGCGATGAGGAGAAAGCGAAGCTACTAAATAACTTTTTCTCCACTGTATTCACTGAGGAAAATAAACTGTCAGATGAAATGCAGAATATAAAAGTAAATTCCCCTTTAAAAGTGTCCTCTCTGACCCAGGAAGAAGTACAGCAACATCTTAAAAATATTAAAATAGACAAATCACCAGGACTGGATGGCATACACCCCCGTATCCTAAGAGAATTAAGTAATGTCATCGACAGACCCTTATTTCTGATATTTAAGGACTCTATACTGACGGGGAGTGTTCCACAGGATTGGCACATAGCAAATGTGGTGCCAATATTCAAAAAGGGTCCAAAAACAGAGCCCGGAAACTATAGGCCGGTAAGTTTAACTTCTGTTGTGGGTAAACTGTTTGAATGTTTTCTGAGAGATGCTATCATGGAGTACCTCAATGAAAATAAGCAAATAACTCCGTATCAGCATGGCTTCATGAGGGATCGGTTATGTCAAACCAATTTAATCAGTTTCTATGAGGAGGTAAGTTCTAGCCTTGACCATGGCGACTCAATGGATTCAGACTTGACCACGGCGACTCAAGCGTTTGACGCGGTACCACATAAAAGGTTAGTATATAAAATGAGAATGCTTGGCCTGGGAGAAAATGTCTGTATGTGGGTAAGTAACTGGCTCAGTGATAGAAAACAGAGGGTGGTTATTAATGGTAGATACTCAGATTGGGTCACTGTCACTAGTGGGGTACCACAGGGGTCTGTATTGGGTCCTATTCTCTTCAATATATTTATTAATGATATTGTAGAAGGTTTGCATAGTAAAATATCAATTTTTGCAGATGACACTAAACTGTGTAAAGTAATTAACACAGAGGAGGACAGTACACTGCTACAGATGGATCTGGATAGACTGGAGGCTTGGGCAGAGAAGTGGCAGATGAGGTTTAACACTGACAAATGTAAGGTTATGCATATGGGAAGGAATATGCAAGTCACCAGTACATACTAAATGGTAAAGCACTGGGTAACTCTGACATGGAAAAGGACCTAGGAATTTTAGTGAACAGCAAACTAAGCTGCAGAAACCAGTGTCAGACAGCTGCTGCCAAGGCCAAGATAATGGGTTGCATCAAAAGGGGCATAGATGTCCGTGATGAGAACATAGTCCTGCCACTTTACAAATCACTAGTCAGACCACACATGGAGTACTGTGTACAGTTCTGGGCTCCTGTGAACAAGGCAGACATAGAGCTGGAGAGGGTTCAGAGGAGGGCAACTAAAGTAATAACTGGAATGGGTGGACTACAGGACCCAGAAAGATTATCAAAATTAGGCTTATTCACTTTAGAAAAAAGACGACTGAGGGGAGATCTAATAACTATGTATAAATATATCAGAGGTCAGTACAGAGATCTCTCCCATCATCTATTTATCCCCAGGACTGTGACGAGGGGACATCCTCTGCGTCTGGAGGAAAGAAGTTTTGTACACAAACATAGAAGAGGATTCTTTACGGTAAGAGCAGTGAGACTGTGAAACTCTCTGCCTGAGGAGGTGGTGATGGTAAGTTCACTAAAAGAGTTCAAGAGGGGCCTGGATGTATTTCTGGAGGGTATTACAGGTTATAGTTACTAGAGAGGGGTCGTTGATCCAGGGAGTTATTCTGATTGCCTGATTGGAGACGGGAAGGAATTTTTCCCCCTAAAGTGAGGAAACCAGGCTGAACTGGATGGACAGATGTCTTTTTTCGGCCTTACAAACTATGATACTATGATATATGCTACCATTGCAATGCTAATGACCTATAGAAATGAGATTTCATTGGCCCAGATTTAATCACCCTGTAGATGGTGTAAGCTTAGAGCTGACGTCTAGACCTACATCAGGTCTGTCACGGGCTCAGGCTGGGTGTGGCGCAAGGATAGACAATATTCCCAGACTGTATACCAACTATTGGTTGGAGTTGGTGGAAATGGTGCATCTTAGGCCGTTTCCCTTTAAATGATGACCCCCTCCCCTTTCAGGTAGGACACACCCTCTTATCGATCATGTTGGGGAAAAAAGTGTAGAAACCATAAATGCATCAAATTGCGTTATTTTTTAGACACATTTTTGGCGCAAGACCCGTTAGCAAGTCTGGGCCATTGTGTAAACTTTGTCATGCATGCCGTGAAAAACCCCATAAAACATAATAGCAGAATTGCTTTGAATAAAAAAAACACTATAAATTAGATATAGCCTAAAATGGTACCAAAAATTCAACCCATCCTTACAAAAAACAAGTCCTCATACAGTTTTGTTGACAGAAAAAATGATAGATTTTGGAATAAAAAAAAAAATCCATCAGTCATGAAAGCCCATAATTGGGGGGGGTCCTTAAAGGGGTTATCCAATACTAAAACTGCCCCCCATATTCCCGGGCCCCTCACACTGAATCTACTTACCTGGCTCCCTGCACCGCTCCTGGTCCCCACACCGCCGCTGCTGCTTCTCCCCGTGTGTGAATGAAAACATCCGGTGTTGGGATGGAGTTGGGGGCAGCCAATGGCAGGTGGGGACGAGCTTCCCTAGCGTCACCCGCAATGCTTGGGAGGCTCGTCCCCTTCCCCACCTGCCATTGGCTGCCCCCAACTCCAGCCCGACACCGGATGTTTTCATCTACGCACGGGGAGAAGCAGCAGCGGCGATGCTGGGACCAGGTGGGAGCGCGGTAAGTATATTTTCTGTGAGGGGCCCGGGCATATGGGGGACAGTTTTTAGTATTGGATAACCCCTTTAAATCTCTTGAAAGGTTTTATAAACTAGACAACCCCCTTTAAAGATCACCTTTTGGCAGGATCAACCCTATACAATCAGATATCCTGTCTGGTAGGATCGATCCTGCTGATTAAAATGATACCTGTCTTGGGAAAATTGGTTGTCTTGGGAAGAACAATTTATTCTTTAAAGGGGTTGTCCACTTTCTGGTTACTGTTGACCAATGTGGTTGTAAGATATTTATATGACACTTACTAATATAGTCTTTGTTGAAATTCTGCACCATTTTCTATATTTCATAAGGTGTGTCTTCATGTTTGCCAAGACTTTTGTGCTGTCCACATAGAGACCCTGTCCATAAAATGGCTGCTGATGGAGGGTCATGTGACCAGACACATCACCTCCATGTGATGTCTCGTCCATTCAAATACACTGTACCTGCCATCTCTACTTGTTCTGTTGGGAGTTTAGTGCAGTGTATTTGAATAGAGGAGACATCACATGGAGTTGATTTGCCTGGTCACATGACCTTCCATCAGTGGCCATTTTATGGACAGGCCCTCCACGAGGACAGCATAAAAGACTTTGTAAACAAGAGGGCATAACTTATGAAATATAGAAAATGGTGCAGAATTTCAACAAATAATCAGCTAACAAACACATTGGTCAACAGTAACCAGGAAGTGGCCCACCCCTTGAGGGCCCTTGCACACCACCGTGGAGCACGGACCGGGGCGGTCAGTGAAAACCTGGACCGTGCTCCTTCTGAGGGCAGGAGCGCACAGCGTCATTGGTTGCTATGACACCGTGCGCTTCCTAAGGCAGCCGCTGTACAGTGATACACTCTATACGAGTGTGTACAGTGTATCACTTTACAGCGGCGGCCTCGGGAAGCACACAGCGTCATAGCAACCAATGACGCCGTGCACTCCTGTCCTCAGAAGGAGCACGGTCCGGGTTTTCACGGACCGTCCCGGACCGCGCTCCACGGTCGTGTGAATGGGCCCTTAAGCAGATAAGAGCATCAGTGAGCTGAGAGGTGTGGCCAGCAGCGGAAAGCTGAGCGGCTAGGCCTCACCCCTCAGCCCACGGAAGACCTAATTATGCATAGAATAAAAATCTATACTCACAGCCACAACCGATTTTCACAAGACAGGTATCATTTTAATAAGTAGAATCAGCCCGTCAGTATACAGGGTTGATCCTGTTGATAAGCGCTCTTTAAGTTAGCTCACTCTTGCCCATATGTTCCAACACTGAATGACGCCTCCAAAATAAGGCAGGTTGCAACATTTTTGTAGACTAGTTTCTTAGATGCCTCCATCGACAGATTTGTGGTGATTTGACTTCTACTTATCTGTCTAGAGCTCCTGAGAAGTTCTTGAAGATAAACCCAGAGAACACCTGGTAAGATACAGGTCTCTGCCATGACACAGGCTTTAATATTTATCTCTAGATCTCCACTATGTATTATGAAGATGAACGCTCATCAAAGAATGGAAGACTCAACACTCCAGCATTGGACGATGAAGAATCCAATAAAGGTATATATGTATGTGTCGCACCATTTGGTGGATGGGTGACCGGATGTAGGAACGTTAATATTCACCCTTTGGAATGGCGCGTCATAGGTTTTTGTAGTTTTTTGTTAATGTCTGCCATATTGTTTTGTTTTGTGCAGAAACCGTAATGAGCAGTGAATTAGAAGAAGCATGCGCAACGTCAAATCAAGAAGCCGATAAGATACCCTCAGAGAAGTATGTTTACAACATTCAAGACCGTTCTGAGATGACTTACACCAGAATGGTGGACAACTGCTACAACATTTTCAACTCCATAGACCCCAAAGCTGGAAGTTTGTTGGAAATGACCACTTATCTTTGCATAGACTGCGGCAAAAGCTTTACAGACAGTGGTCTTTTTTTGAAGCACCAAAAGACCCATACGGGTCAAAAATCGCACGCTTGTACTGTTTGCGGGAAGACCTTCTCCTATAACTCACACCTTGTCATACACCAAAGGATTCATGCTGGTGAGAGACCTTACTCTTGTTCCTATTGTGAGAAATGTTTCACAGACCGTCCGTCTCTTGTGAAACACGAGAGGATCCACACCGGCGAGAAGCCCTTCGCGTGCACAGTTTGCGGAAAAAGCTTTACGGACCGGTCAAACCTAGTGAAGCATCATCGGATTCACACCCGTGAAAAGTCCTTCACTTGCATCGAGTGCGGGAAAAGTTTTACAGACCGCTCAAATCTGGTTAAACATCAAAGGATCCACACTGGGGAAAAGTCATTTGAATGCAATGAATGCGGGAAGAGGTTCACCGAGAACTCTACCTTGGTCGTCCATCGTAGAAGCCACACTGGAGAGAAGCCCTATGCGTGCAAGGAGTGCGGAAAGACCTATTCCTGTAACTCTCATCTGATTGTACACCGGAGAACTCACACCGGAGAGCGGCCATTTGTTTGCCGGGAATGTGGAAAGAGCTTCACTGACAGCTCAACCCTTGTGATCCATCAACGGGTCCACACTGGAGAGAAACCATTCATGTGCATGACTTGTGGAAACAGATATACAAAAAAGTCAGCCATGGTGAAACACCAGAGGACTCATACCGGGGACAAACCATTTGCTTGCTTACAATGCGGAAAAAGTTTCATTGACAGTTCGTCTCTGATGAAACACCAGAGGACTCATACAGGGGAAAAACCTTTTGCCTGCGTTCTCTGCGGGAGGACCTTTGCTGCCAGATCGACGCTGGTGAGGCATCAGATGACCCACACCGGGGAGAAACCGTACACATGTACAGTATGTGGGAAATGCTTCTCCTGTAACTCTCACCTCATTGTCCATCAACGCTTCCACACTGGAGAGAAACCGTTTCCGTGCACAGAATGTGGTAAAAGCTTTACCGATAGTTCGACCTTGGTCAAACACCAGAGGATACATACAGGAGAAAGGCCCTACGTGTGTAACTACTGCAACAAAAGTTTTATAGACAACTCAACCTTAATCAAACACCAAAGAATTCACACTGGGGAGAAGCCATATCCTTGCAAGGTCTGTGGAAAGTGTTTTTCAGATAGTTCCACTTTGGTTAAACACCAACGAATTCACACTGGGGAAAAACCGTACACGTGTAAAGACTGCGGAAGAAGCTTCACGGATTGTTCTACACTAATCAAACATCAGAGAATCCATCGGAGAGATGAGCAACCAGCTAGCACGCTAGATCCGAAAAGAGACCTTGGACAATCGGAGACGGCCACCATAAGTGAGGTGAAGACCTAAATGTGCATCAAGGAGCTGAAGTCAGATACTTGTTTATGCCTATGCCTTATTTCAGAGATGAAGAACTAGCATGATTCTAGATCTTACTGACCCATTATCTCATACTTCTTTCATCAGATGGTCCTAAATGTATGTCATGGCTGCCAATTTGTGTTATTCCATAGACTACTTCTACATGAATTAATACATGTCTCCATTATGGATATCGTTGACTTCTGTCCAACTTGTGGTTGACATTATCCATGGTTGTGTGGGTTTGGCCAAATCTCATACTTCATTCATCAGATGGTCCTAAATGTATGTCATGGTGGCTGCCAATTTGTGTTATTCCATAGACTTCTTCTACCTGAATTAATACATGTCTCCATTATGGATATCGTTGACTTCTGTCCAACTTGTGGTTGACATTATCCATGGTTGTGTGGATTTGGCCAAGGCTTTATTACATTGACTATGACAGCGTGGTGGACCTTTAGACCTTTTGGCCTCTAATGTTTTTAAACTATGAATGTACTTTTCTGTGCTCTTACCTTTTCTGTGTGTTTGGTGACACCAGTGTTGAAGTAACCAGGCTGTAAACCTGGTGAATTGAAGTATTAATTGAACTATAAATTATACATTTTATACTTGTAGCTTCTAACCAGATGAGAAAGTCCTCAACAGTTGTGACCACTATGAAGTGTAGACCCACCTCAACAGGAAAATATTTCGCTTACTGTTTTATTAGAATAATTCTTAGGAGAAGTGGTGGAGAAATTCTATGTTGGCACAATAGTTGCCTACAAGACATTTTTTTGGCCTTAAACTTTCAGAGCTGGACTTAAAATTAGTGCGTGAAGAAGCTATCATGTATAAAAAGCAAAATAAAGCCAGTGTATGAAGGAGCAGTTGTTTGCCAAGATGTGCAGTCTTTCATAAGTCTAAAGTTCTCAGAAGGTCTGGGCAAGCTGGAGGTCATTGCATCCTGGGGAAAAGTATGCACTTCAGTTTTGACTATAACTAAGCCTGATAGGCAAAGTAAGATAAAGCTAGATGATGAAAATCCATGTCTTGAAACAAAGCATGATATGAGTCCGATCTTGGGTGAATGTGACCCAAGTAACAGATAAATAAGAACAGTAGAAAATGGAGGACAAAAAGAGCAACTGAGAGAAGGATGAGAAAAGAAAATAGGATTGAATGGACATCATTGGTGCCTCCATCATCCATAGATCTTTAAGATATTATGTTGGCTCTTAAAGGGAGTCTTTCACCTGTTTTTCACTTATATAACTAAGAACAGTGCCCCACAGAAGATTGCAGACACATCCCAGACATACCTGTGTGTACTGTGTGTCTGTATTACATGTCACATCCCAGACATACCTGTGTGCACTGTGTGTCTGTATTACATGTCACATCCCAGACATACCTGTGGGCACTGTGTGTCTGTATTACATGTCACATCCCAGACATACCTGTGTGCACTGTGTGTGTATTACATGTCACATCCCAGACATACCTGTGTGCACTGTGTGTGTGTATTACATGTCACATCCCAGACATACCTGTGTGCACTGTGTCTGTATTACATGTCACATCCCAGACATACCTGTGTGCACTGTGTGTATTACATGTCACATCCCAGACATACCTGTGTGCACTGTGTGTCTGTATTACATGTCACTTCCCAGACATACCTGTGTGCACTGTGTGTCTGTATTACTGTCACATCCCAGACATACTGTGTGCACTGTGTGTGTATTACATGTCACATCCCAGACATACCTGTGTGCACTGTGTGTCTGTATTATATGTCACATCCCAGACATACCTGTGTGCACTGTGTGTCTGTATTACATGTCACATCCCAGACATACCTGTGTGCACTGTGTCTGTATTACATGTCACATCCCAGACATACCTGTGTGCACTGTGTGTATTACATGTCACATCCCAGACATACCTGTGTGCACTGTGTGTCTGTATTACATGTCACATCCCAGACATACCTGTGTGCACTGTGTGTCTGTATTACATGTCACATCCCAGACATACCTGTGTGCACTGTGTGTCTGTATTACATGTCACATCCCAGACATACCTGTGTGCACTGTGTGTCTGTATTATATGTCACATCCCAGACATACCTGTGTGCACTGTGTGTGTGTATTACATGTCACATCCCAGACATACCTGTGTGCACTGTGTGTCTGTATTACATGTCACATCCCAGACATACCTGTGTGCACTGTGTGTGTGTATTACATGTCACATCCCAGACATACCTGTGTGCACTGTGTGTCTGTATTACATGTCACATCCCAGACATACCTGTGTGCACTGTGTCTGTATTACATGTCACATCCCAGACATACCTGTGTGCACTGTGTGTGTATTACATGTCACATCCCAGACATACCTGTGTGCACTGTGTCTGTATTACATGTCACATCCCAGACATACCTGTGTGCACTGTGTGTATTACATGTCACATCCCAGACATACCTGTGTGCACTGTGTGTCTGTATTACATGTCACTTCCCAGACATACCTGTGTGCACTGTGTGTCTGTATTACATGTCACATCCCAGACATACCTGTGTGCACTGTGTGTGTATTACATGTCACATCCCAGACATACCTGTGTGCACTGTGTGTCTGTATTACATGTCACATCCCAGACATACCCGTGTGCACTGTGTGTCTGTATTATATGTCACATCCCAGACATACCTGTGTGCACTGTGTGTGTGTATTACATGTCACATCCCAGACATACCTGTGTGCACTGTGTGTGTATTACATGTCACATCCCAGACATACCTGTGTGCACTGTGTGTCTGTATTACATGTCACATCCCAGACATACCTGTGTGCACTGTGTCTGTATTACATGTCACATCCCAGACATACCTGTGTGCACTGTGTGTGTATTACATGTCACATCCCAGACATACCTGTGTGCACTGTGTGTGTATTACATGTCACATCCCAGACATACCTGTGTGCACTGTGTGTCTGTATTACATGTCACCTCCCAGACATAACTGTGTGCACTGTGTGTCTGTATTACATGTCACATCCCAGACATACCTGTGTGCAATGTGTGTCTGTATTACATGTCACATCCCAGACATACCTGTGTGCACTGTGTGTCTGTATTACATGTCACATCCCAGACATACCTGTGTGCACTGTGTGTCTGTATTACATGTCACATCCCAGACATACCTGTGTGCACTGTGTGTCTGTATTACATGTCACATCCCAGACATACCTGTGTGCACTGTGTGTCTGTACTACATGTCACATCCCAGACATACCTGTGTGCACTGTGTGTGTATTACATGTCACATCCCAGACATACCTGTGTGCACTGTGTGTGTATTACATGTCACATCCCAGACATACCTGTGTGCACTGTGTCTGTATTACATGTCACACCCCAGACATACCTGTGTGCACTGTGTCTGTATTACATGTCACATCCCAGACATACCTGTGTGCACTGTGTCTGTATTACATGTCACATCCCAGACATACCTGTGTGCACTGTGTGTGTATTACATGTCACATCCCAGACATACCTGTGTGCACTGTGTGTCTGTATTACATGTCACATCCCAGACATACCAGTGTGCACTGTGTGTCTGTATTACATGTTCAGGAAAACAGCTCCCAAGTGCCCGGCTGAAAGTGAAACTAAAAACAGCTTTCTTTCCCGACTCAATTTCTAACAGCTATATCTTCTGATATACTGGATATAATGCTGTGATTCTGGTATCATCTGAAAGCTTGGAATGACAGCTTTCATAGAAGGTCATTTTTCTATCTGCTACCAATCCCAAGATATGAGCAGCTAAAGCAGCCCTCCCCTCTTCAGTCTGGTTTGTTTTGGGCACTTGCAGCAGCAGAGCTGGGCACTTGGGATCTGTTTTCCTGCAGAATAAAAGTGCTTTTCCTGGACATGTAATACACACACAGTGCACCCAGGTATGTCTGGGATGTGACATGTAATACAGACACACAGTGCACACAGGTATGTCTGGGATGTGAAATGTAATACAGACACACAGTGCACACAGGTATGTCTGGGATGTGTCTGCAATCTTCTGTGGGGCACTGCTGTTAGTTATATAGTTGAAAAACAGATGAAAGACTCCCTTTAAAGGGAATCTGTCACTTCTGCTAAGCTATCCTTTAAGCGGGGCATTCACATTAGTCTAACATCAGTTGAACCTGCCAGTTATGGTAAGATGTATTAGATGTTTCCTCAGCGTTCCTTCAGTGGATGTCAGGAGAAGTATCGGGTCTTCGGCATGTGAACACATGTACACTTGGCGTGTATATATATGTGAAGGCAAGGAGATATAGCCGTCAGATCAATGAGTGTTTAGATGATGGGGTATCAAAGATGTATGGCCATTTTTACATAGCATATGCTGAGATAAATACGGTAGCTGTGTCTTCACCTTTTTTTTTTTGCTAAAAACGGCTTAGCACAGTAGCAAACATAAATTATGGTAATATCCTCACTGGCTTAAATGCAAGAAAAACTGGGGTCAGTCAGCACATCCAAGTATGCAGGTGCACGTCACCAAGTCACGTGCAAATAGAAAAGTAAAACACAAGCAAAATGCAACAGCACTCTGCGAACACAAACAATATAATGAGTACATATATTAATGCCATACTCACTATATTCACAATACTAACGCTACGTTGTAAATGTGAGATTCTTGGCAAATACTTTTGTACAAAATTATTTGTGCCCGTCTGCCAAAAGTCAAGGCGGTCTCTGTAAGTCGGGAACCTAACACTAAATACCATATTCACTAAGTGCCTTAGCAGCCCCCATTAACTACAGAGGATGCAGGCTCCACATGCATGCTAAGCCAACATTATATTGTACCTCGTATGGTGCCCAATGGCCTCCACTGATTTCAGGGAATGCAGGCTCCACATGCATGCCGAGCCAACACAATATGATACTTCTTTGATGCCACACTGACCTCCACTATACTCAGGAAATACAGGTTCCACACAAATGCTGAGCCCACTCTGTATTCCACCTTACAGGGAGAGCAGGACACATCTTTATGCTAGCACTAATTAAAATCAGCCTGTAAGGCAAACATGTTAGTTAGGAGTGCACGACCGATGTGGTAGAGTCAGCCACGCCTCCACTCTAAACTGCAAGAAAAACTGGGGGTCCATCAGCACATCCAAGTATGCAGGTGCACGTCACCATGTAAAACACAAACAAAATGCACCATAAGAGGTACAATGTAATGTCGGCTTAGCATGCATGTGGAGCCTGCATCCTCTGTAGTTAATAGAGGCTGCTATGGCACTTAGTGACTATGGTATTTAGTGTTAGGTTCCCGTCTTAAAGAGATCGCCTTGACGTTTGGCAGACGGGCACAAATAATTTTGTACAAAAGTATTTACAAAGAATCTCACATTTACAACGTAGCGTTAGTATTGTGTATATAGTGAGTATGGCAGTATTATATGTACTTATTTTATTGTTTGTCTTCGCAGAGTGCTGTTGCATTTTGTTTGTGTCTCACTGGCTTAAATAACAGCACCTATTTGTATGAACATTTATTTGGATGGTAATTTGGAGCCACACAGTGTCCCTATGATATGGCAGATCACAGGCACAAGTTGTCATAAGAACCTGAAAGTACCAGGTACTATCTGCAACTGGTAAAATTTAACAGAAAAGTGTACACAAGCTACAGAATCTAGTAAATATGACTTTATATGAGCTCACTAGGCAACACATCACCCTTAGCGTAACCTATATGTAGGACAGTAGGTTAAACCCTAGGTTCTCAACCAGTGACAGTGGCCTACCTTCAATGGAGGCAGACCACGCGACTCCTACAAGATGGGTGGGGCCCAGCTGAACTTCTCCTCAGTGAGAACACTGTATTTTCATGCAGCCACCACCAGGGGGAGCTCAGTGCAAACTTTACAGCTTCTAATTGTGACTGTATGAATTTCTATACACTGAGCTCCCCCTTGTGGAGGCAGGAGGCAGTCAGCTTTGTAGTACTGTAGATGGGAAGCAGGAGATTTATTCTCGTGTGAATACATTGAGAAATATGATATTAAAAAGTAACGCCATATTTGTGAAGTGCCTGTTCTACTTTTTCTGACATAGAGTTTGGGTAGCGTGTGAGGCCAAAGGTGACTTTTTTATAAAATTTCTTCCACGTAAAAAAAATGTAAATTGATCAGAAATCTGTGGAGTTTTGCAATCTGCATTGTAAGGGAGTTATCGAGGCACATGTACATGGAAACTGGATGAGACAGGGCGGCCTATACCAAGTTTTGCTATGCACTATGAGATCTGTGTACGGCACTGATGGTGATATGTGCACCCAACGGAGTACATGACATCTTTTTAGGAGGTACTCACATGGTCCACATTCTGTGCTTTTATAGTCATCACAGTGTATTATCATAGTTTTCGAGGGTAATTTAATTAGAGAGTACTTTTGACCGAGGAACATTGAGATACACCTGCCTAGAACACCAGTGGACTGGATTCTAGTAACGAACGGTGAGATATTTAAAAAAAAAGCCATACAAGGAATAAAAAGAGGAAATGTTCAAATAAAAGACTCAAATTTACACCAGCACAACACAAATTGTTGTAAAATACACGTAATATTGTCAAAATGAAGGCTGGTTAATTTTGACAATATTATATGATCGGCCAAGGAAATATAGTTCCCTTTGGCTGCATCTCCCGTACCGACCATGGCTGACTGTATCAGAGTAATTTTTGATGGTGGGTCTATGGTACTGTGCTCACATGACGACCATCGATCAAATAGGAACTGTATGACAAAACCACTATGATGCAGTCAGTTCAGGTCAAGAGAGCAGCAGTCGGTCTCGGGGATCTGTCCTACACAAAAGACTGTGTTTCCTGGACCAAGAATGGTCGTGTGGATCAGCCCTGCCTTGTGGCATGAAGAAACCATTGCCCGAAAACTGAGCAGGTACCAAACTGCTAGAAGATATGTGAAAGAAAAAAAGAAGAAGCTTCAAGGATTTTAGATCTTTCATCAGGTAGGTATCTTTGTTGTTTCATTGGATAAGTGGACAAAGCACAGCACCCATGACCCATCTTGGATATCATAAACTCAATGAAGGTTCAGCACATAGAAATCATACACATACATTAATTTATAGATATTTTTATGGTGCATTTCAGTTAGAAGTCTCTGAATCTGGACGTTCTCACATTAAAGGGGTTTTACGAGATATTTTAACTGATGACTTATCCTCGGTGGGGGTCTGAGACCTGAGACAGCTCACCAAGCACAGCCTTGGACATTGTATAGTGGCTATGCTTGGTATCAAAACTCAGCCCCATTCACTTTACCTAGGCCCTGTGACCGCGATGTCAGTGGCTTTGGCAAAGCTGCAGGAAGGCCACCTCGCTACTCCGAATTCCAGTGCCTTCTCAAACAGCTGATCAGTGGGCGTCCTGGGTGTCGGACCCCCACGGATCAGATACTGAGGATATCTCAGAAAACCCATTTATTCACCTGACACGTCAACCCAATGGTAATTTAAACACATTGCAGCACCAACACACCATCGTTCCCTTAAATGGGTTCGGCAGGGGCCCCAACAGTTGGACCCTGATGACCAGAAACCTATCCTGTTGTCAAAAATGGGGCAATACCTTTAAGAGCTGCAGTATAAGGGCTCATGCACACGACCGTATGTATATTGCCATTCGCAAATTGCAGAATCACAAAATATGGATACCTCATCCACACTTCCGTTTTTCGCTGACGCATGCTGTCTGCATTCTCCATGGACAGCACACGTGCCCATTGATTTGAATGTGTCTGTTCCCACATCGTTTTTTTTTACTGATCGTGGGTCAGTGAAAAAAATCACGTAGGCATGCAACACTTTTGTCCACGAAGCGGACCAAACACACCCCTTTGAAATCTATAGGTCCATGAAAATCACGGTCACAACACGGATGGCATACATGGTGCTTCTGTTTTTCACGGAAGACAGACAGATAGGAAATGCTGTTGAAATTAATCTTCAGCTAAGCAACGTCCATGGATTACGAATCACACGCGGAGGGTAAAAACGGACACACGGACCATCCATAGATTAAATAAGGAAGCTTTTTTCACATACGGAATACTGACACGAAAATGTGAAAGAGGCCTTGGGGCTTATGCACACGAAAGTTTTTTCTTTCCGTGTCCGTTCCAGTTTTATTTGTGGACCGTATGCAGAACCATTCATTTTAATGGGTCCACAAAAAAACACAGAAGTTACTCTGTGTGCATTCCGTTTCTGTATGTCCGTTCCGCAAAAACATAGAACACGTCCCATTATTGTCCACATTACAGACAAGGGTAGGACTGTTCTATTAGAGGCCGGCTGTTCCGTTCTGCAAAATACGGAAAGCACACGGATGTCATCCATATTTTTTGCTGATCCATTTTTTTGCGGACTGCAAAATACATAAATTCGTGTGCATGAGCCCTTAGTCTGACCTCTAGTGGTTCTCCTTCAGTATGATAGGTTTATACTAAGGGCTCATGTACACGACCTTATGTATTTTGCTGTCCGCAAAAACATGGATCTGCAAAAAAAAAAAAAAGGGTGACATCTGTTCACGGAGTACTTTCCGTTTTTTGCGGAACCATTGAATTGAATGGTTCCACATACGGACCGGTAATAAAACGTAAATGGAAAGAAAATATGGTCATGTGCATGAGCCCTAATGGATGACTCACTCGGCCGTATGTATTTTTCGGTCCGTAAAACACGGATCCACACAAAATACAGATGACGTCCGTGTGCATTCCATATTGTGCGCAACGGAACAGCCGGCCCCTAATAGAACAGTCCTATCCTTGTCAGTAATGCAGACAATAATATGAAATTTTCTTTGCGGAACGGAAATATGGACATACGGAAAAGAAATGCACACTGTAACTTCTGTTTTTTTGGGGGACCCATTGAAATGAATAGTTCTGCGTACGGTCCTAAAAAAAACGGAATGGATACGGAAAGCAAATACGTTTGTGTGCATGAGCCCTAAGACTGATCTAATTAGGATGCGCATGAAAATTTTGTGTAAGTGAGCTGAAGGTAGGCGCACATCTCCATGAAAGTGCGACTTTTTAGACAAAATGTGGCACAACTTACCACTCATAACAGACAAAGAACAGTACGCCAGCCCTGGAGTGGAAATTAGACTGTGCAACTAAAAGAAGTGCAAAACAAGGGGCACCTATGTAAATAGGCGCAAAGGTTAGAAATCAGAAATGAATCTAAAAAAATCAAAATAGGTGAACGAAGAGCAAATGCCTCCAAAAGTAGTAAATGTGACTAAAAAATAAGACTAAAAGCATTTTTACACCTAAAAACAGACGCAGACACTATAGTAAATGTGCCCCTATGTCTGCAAAATGCGGACCATGGACCTATTGAAGTCAACGGGTCTGCAAAAAAAAATAAAAAATGCAGATGACACAGTGACCGAATCCTTATTTTACAGATCTGTCATTTACAGACCGCTAAACGGACACGGTCGTGCCTAAGGCCTCGTCCACATTTCAGTGTCAGTGACAAGTGCATTAAAAAAAAACATACGTGTTTCATTCATGAAGGATCCGTGGTTGGTCCATGTGTCCATTTTTACCATCCGTGTGTCATCCGTAATTCACTGACGTTGCTCAGCTGAAAATTAATTTCCAAAGAATCAAGAATTAGTCTTCAGTGAAAAACAGATGCAACACGGATGCCATTAGTGTTATGTCCGTGATTTTCAAGGACACATAGACTTCTATGGACGTGCTTGGTCCGTATCACGGATCACAGTAGTGCATGTCTGCATGATTTTTTTTACTGACTCATGGTTTGTAGAAAAATACTGAAATGTGAACTGACACATTTAAATAAATGGGCACGTGTTTTGTTGTTTGTGGAAAATGCGGACAGAACACATAATTAAAAAACGGAAATGTGGACGAGGCTTAAGTGATGTGATCCATTATTTAAATAAGGTCTGGCGGCAGAAGGGTTAAAGTTTTCATCTCTGCAGGAACATGCTGTAGTGCTGATTATGTGCAGTTTGTGCCAGAACTACATTCCCCATCATGCTTTGCTGCAGAAAGCCACTATAGATCACTTCCTCCAGACATTACGCCAGGAAATCCTTTGCAGGAAGGAATCCAGGGGATGACCTCAGCTGAATTCAGAGTATGTATGTGTTGTCCTGCCCTTGCATGCTGCCTGACGCAGTAATGTCCTGGTTCTTGCAAGGTCTAAGGGTCTCCTCATAGCTGGAGCACAATGATAATGTGACACTGCAAGGAATCAGAAAGCATTGCAGAGCGGCCATTAATAGGACTTATTGTTTACAGTCCTGCACATGGGGAAACCCCTCTGAATGCTGCTATCAGAGGGCAGCCTGGATAGTGAGACCCCCCCTGTTGTTTCTAGTATAGGGGAAGGAAGGCTTTATATGGTTAACTGCAAGCAGACGACTGTAAGTGGGTATTCACACGATCCAGAAAATACAGATGACATCTATATTGCATCCATTTTTTATTTTTTTTTATTTTTATTTTTTGCGGACCCATTGACTTCGGCAAGTCCATGGACTGCATTTTGTGGAATACTCTATCTCCTTGTGGAAGAGACATATGGATGTGCTTTCTGCCTCCGTATGTCCGTTCCACAGAATGTGACCGCAAACTGCAGAATGCACAATGGACCTATTGAAGTCAATGGATCTGCACAAAAATGCAGATGCAGCTCGGACCGTATCCGTATTTGTGGTCGTATGCATGAGGCCTAACTTGGTGAAGTCTCCTTGTTATATGAATATGTATAAACCTTGCCCACACGTATGGGGTGTAGAGACCCCTATCCAGAACACAACCAGCTCCATGTGATGTTAATCCCAGAGATATATTGTGCCATCATATGTGCCTGATGAATTCAGACCCTGAAATAATCTACACCCCAGGTCAGGTGCCTGGCTTGTGTCAAGACCCTGGGGGAGACTTATCAAAACTGGTGTAAAGGAAAACTGGCCTAGTTGCCCATAGCAACCAATCAGATTTCACCTTTCATTTTTCAGAGCTTCTTTGGAAAATGAAAGGATGAATCTGATTGGTTGTTATGGGCAACTAGGCCAGTTTTCCTTTACACCATTTTTGATAAGTCTTCCCCCTAAGTGCAACGGTACCCATGGGTGAACAGGATACTGACAGTCAACAATTCAATATATACTACTTAGTGCCGGGCTCCCCTGAGTCCATGGGCCTTGTAGAAGCCACTATGGTTGCCACAGTGTTAGGTCTCATTGACATTTCAATTTGAATCCGTGAAAAAAATCAGCCCGTGTTTGGTCCGTGCGTCCATTTTTTGCCATCCATATTACACAGACACTGCTCAGCTGGAAGTTAGTATCAAAAGCGTCCCATATGAGTGGTTAGTTAAAACACAGAACAAACACAGATGTCATCAGGATGACCTGTAGACATCAATTGACCAGAGTAGTGCATGTCTCTGTGATTTTTTTAACTGGCCCACGGCCAGTAAAAAAAAATACTGATGAGTGAACAGACACAAACAGACAACATTCAAATCAATGGGTACGTGTGCTGTCGGATAGCACACGTCAGTGAAAAAAGGATATGTGGACGAGACCTTAGGGGTATGCCTGTGATATACTGTATACCAGTGATCGCACACCCTGGAAAGTTCGTTACTTTAAAGGGGTATTCTAATCTTGGACAATGGGGGCATATCGCTAGGACCCACACCTATATCGAGAACGGAGCCACCAAACTGAAGGAGGTCGCACTGCACGTGCGCAGCCGCCCTCCATTCATTTCTTTGGGGCCGGCGAAAATAGCCGAGCAATGCCTCGGCTATTTCCGTCAGCTACATAGAAATGATTGGGAGCGGTGGCCGCCATTCCTGGGGCGCTCCTATTCATTTCTGTGGGAGCAGCAGGGGAGCTGCGCTCCCCCCTCCGATCTCGATATAGGTGTGGGACCCGCACCTATAAAACAATGGGGGCATATCCTAGCGATATGCCCCCATTGTCTAAGATGGGAATGGGAATGCCCCATTTAATACCCTTTAAATTAGCCTTTTATTCCAAAGAAATGCACATATTGGCCTCTTCAGTAGCTACGACCACATATTCCTAAGGCCCCTTTCACACAAGCGGGAGACTCGGACGTCTCCCGCATGATGTGCCCTGTACTGAACTCCCAGCACTGAACGGGGTTACATAGTATTATACTGATTTATGATGCTATGTAACCCTTACAGTTCTGGAATGTGTTGGATAACACTAATATAATGCTGTTACTGTTATCCAACACATTCCAGAACTGTAAGGGTTACATAGTATCATAAATCAGTATAATGCTATGTAACCCTGTTCAGTGCCGGAAGTACAGTACAGGGCACACGATGCGGGAGATGTCCGAGCCTCACACTCGTCTGCAAGGGCCCTAAGTCAACAGTGGCAGCTTGTCACCATCTGCAAGATGTCTTAAGAAACTGCACCCACTTAGCTTCCTTCTTCCACCTCCTGTGTGAGGTAGCACTAAAAAGCACCCCCAGTATGTTAGCCGCTGAGCAGAATATGTTCGGTTCTGTTCACACTAACATCATGGTTTCTGCTATGAAAGCGGTCCCAAGGAATCCTGATGGATCTAGTTTGTGATGGCTAATGTAAAAAACTGTGGACTGATGTCCTAGAAATGTCACTAACATTGAATTTTATATCAATTCTAGTAATATGGCTGAATTCTTCGTCCTCGATTGTTATCTTACAACCTCTCCTAAAAGATCCTACCAGGTTGAAGCCTAAATCTTGTGCCCAGGATTATGGAGGACCCAAAAAGCTATAGTAATCATATGTGTTCTAAGCATTCCACAAAGCAGGACTATAGAGAGTGTGGAGCCAAAATGCTGATGGAGAAGAATCTGTCCCATGAGATGGTACAGTCAATGTCGACCATGGCTGCCTCACGTCAACCTTATGAGAAGCCTCCAAAAAACTTTATGGATATTGGAATAAATACTGAATTGATAGGTGTGGGTCAAGGTAAATTTACCTGCAGTACATGTATGTCAATACAGATCGAAGACCATCTGAAAGAAATGGTAGATATAGCCATACAGTGCACATTGGAAATTGAGACTACACCTGGAGAGGGTATTACTTTGGTGCCCATGAAGGTTGAGGGTAATGATGGTGGAAACGTGCCTGGTTTTACACCTGTGTTGTCCAACCAGAGTCATTCTTTTGCTTCTGAAAAGATCCTCCCTAAGGACAATTTGCATCCGGTAAACCCAAAATGTTATCTGAATTGGAATACCATAACCCCATTGGCCTTTAATTCTGTTGACGACAAGGTTCCCCGCGTTAACTTGGAGGAGGTATATTGTCTTGTTTCCAATGAAATCTTCCAGGAACTCACCACTGAAGATAAAGAAACCAAAGTCTCACAGTCTGAAGGTCTTTTGGATACTAGGACTTTGATGTCATCAGAGTCATCACCACCTGATGGTGAAAAATCATCTATAACGACACACAACCATGTCCATTCACCTTCCGAGCAGATAACTGTATGTGTTTCAGAGGAAACATTCTTAGAGGACCCTGTAATGGACACTACAACTTCTATTCAACACAACAGTGATTGGGATATTAGCACAATGGGGACTATAAAATCTGAGCCTGGTGATAATAGAAAGGTGCTGAGTCCTGTAGATGTTATTCAATTTCCACATAAAACTCTGGGTTCTACCAGCTTCTCCACCCAACACAACCAGTGGGATGTGTTAGAAAATACCATCTTCAGAACTAGGTATCCAATATCTGCTGAATCCATGGAAATTCAACCAGAAAGCGAGCAGGAACCAGCAAGGAATTATGTAAGCAATGGTAATCTTACTTGAGTTGTTCAGGACAATGTTAATTCCGGAATATTCTACCGGCAACTGATAATTCAGAAATTTTGATAGTCTGGCATATAATCTAGAATATCTGAACGTAGACAACTAATGATGAGATTCTTATCTACCGTTACATGTAAATCACATGCTATGTGTATTTGCTTTTCTGTACCTATCATATCATACACATTATGAGATTTGCTAAAGGGGTTGTACCTTCTGGCCGACCCTTTCTCTAAGGCTCCATTCACATCCGTATTTTGTATCCGCATTCTTTCCACATCCGTTTCCGCAATTTCGGACAATTATGCGGATAGGATGCGGATCCATTAATTTCAATGGGTTCCGAAAAAATGCGGACAGTACACCGTGTGCTGTCCGCATCCGTGTGTCCGTTCCGACTGTCCGCATAAAGAAATCCTCCTGTCCTACTTCTATCCCGATTTTGCGGTCCATAGCTCAATACAAGTCTATAAACATCCAAAAATGTGGAAGATATGCGTAAAGGCATCCACATGTCATCCGCATTTGCGGATTCCGTTCCAGGAGGGTAGGAAAAAAAAAATTTCGATTCCTCCTTCCATTTTTTGCGGAAAAACGGAACGGATGTGCTTGAAAAACGGAGTTTTTTGCAGAACAACGCATCCGCAAAAAACAGACCGTTTTCCAGGATGTGCACAAATACGGACATGTGAATGAACCCAAAAAGAGGACGATCAGCTGATACCTTTGGGTGAAACAGCATTCAGCCACAAATATTTTCTGCAGTGGCCACAGCTGGGGAAGTGTGGTATTGCTTGGTGTCCTTATTAAAGGGGTTTTCTGGGGATTTTATATTGATGACCTATCCTCAACCGATCAGCTGGTTGAAGGGAAGGCAACGCTCTGTGCAAGAGCAGTCTTCCTTTGTTTGTTTATCTGCTCACTGTCGACAGCGCAGTGCTGAGCAGGTGTAACTACAAGCCGTCTCATTGCATGGAGAGCAGGCTTCCCTTCAACCAGCTGATCGTCGGGTGGTCGGACACTGATCTAATATTGGATAGCTCATCACTATTAAAATATTGGACAACCCCTTTAAATAAATGGAGGACTATATAACACATAACGAAGTTGGGTCCTCCAGAGAAAGAGCTGCTCTCTGCTCACTCAGGCTAATGGGGAAGGGGCCAGGGGTTCCGAGAATGTGGAATATGAGCAAA
Source organism: Rhinella marina (assembly GCA_900303285.1). Classification (NCBI taxonomy): domain Eukaryota; kingdom Metazoa; phylum Chordata; class Amphibia; order Anura; family Bufonidae; genus Rhinella; species Rhinella marina. The sequence continues at coordinate 83,688 of ONZH01025340.1, read as the reverse complement.
GTTTTTTTTCTAATTGGACAATCCTTTAATTCTAATTAATAGATTGGAGTCATAGTTAAAAAAAATAAAATAAATCACGTCCTTTGCATTATATGTTATTTTTTTCTTTTTATTATAGGGCTCTGTAACGTTTAGTGACGTTGCTGTGCATTTTTCCAAGGAGGAGTGGACATCTCTGGGAGATCATGAAAAGTGTCTTTATCGCGAAGTCACTATGGACAATTACCAAATGCTCCAGTCATTAGGTAATACAATATAATACAATCCAATCCCACCCTTAACTCATATCAACATCAAGGATTTTAAAGCTTTTTCTGTCGTTTTTATTTAGTCAGTTTTAGCTATATAGGAGGGAGGCAGTGAGGGCAGCAGCAGTGAGCGAAGAGCTTCTTCACTCTTCCTTAACTGCGCTGTGAATATCTTCCCTAGTAAAAAGACAACTTCAGAGGCAGCATTGTAATAAAAAAAAGTACAAAATCAACAAATGAAGTATATTGCAAAAATAATTAGAATCACTTGCCCAACACATTTATTGTAAGAATAAAAGTATGACACGCTAAGATTTTTATATTCTACTTTCTGTAATATTTTTAATTGTTGTTATCCATATTATGGGAGATTTATTATTACTGGGGAATCATAAAGACCTGGGGGCGTTTTCCCAACACTTTCTTAGTAGCTAAGTGGTTAGTGCTCTGGCCTTGAAACCCTGCATTTGAATACAGCTCTTAGTAATAATAAACCCTCTCTAACTGCTACCAATAGTGATAAAGCCCCATATTGTACCCTCTATAGCAATAAGGCCTCCCTTTAGAGACTCTCTAGTAATAATGCCCTTTATAGTGCCTCCAGTAGTTATAATGCCTCCCTATAGTGCCTCCAGTAGTTATGCCTCCCTGTAGTCCCTCCTCTAGTTATAATGCCTGCCTGTAGTGTCTCCACTAGTTATAATGCTTCCCTGTAGTGCCTACAGCAGCTATAGTAGTTACTAAAACTTCTCCAGTAGGTATAATACCACCCAATGGTTCCTATAGTAGTTATAATGCCACCCAATGTTTTCTCTAGTAGTTATAATGCCGCCCAATGGTTCCTCTAGTAGTTATAATGCCGCCCAATGGTTCCTCTAGTAGTTATAATGCCGCCCAATGGTTCCTCTAGTAGTTATAATGCCGCCCAATGGTTCCTCTAGTAGTTATAATGCCGCCCAATGGTTCCTCTAGTAGTTATAATGCCGCACAATGGTTCCTCTAGTAGTTATAATGCCGCACAATGGTTCCTCTAGTAGTTATAATGCCGCCCAATGGTTCCTCTAGTAGTTATAATGCCACCCAATGGTTCCTCTAGTAGTTATAATGCCGCCCAATGGTTCCTCTAGTAGTTATAATGCCGCCCAATGGTTCCTCTAGTAGTTATAATGCCGCCCAATGGTTCCTCTAGTAGTTATAATGCCGCCCAATGGTTCCTCTAGTAGTTATAATGCCGCCCAATGGTTCCTCTAGTAGTTATAATGCCGCCCAATGGTTCCTCTAGTAGTTATAATGCCGCCCAATGGTTCCTCTAGTAGTTATAATGCCGCCCAATGGTTCCTCTAGTAGTTATAATGCCGCCCAATGGTTCCTCTAGTAGTTATAATGCCGCCCCAATGGTTCCTCTAGCAGTCATCGTACCCTCTTTAGTGGCTGCAGTAGTTATAATGCCCACTATAGTGCTCCAATAATATGTTACACCAAAGTGTTGAATAATTTTAAAAAAATCTACTCGCCTCACTCCCATTCCATGCTGCTGTCTGTGATGCAAGCTACCGCCTGAGTTGCCTGTGCCCTGGTGCAGATAGTTGCGATGACACCATCATTTTGTCTTGGGCTTTGATATGTCCCTATATGTGGCTATAGCGTGTTATATTGAAGGGCAGGGAGACATTGGCACCTGTGCCTGCTGCAGGATTTAACTTGATTGCTCTCTTGAGAATGACAATTCAGTTGAATGTGTGGCAGGTGCTACCTTTGGGGCCCTCAACAAAACATCCTGGATCCACATCCCTGATGTTTTGGCCTAGTAACGCCCCTGCCAGTACCCCAGTGCTTCAAGGACGCAGTGCTAACCACTGAGCCACTCTGCTGCCCATCCAGTCATATCTGAAATTAGCTTTAGATGTAAATGGAGAAGAGAACGTTGGTGGGTGGTGAAAGTGTGAAGCTGGAGGAGATGGGTTCATAAGGAGCGTTGTTAAACATGATTTAAGGAGAAATCCTCTTGATGGTTGCAGGTTTTGTGGAAAAACCAGAGATTGTGCAGAGGATTATAAATGGAGAAGATGACCTATGGGAATACGCCTGCCCAGGATTTGACTCAGGTGAGGAATATCGACAGAAAGCTTATGCCATAAATATTTTCTTTGTGACCGCCACCTTTTGGAAAAAATGGGGTCCTTGACCCTTTTTCGATAAAGCCGAAAAGTGTTATATGTTCCTTTAGGCTGAAAAAAGCAGGCTCACAGTTTTTAATTGGCTATTTGTGAGTCCATTTTCTGGTTGTCAGTCCGTTTTTAATGGCTGTTTTTAATGGCAATTAAAAATGGATGATATTCTTGGGTTTTTAAGTTAAAACCTCAACCTCTGCTGTGCCCTCAGTATATATATTATGCACCCCATAGTGCCTCAGTAATGCACATAATGCAAAAACTTTACCTCATCCACTTGAACAATGTGACACTCGCTCCTCACTGAATGCGCTCCTAAGTTTGATGACGTATCGCAGGACCTGTGATGAGGTCACCACACTGGGAGCGTCAGGTCCTTCTGCATCATTTGAGGATGCGTGCAAGTGGATGAAGTGAGTATTATTATTATTATTACGCCTGAAAGGCTGTTTTTTACTAGTGTACCTGTTTTTAATGGCCCCATTGATTTCACTGGGGTCCATCTGGCCCTAAAAACTGCCAAAAATAGGACATATACTATTTTTTGACAGATTGCAAAGGTAGCCTAAGAGTATGTTCGCATGGCTGAGTTTTCTGCTGGAAAAAAAAAACTGTGACAAAAATATGACACTGGTCCTTTTTTTTCTGCTGCACATTTGCGGTTTTACATGTTGTGTTATGTCTCATGTTTATACATTACCCTATGGCTCTAACTGCATTGTGTTTGCTGTTTAACCTCTTAGTGACCAGCCTGTTTGGGCCTTGATGACCAATTTTTACTTTTTTTTTTTAAATTGTTGCCTTCCAAGAGTTATAACTTTTTGATGGCGCTATTTTGGGTTTATATAACCTATGGGTTATATGAACTCTTTCTGAGAGTTAACAGCAATACTGCCACTGGGTTTTTAAGTTCTAAATTTTGCTGCGTTCATTTTTCGGCATAAATTTAACCATTACTTTATTCTCTGGCTCTGTACAATGATAGAGATATCAAATACATATAGGTGTTACTAACTTTGCACAATAAAAACCTTTTTAAAGATCCATAACTTATTTTTTCTACAGAACTGCGAAGGCTTGATTTTTGCAGGATAATTTTTAATTTTCATTGGTATAATTTTTATGCACATAGCACTTTTATTCTGTTGTTTTGGTGCTGAATAAGCAAAAATCTGCAATTCTGTTTTTTTATCTTTGCATTTTTTTTCCATTGAAAAATGTTTTTCACTGGAAAAGGTGTATTTTTTTTTTTTATTTTTTTTTTTACTTAGGCGATTTTTTTTTTCATCGCTTCTAAAATATATTACACTATTCATGCAGTGCAATGTACTTTACTGTCAGTGCTATGCTGTGCCAGAGAGAGAGAGGCACGGCTTGCTGGGACACGCTGGAGGTAGGCCTAGGACCTTCACATCAGCACCCTGGCATCTCATTCATGGGGTGCCGATGGGAGACAGAGGGAGTCCACTCCTTCAGTAGAGGACTGGCTTAAATTGAAACATGTGAGGAGCGATAACGGCGTTCTCTGGAGAACATGGGCACTTGCATTCAAAGAACTCCCCTGGGCACTTGCAGCTCATTTGCATATATCTTCAAAGTTTGTTTATTCAACATAAAATATACAGAAATAAGAAAGAAAGGTGGGATCTGTTAACTGTTTAGGTCACCTACAGGACAGTGGTAACAGTTTAATTACTCCCTGTAATTACTCCTCAAATTGCTCAACCTAATTTTTGCGTTTTCATTTTTCCTTCCTGGAGCCATAATTTTTTTTTTATTTTTATGTTCACAATAGCCGTATGAGGGCTTTTCTCTTGCAGGACAAATTGTACTTTCTGGCAGCATTTACTATTACATACAATGTAGTGGAAAGCTGGAAAAAATTCCAAATGGTGAAGAATTGGAACAAAAAATGCATTTCCGACACGTTTTTACGGATTTTTCTCTACAGTGTTCACTATTCAGTAAAATTGACATGCTGCCTCCATTCTCTGGGTCAGTACAATTACAATGCACTTATATAGTTTTAATACTGAAAAAAAAAACTGGAAAAAATTATTTTTATTGCCATATTCTGACCCCATTTTGGCATGTGTATGACTTTTTGATCACCTTTTATTCAATTTTATTTTGTAAGTGAAATGACCAATTTATATTTTTATTTTATATTTTAATAGTTTAGGCATTTTCAGATGCAGTGATGCTTATGATCTTTGTTTTTTATTGTTTGAATTTATATATATATATATTTTAAATATTTTTAAAACTTTTTTGATTTACTATTTTTTTAGCCCCCTTAGGAGGTTAGAATATGTGATCTTCAGGTCACTTTTAGCTTGCATTGTAATTCAATGGAACTAAAATGCCTGGTTTGCTGTTATCCTATGGAGTTCTGCCTATTAAGAGAGACCCAGTACACAGTTAGAGTGAAGGAACAGCTTCCCCGATCACCGCATGAGGGAACTGTTCCTGGCCCCAAAGCACATTCTTCCAGGTTTTCAGCATTTATAGCCCATGATCACATTTGACCACGGCATCTGAAGGTTAGATTTCTACTATCAGTGTTTCACTGATTGCAGAAATTAGCCCCGGGCCTCTGCTGTTTGAAACAGCAGAGATCCAGCAGCTGTGGTGCACCCTGTACTCACAAGCAGGTGTCTTATTAAAATCCCCTCCTTCCGCCATACATGTACGTTGCCTGGACTCTAGGGATTAAAAGACCCTCACTGATTTGATATGGATTACCTATCCAGAGGATAGATCATAAATATCTATAGCCTAGAATCTTTTTAGCTTGAATTTTTATTCTAAAATTGTGACTTGTCTATTTTGGAATACAATTCCAGTAAATTTACCATAATTTTGTACTCGATTGACTCATTAAAATGTCTTTACAGATTTGTCAACTGGGATTCCTATGAATCCAAAAAATGTGCAAAAATTCAGCCAGCGTTCATATTTGACCCATCATGATAACATTCTATGCCATACACCTGAAGAACAGTTCCAGTCGGAGAAAAAACAACGGATGGTTTGTGGCCCCAAGACACCTGGATTATGCACTACATTTCAGGAACCAATAGTTCTAGGTTGTCCATCTAATGTCAATAGGAATTCTGTAAAGGTTGAATTGAAAAAGAATAGACAGCAGAAGAAATCCACGCAATCACGTAAGGACTTAGGTCAAACTGGTGTTAGAAATTATTCATGTACGGAGTGCGGTAGTCAATTTCTCAGAAGTTCTCAACTGAAGTCCCACCAGAAAAAGCACGCAAATGAAAAGTCATATAATTGTGAAGAGTGCAACATGTATTTTTCAGGGAAGAGTGTTCTAGTGAGGCACCAAAGGACTCACTCAAACATGAAGCCATCTCAGTGTCTCAAGCGTGAGAAAAGCATTACAGAGTCTTCTCATCTTAAGGTCCAGCAGAAGACACACGTTAGTAAGGAACAGTGCACTGAATGTTGCCACCTCCTAAGTGATGGGAAGAAGCTACATCCAGGACAGAGAGACTGTATAACATGCAAACAAAGTTTGGCGGATAGACCTAGTGTCCACCGCCGAAAAACACCCAAGAAAAGTGAAAAGGCTTACCGGTGTACACAGTGTGATAAATGCTTCACTCGGAAATCCAACCTTCATGTCCATTATAGAATCCACACAGGGGAAAAACCATACATGTGTTCTGAATGTGGAAAAACCTTCATCGATAGGTCAAACCTTGTAAGTCATTCGAGAATCCACACCGGAGAGAGACCATATTCCTGCAATGAGTGTGGCAAGAGCTTCAGCTACCACTCTGCATTTGTGATACATAAGAGGGTGCACATCGGAGATAAACCATTTGTTTGTAGTGAGTGCGGGGAAAGCTTCTTCTCTAAAGCCCGCTTGACTGTGCACATCAAATCTCACACGGGCGATAGGCCCTTTGGTTGTGACATTTGCGGTAAAAGTTTTTCCTGCAGTTCAACGCTAATAAAACACCAAATTATACACACAGGGGAAAGGCCTTATGTCTGCAAGGAATGTGGAAAAACCTTCATTCGGGGGTCTCATCTTGCCATACACCAAAGAACACACACAGGGGAAAAACCTTACGAGTGTCCAGAATGTGGAAAAGGCTTCACCGACAAGTCCAACCTTGCAAGCCACCAGCGAACTCACAAAACGGAGAGAGACTTTGCCTGTAATGAATGTGGGCAGAAATTCACACACAGTTCTACGCTGAGGAAACACCAGCTTATCCATACTGGTGAAAAACCCTATGGCTGCTCTGAGTGCGGGAAGATGTTTTCTCGTAGCTCCAACCTCGCAATTCATCTCCGAATGCACACTGGAGAGAAACCGTATGCCTGCACTGTGTGCGAAAAAACTTTTTACCATAGCTCGCATCTCATAAAACATAAAAAAATTCATACAAAAAATGAAAATCCACCTGAACACAAAGCGACACGTAAGGTTAAAAATGCAGAGTGATCAGTCAAAGGAACAGACTGGAATGGAGAAGCAGCATGCATACCCAACATGAAAAACTTCTACTCGCTGCGGTCTCAAAGGGACTCGCTGCTACTACTGCTTGAATAAAAGGCATACATTGCCATAAGGTCAAGCTACTTTGTCTTCTCAACTTCTATCAGAAGTGGCCTTTTATGTGATCGACAAGTTATTTGGGACCAGGCTTCTTAAACTTTTACCAGTGTAGTTCTGAGCTGGTAGTAGCTAGAAACCATAGTCATATCTGAGATGGTACTGACCTAAGAATAAGGACCTTCTAAAATTCAGTTCAGTAGTCCTTGGTAAACTCTCTTAAAGTAGTTATCCTATGCAATGGATAGGATATTTCAAAAGAAGTATTAGTGTTGTATATATGTAATAAAAATATAGTACATTTTTTATGTAAATTACATTTTCCTCTCTGGTAGCACCCCCTGCTGTTTATCCTTCTGCCTCACCTTCTACATTCAGAGGTGGACTAACATGGTCAGTAGCTTCTTTGCTCCCTTACTCCTTTCAGTACTGGTGAGCTCATAACGAAGCAGCCCAGACACCTTTCCTTTATCCCTTCCTACTTTATAAAAATATACAGCTATATTTCTGTAATCAGTGGAGAAGGAAATTAGTGTCACTGAAGTGTTATGTAATAGAAAAGATACTGTTGTCACAGCTAATGTCCATACACAATGTGGTCACAACACATGGATAATAAGCAGCATGATGATGCAACAATAATGCACACAGTATTGTGACAGTGCAAAGATAATGCATACATTACAGGGTTAATTTGTGATGTGGTGGTAAAGGAATAATGCACAAAATGTCACATTACAGTGATAAACACTGTGATGTCAGAGTACAGACATAACAAAGACAGTGATGTCACAGTACAGGGATAATAAACACAGCGATGTCACCGTACAGGGATAATGTACACTGTGATGTCACCATACAGGGATAATAAACACAGTGATGTCACAGTATAGAGATAATAAACACAGTGATGTCACAGTATAGAGATAATAAACACAGTGATGTCACAGTACAGGGATAATAAACACAGTGATGTCACAGTACAGGGATAATAAACACAGTGATGTCACAGTACAGGGATAATAAACACAGTGATGTCACAGTACAGAGATAATAAACACAGTGATGTTACAGTACAGGGATAACAAACGTGGTGAAAGCTGCTGGAAAAATAAACAGTGATGTCACAGTATCAAGTAGTATACAGAATGTGGGTTTTTCAGGATTTTACTACTGATGACCTATCCTCAGGATAGGTCATCAGTCTGTGATCGGTGGGGGACCGACACCCGGGACCCTCGTCGATCAGCTGTTTGAGAAGTTACCAGCGCTCTATGAGCGCCGCTACCTTCTTGCTGGATAGGTCATCAATAGTAAAATCCCGGAAAACTCCATTAAAGGGATTTTTCGGAAATAATGAGTTTTTAGCAAGTTCTCACACCCTGTCTCTCTAAATAGAAGATTCATACTTGCCTGCTCCTTGCCGCTCTGGTCCTCCACATCTCCTCTGCTGTGTTCATGTTCCAGTCCCCACAGTCTTGACGTCATGGTCACATACTGCTCTGCAGCCAATGACTGGCTTCAGGGGTGATATACTGCTTATGGCTACATTGTTGCTAAAGCCAGTTGCTGGCTGCAATGGAGCATGTGACCATGCTAATCCTGCACCGGATCTCAACATCTTGAGACGACTGTAACATGGACACAGCGGAGGTAACATGGAGGACTGGAGCGGCAGGGAACAAGTATGAATCTTCTGTTTAGAGAGGCAGGCTGCGGGTACTTGCTAAAAAGTCATTATTCCTAGGGTAGCGCTTATCCTTAAAGGGTAGCGCTCTTGTGGAACATACCAGCTCATCAGGGTTGCCAACTGTCCAGAAACTTCTGGACAGTCCATAAAAATAGGTTACTTTTTCTCTGTGTCCGTTAAAAAAATAGATGTCTTTTTGTTTTTGTTTTTTGGCTGGAGGTTCTTGAGTAGATTATTTTGGTGATAATTATCATTGTTTTACAGCTCACAGTAAATGATAGTAATGATTTCTTATCAGTATGTTGAGCTATAGACATTTATTATATATAATCTTTATCTTTATGATTTTCCAATTTGTCAGTGAAAAAAGGAGTCCAGTGGGCGGACCGATCAGTGATTGACAGCATCTTTGTATAAGTGTAAATACAGAGATGATGGTCAATAACTGATGAGATCACCAGCTGAACTCCTAAACCCAGAGCAAGTGAGCAAGAACAATACAAAATCTTTTTCCGTAAAACGCTATATCAGTCTGCTCCTGTTAATAACATCACAGGCTTCTTCCTACCTACCTATGTGCAGAAGCAGTACTCCTGCATTTGGGAACTTAATGGGGCTTGAATGGGGCTGATCTGCTCCTAGGCCACATGACTGAAGGTCTTGAAGTCACTATCCTAGTGTAAGCAGCAGGAAGGCTGTGGCATTCACAGAAGCACTGGGGTCTTCTCAAGCAGCTGTTTGGCAGGAGTCCTGGGTGTCAGACCCCCACCAATCAGATGCTGATATCCCATCCAAAGGGTAGGTAATCCGTTTCGAGTCATATAACCACTTTAATGCAGAATTTATGAAGCCCTGCACTCCAGAATTCTGGCTTAAAAACTTCTCAAGGTAGGGTTGTGCAACTTTTTGGGCTCACTTGCTCACCAATTTTGAGACATGTTGAATTTTCACTACACTTACTCGAGCTTTCAAAAGTGGGTGGCAAAGTGACTGTAGTAAGCTTGCCCAGTTGATATAAGCCAGATTTATCAACTGTGACTTTTTAAAAAGTTGTCTTGTCTCCATTGAAGTCTTGGTATAGAACGTGAAGTCACATCTCAATACCGAAATGTTAGTCTTAAATATGCACCGAATTTATCAAACATCCTGGGACATTTGATAAACTGAGGCCAAATTTGCAGACTCCTGCAAAACTGACTTTAAAAATTTCCCCACAATAATTATCCTTAGTCCTCAGTAAAGGACTTTTAGTGATAGGGAACTGATTATTTAATTTCCTTGTTAGGATACAGCATGGGACTTCCAAATTTGTTCATTAGCACAAATTTCAGCTTTACCAGATAGCCTGGGACAGGGTCAGCAGAGTCATTTAATTATCATTAGAGGGTATCATGGCCTTTACTAGTACCTTGTCTGTCACTTCAAGACTGTGGGAAGAAACTGTACTTCATCTTTTCTGGGAGACTGTATTGGTCCATTAACGTTTATTCACTGCAGCTCCATAAAACACACACACCTTGCTCTACCTTCTGTGCCAGGGGTGCACAACCTTGCCTAATCCACTGGCCACATTGTTAGATTGTATCACTTGTAACACTTTAAATAAAATTTTTAGATATTTTTGGGTTATCAACAGTATATACCATATATGTCTGATAGGTGTTATCACCAGAGGTGGAACTCACCTATTAGGTTGCAAATCACTGTTTTAAAACATTTTCCAAAATGAACTGGTTGGAGCCTATAAATGCAATTGTACAAAGTAAAGATGATAGAACCTTTTGACATTTGGTTCGATTCCGATTCACCAAATTTTTTAAAACAAGTTCTATTGGGACCCAAACTGATTTAGCTGCAACTAAAGTGGCTCCAATTGCCCTGGGAATTGGTATGTAACACCCTCTAGTCTCCTAGAACTCTAAATTTTTAGGAAAACATCTGTTTTTGTTAATCACATTTGACCACGGCATTTGAGGGGTTAAATGTACGCAATCAACGTTACAGTTGATGGCATACATTAGTCCCTGGTGCCTGCTGTTTAAAACAGCAGGCACCCAGCAGCTATTTGCCATAGCCTGACACAGCATGTGAAACTGCTTCATGATGTTGAGGAGACTGAGCTGCTACTGATTCTTCTGCTGCTTAAGGCTGCAGGAGGTGGGTAAATCTGTGGGGGGTGGAGAGGGACCTCCCTTTACAACAAACTGGCGGCAGGTGTCTGCTCGCCCAAAGCTGCAGCAAGCTACGTACTCCTGGTAATAACGTAATCTGGCCTTCCTGTTGGAGGGAGGAAAACATTCCCCCATTTTGCTTTGATAGCAAGGGTCTAAAAGAATGATTATCCAGTAATGATCAAACTGCTTGTTTCAATGATTCGCTTGTCAGTGCATAAACAACCAAGCATCAAGCTTGCCATTCTAGCCAGCATGCCCAAGGAGACAGTTATTTCTTTTTCCACCCACCACTAAAGCAATTGGATGTTGTGGCCTGGGTCGTCATCATCTTCCTGCTCCTCCACCTCTAACTCCTCCTCCAGTGGCAGCTCCTCATCCTCCCCTCCATGAGAGTTTCTCTTTATGAGTCCCCTAAAGCTACAGGGAATAAAACACAGGGGGCTCTTCCTAGTGTGAATACCATAGGGACCATGAGAAAGTAATGTGGGTAAGTGCACCTTACCAAATAGTGTTATGCAGAGCGAGGCTCAACACTAGTTAGAAGAGAAGTGTCTCCTGACTGGGAGAGTAATCAGACTGACGCGGTCGTTAGCCGGATGCATCCCAAGGAGTCCGGAAGAGAAGGTAAATAAACTTCTGCTCACGGTTGAGCAAAAAAAAAGTCCTGCTGCATTGACAACTCGTTAAGAAATGTAGTAAAATTAAATGTCCTTCCCTTTCTATAAAAACACTGAATACACTGCTACTGACAAGTTACTAAAGAAATAATGCAGGATCGGTGCAAATAATGGATTTGAGCCTATTGTCTTATGTGCATTCAAATATGCAGATTCTTAAAAAAAGCTTTCTATAGTGTAAAACAAAAGTTGTCAACCTACTATGACATTATTCCACCCCTTCCCCCACACCAACACTTGAACTGTGTGGAGATGCCCTGTCACAGATTTTCGGACTACTATTTCAGATTTAAAATGCTACCCTCTGTGTTGTAAATTACTCAGTGTACACTTGTATCGTTATTTCCTCGCCCCAAATAAACTCTTTGAGCTGTCTGTAGATGCCCTGGAAAATAGTTTGACCTACTATTTAGGGTGTTTTCAATTAGATTTAAAACACTACCCCTTGTATTATAAAATTGTAAAACAAGCATTGCATACTATTTTTAGAAAAAAAAAACCTGAACTTTCTGGAGAAGCCCAGTCACAAATTTCAGACTAGTTTTTCCAATGTATTCACTCTGAGATTTAAAACGCTACTCCCTAGAATGTAAAACACTTGCTATTTTTCGCAAAGCAAAAAAATCTTTGAACTGTGTCTGTCCCAGATTTCATACTATTATTTTAGATGTTTTTACTAAGAGTTAAAATGCTACTCTTTGGATTGTAAAACATGTGTTGCACACTTGTATTGCTATTTTTCTCAAAACAAAAATACCCCTTGAACTCTGTAAAGATGCTCTGTCCCAGATTTTGGATGATTAGTTCACTGAGAGTTAAAACATTACCCTCAGATTGTAAAACATGAGTTTTGAAGTTATATTGCGCTTATTTCTCCCATGGCAACACTTGAGAAAAACAAAAATATATTTCTGTTCAAATTTGGAAAAAAAAATGTTTTTGCAGGTAGCTGCTTATCGGGTTCTTCAGCAGCTGTGTTGTAAGGCAGTAACTTCAGTTAGAAGGCACAGCCAACCTCAGTTCCTCAAGCCTAACTCCCTGCTTAAAAACTTCCCTTGCCTGTTCTACACAATTCTTCTTTCTAGCCTTTCCCTTCACTGTTCCTGACCCAAAACAAAAACACACAAAGCAGAATTGCAAATTCTTTTTTATTATACCTCTCACAATATACAGTATATCTACAATGGAATTTGCTTTATTTCTTTAGTTTTGACTCTATGCAGAATATTTTACATAGTCGTCAAACATTACACATGTTTGGTCTAAGCATATGGGATAAAGGTGCCTTTTAGGTTGACTGCACCCTCTCTACCCCCTATAGGTACAGCCCTGCAGTGCTACACTCCAAAGCATTTCTATGCGGATCCATGAAAGGTCTCTTGTAAGACCACTATAGGTTAAAACTTATTGAAGTTAGAACAATTTAAAATTTCTTTTACATCCTCTCAATGACATCCACATTCTTCAACAATCATATCTTCATGGTGCTTCAAGACCACCTTTCCTTCTTCATACATCAGCATAGATAATGGGCTCATTTTCACTGGGATACATGAGGAGCAATCAACTCTCTCTGGATGGTAAAATTTAACCAAACTCTAAAAAATGTAAAGAAAAAATATTATTTTATCAAGAAACGGTAATTTCTTATGACAATATGAATGTAACAGTAAATTTAATAATTGTCAAATGTATAGAAAAAAAGTAGTAATTACCTTAATGTAAGCATGGTTGGTTGGCTTGAAGATCTCACTCTGGGGGATTGGACAGGCTCCTTCACATCTGTATGCATTGAACTTCTTGGGATAGATTATCTGGTCTCCCCATCCAATCTTTTCAAAGTCCACAATCATATCTACTCTTCTGCACAAGGGTCTTCCATCTTCAATAGGTTTGATGGTAAAGTTGGCCATGATCATGCCATGCATTGCATTTCAAACTTTCCTAAGTCTCCTAGTACCAGACACTGGGGTGACTGTCTGGATGAGATTGGGATATCCATGGAGGTTTGTAGGAGTGTCCTTGATAAAAAAAAAAAAAAAAAAAAAAAAAAACACCAACATAACTCTTTCCATTGACACTTCTATACAGTTGTTTTCTTGACCATTCTTGGCTATTCTGTTGTCCTTCAGGTCGTCTTGATTATTAGAATGTTGAAGGAAATAAGCATCATTCTGGTGACATTGATGGTCTTCAAACTCAATCCGCTTTCACTGCTGAAGTCAACTTTCATTGACCCCAAAAAGATCTTCTCTTTGCCTTCTTTACTATGATAGATGTCAAGGGTCACATATTGTATTCTCTCAGTAGAAGAAAACTGTATCCTCAACTCTGCCAATTGTATTTTATTGTTACTTGTGACAGAAGACATATCAAATGATAACACCCAATGATTTGTCAGTTGAGAGCAACCTGGAAGCAAGAAAAGAAAAGTAAGGTCAATAACTTTGCTATATGATCAGTAATTTTACCAAATACAATGCATTTAATATTATATTTATGTAAGGTAGGAATTCATCAACGTCTCCTCTACAGGGTAGCAATTATAAGACATAAAACACTTGGCTATAGCTGTCTACAATGATATAGAAAAAACAGGAACAATTAAACATCTAAAAATTATCTTAATATAATCAATAAAGACTTTTTTGGCAGAGAGGCTTAGAATGGTGTCAGAATCTTGAAGAACGGAGTGTTCTAGGCTGGATAGATCTGTTGTGTCTTTCATGGTGAGGATCTGATAGAGCTACATCATGAAAGGAGAGTACTTCATGTTCTGGGAGTCTGTCCTTCCATGTAGACTGGATGGAGTCCTCAAGCCAAGGTTTAAATGTTGAAGGGAGATCTTTATTTGTTTCCCTGGTAGAGTAGAAGGCATTCCCAGAACCATGTAGATGATGGTGAAGTGTAGAACGAAGGTCAGCCAAGACATATCTACAGAGGTCTTCTATAATGTCTCTCAGGAGATGTTGCTCAGAACTTCTACAAGAATGATATGAGGTCTTGAGGGTTCTCTTAACTTTCTATATCTATGGATCAAAGGTCTCCATATTAACACCTTTGACCTTTTGATCTATGTAAACACAACAAAGGTCAAGGCTACAATAGACATTTCTTCTATTATGTAAATTATCAAATAGGTGACATAAGTACCTGTTTATACAAGAAAAGTCTCCTTTAGTGTCTATAAAACCGAAGCTATAAAGATTTTTATGAAAGGCACATCTATTTATCCCTCTATACTTAGATTTAGATTAGATAAATTGATACATAATTTATCTTTCTAATCTATCTATCCTATCTATTTTTTTCTGTCTCATGTCTTTTATCCATATCTACCTAGGTATCTATCTTTTCATTGTTTATCTATTTATCTCATATCTGTCTATTTATATTTATCTTTCTTATCTATCTATCTATCTATCTATCTATCTATCTATCTATCTATCTATCGTGGACCCAGTATGCATGTGGAACCTGCACTCCCTGGATTTTATGGTGGTCGTTCTGGCACATAACAGGTAGCATTTAGTGTTAGATTCCCGTCTTACAGAGATCGCCTTGACGTTTGGCAGACAGGACCAAATAATTTTGTACAAAATATATTTGCCAAGAATCTCGAATTTACTAAATAAGCACAGCATTAGCACCAGAATATTTTCTATTACTATGGCATTTTTTACTTTGCTTGGTTTGCAGAGTGCCGTTGCATTGTATTTTTTTCCTCTATCCATACTTAATTTATATTTCTAATCTATCTATGTCTGTCTATCAGTTTATCTATCTTGTCTATTTTTTTCTTCCTCATGTCTTTCTATCCATATGTACCTATATATCTATCTTTTCACTTAATCTCTATTTATCTCTCATCTTTCTATTTATATGTATATTTCTTATCTATTTATCTACCTATATTTATTTTTCTCATCTATCTCTATTTATTTTTTATATCTCATGTCCTTTGGTGTGTGTATGTGTGTGTGTGTGTATATATTTTATATTTTATATCTCATGAGTACTTACCAACTTTGTAGACCTGTTTTAAATGAAGATATATTTAAAATATTTATCGTCTATGAGAGATGAGCAAATTTCCTCATGTTTTGTGGTAGCAAATCAATTTAACCTGAAATAGTTTAAAAAAACAAAAAAGTAATATCTCCTCCATTTGTTCGCAATGGGCCGACCACCACCATCTTGATTGAAGATCTCGAACGAAATCCTGTGCGTGGTGATGTCATCGTAGGTCACGCGAGATTTCACGCAAGATCATCAAGCAAGATGGCGGCAGCCAGCCTGTCATGAGCAAATAGAGGCAGTAAGTTTGATTTTGATTTTTTTAATGTCAATTCTGCATTGTATTATTCTCATGAGGGGGTGGGGGTGCTGGTCAGCGCTGACTGTTTCATACGCGTAACAAAACACAAGGTGCATATTAAATTTATATATAACAATTACATTTATAATTTAAATGTGACTCGACTCACCATAATGCAGAATCAGTGGGAACACTGGGCTTGTTACCCATGCAACGGGACAGTTCCATCTAGGGTTGATGGGCGACAATGACACCCGAAGTGTGTTTCTTATGTACGATGTAATCTGTAATCTTGTTTTGGTTGCTGTCACTGCAGAAAACCCTGCTTCACAAAGATAGGATGTTGGAAATGGCAGCAGAGTTTTCATTGCTTTTGTGGAGATCTCAGGATATTCTGCCTTGACTTTAATCCAGAACGTTGCGAGATTTGACGTCTCAAACATACTTTTAAGGCCACCATCTTTGCAATCTCAAGCAGTTGGTCTTCTTCTTGCATGGACAAGGTTTCCCCACCAGGCTTGTTCACAAATTCGTCATGGATCTATTCCTTCCTAGTTTATAGGTCTTGTGTGGTTGGAAAATAACTCTCAAACTCTTTTAAAAGCTGAGATAGGTGAGCGTGCAGCAGCTAGGAGAATGAAGGTCCAGGCTTGGTCTCTTTCAAAATCCCTGCTGATGTTTGAAACACATCAAATATCCCAATTTAACTCGCCATCCCCACAATTCCAGTTTTGCTTTGAATGCAGCCACTTTATCTGCCAACTTGAAGACAGTTGTCATTCTCCCCAGAAGTGACAGATTGAGGTCATTGAGCAAGTTGAATATGTCGCACAAGTAAGCGAGTTTTACAACCCATTCTTTACTACTGAAATCTGCATCAAGTGGTGATTCTTCTTCTAAAAGAATGAAGCGGCTCTCGGAACTCTTGCCAGGGATCTACCTCTAGAAAGCCACCTCACTTCTGTATATAACAAAAGTCGTTTGTGCTCAGTGTCCTTCTCCTCACAGAGGAGAGTTAAGAACATGTACTTTGATGTAATTTATTACTTTTATCACATCTTTCAAAACGCTGTCCAGTTCAGGTGACGTTTTTTGGCTAGCCAACATTTCCCTATGGATGATACACTGCGTAGACTCACATTCAGGCGCACACTTTTTTACTGAGTAGTAAATCCAGAAAGTCGTCCAGTCATGGCAGCGGTTCCGTCTGTGTATACACTCGAACAAAATGACCAGTTTAGATTTCCCGTTATGTAATCATCCGAATAGCTTTGCAGCTGTGGTGTTGGTTGTCAACGATAATGCACATAACTTATCCTCATGCACATCCTCCTGAAAAATACATTGCACAAAAACAAGTATTATTGCCTTGTTGTCAGTAGACTCATCAATCTCGACTGTGTACCATGGTGATTCATTATTCTTCTCTAACAATTCTACCTCAGTGTCCTCTGCTATTTCATCAATTCGTCTAGTTATGGTGCTAGCCAAAAGAGGATCCTGTGCTACCTTTTTAACTGCAGCCTCTCCTAAAAGCTCAAGGCAGATATCCTTAGCGGCAGGCAGGATCAACTCTTCACCGATAGTAAAGGGCTTCTTCTAAGGAGGTTAGCCACTAAGAATGATGCTTTCAGTGCAGACACATTTGATGATGAGGTGGTCTTCAGTAATTGCTTCTGTCCTTCATATTCATTTTTTTTTTTTTTCAAAAACTCCAAAGGCTTGTCTTTTGATGCAGGGTGCTAGGTCTCTAAGTGGCGAAGCAGTTTTGAAGGCTTCATGGCCTCGTTGGATAGTCAGTCGCCACATATTATACACAGCGATTTGGGGCATGTGAATCACCTATTTTGATGAACCCGTAATTTAAGTAGGACTCTTGGTATTTTCTTTTAAATTAAGCTTTCTTTTTTTTCCCCAGTCTTGGAGTGTTCTGCTGTCTCATCATTGGGTCTTTCTCCCTTTTCTAAAGCGGTCTGCAGCACTGTTTGTTTTTTAGCTTGTGGCTTTATTTTATTGGTGCATGGAGTGCACAAGTGAGAAAAAATTAAATCTAATATGTCCACTTGTTACGGTTCCTCCCCTTAACTGGCCTGCTCTGTTCTTCACTTATACACAGGTTCCATGGTTCTCCTTATACACAGATTCTTGTTCTCCTATTTGGCAAATGGCTCTAATAAATTCTGCAATTAAGAATTTATTTTATTGGAGAACCACCACATAAGGATACTCACATATTGCTATAATGTTTTGGGCAACAGTGGATACGCCCTTTGTCAAGCTGTGAGGCATGTAGTGTAGCATGGTATAGGCAGTGCCGTATATTTCGCAGCAATTGTACGGCGTCTCAACTACAGCGACTACAATGTCCACTGAGCAGAGATAGTCTTCTCTAACATCAGAATTTTGAGTTTGATTTTGATACTAAAAAAAGCAGCAATACCATTCAAAAAATAAAATACTCACACGTTAACCACATGTTGCATGGGGTTAACGTGTGAGTATTTTTTTTATTATTTTTATTTTTTTTGCAAAGTCTCAATTGTCCATTATTTAATGAGATACTTGATGGTATTTGGGGTCACTTGTGAGGTATAGGTATAGGGGGTACTAATGTAATAGCACTATGTAACTCAGATTAATAATAGGTGGCCCCATCTTCTCAAATTTTGGCTACTGGCAAATTACCAACATTGCAGTTAATGAGTCACATAAACCCCAAATGTTGGATCCAGAGCTATCTGGATCCAATATTGCTGGATGTTACCGTTTTTTTGGTGGACAGTGGCACCTGTGAAAAGAGAGGCAGAGCAGCAGTGGCAGAGAGATTGAGACTAGCAGCAGCCATTTCAGTCAAAATAGAGGCAAAGCTGCAGAGTGGCTATAATCTGACTAAAATGGCTGCTGTTGGCCTTAGTAAGTCTCTCTGCTACTGCTGCTGTGAATCAGTGCCTATCACACTCACACACACCCCCACTGCCCTGCCGCCCACCATTAACATTCATTTAGATTTACTATAGAGCTTTGGCTGCTGCTTTCTGGCTGCTGCTGGAAGGTCCTCCTTGCTGTTTTCAGTTGCCACAGACCCAGCCCATGGTCTGATAAAGCTGGCTGGCAATGAGAAAAGAGGGTCGGGCATTAGTGAGGTCACAGATGGGGCGGCCACGTCTATGGCCGGAGGGGATAAGCAACTTTGCCTTCTGTGCCGGGCAGGTGCTGCTGTCATGTGCCCATTCAGAGTCTGACTGCTCACTCACTTCCAGCGCAGACGGGGTGGGGCCTGGCTGTTTAACTGCAGCAGGCAGCATGTAAGTGAAGCGTTGCTGCTGTAGAGTATTACCATGTTATAATCCACCACTGCTCCTTGTCTATATTGCCGCAACCCGGCAAACAATCATCCATGGCCCGGTCCTGGGCCACGAACCGGTTGGGTTCCACTGCCTTAGGGCACGTTAACACTCAAACCTGGCCTTTTAAAGGGCCAACGCATATACCGCTAAGCCTTGCCCAGCCAATGGTTGGGTCTTCCTGAGTATATAAGGCATCCTCATCGGAAGGAGGGTGCCTGATATTTAGGTTCTAGTGTCTAGTAAGCAGCAAAGGTTTGCTCTCTTGTCTACCTGTGTACCTGTAATGTCTGTAGATAGGGACAGACCAGGACAGTGAGCCCTAACCTAGTACCCAGCCTGCTTTCCCTACCTACTTGCAGTATAAGCCCTACTTGGCTAAATCACAATTGGACGACTGTCCCTACTCTAAGTGCAGAGACAGATAAACACCAATAGACAACAAACACAAAAACAGAGTTGTACGTCAGTTGGTCAGCACCAGATGGGCTATACAGTACCAAACGAGAGACAGAGAGTGGTCAGAAGACAAGCCAAGATCAGAACCAGATGGGCTGCACAGTATTAAACGCATGAGACAGAGAATGGTCAGCAGACAAGCCGAGGTCAGAGGAATCAGTAGGCAAATGCAGGAACAGGGAACAAGGAACCTAGCTAGTCAGCCAAACAAGACTATCACTGGCAAAACTGCTAATCTCCCCCGATGCACAGAGAAACTTAGCATTGCATCATGTTACTAAGCATACGGTTGCATCACCAGGGGGCATGGCTTTTCAGCATGTCTCTCCTGGTGTGGCCTTGCCAAGGCTAAGGATCATGCCACTGGAGCCTGGACAGGAAAGTTAATTACAGTACTATACCTAGCCTGTTTGTCCTGATCTAGGCCCTATGCCCCAGGAACTAAGTCCTTTCTGTTTTATAGACGCTCAAGTTTGTGCAATGTTGAATTCCAGCAAGTTGGAACGTCACAGATTAAGCGGTGTAACAGCAGACCGTTCTGTGGCATTCCAGGAGAGAGTTCCTCGCCACGTAAGAATGGCTCAAATGTGAGAACAGTCGCCTGGACATTGTACAAACCAGTGTACTTTTTAAAAAATCATTGCTCGACTTGGTTAATGATCTATGCATGCAGGGAGTATATGTTATTTCTCCCAGGTTCAGTGGTCACGATGTTGTTGCCAATTTTAGCTTGTACTGCTCAGTAGGATTGGGTGGGGTGGCAGCCAATGGGATGTTTGCTGCTTGATGCACTTTAGCAAGCTATCGGTTGTGTGGCTACTCTTGCCCAGTCAGATCAGCTCCTAAACTATATAACAATGCTTTACTTAAAACATGTAATAGAAATGTGCGGGGTGTGAGTGACCATGTGCCCTGCTACTGTTGGGGACAGGAACGTGTCCATGGTGGAGGAGGCGGATAAGTGGCTGGTGTGGGAGCCAGGCTGGCACAATTGGGGGGAGGGGGGAACAAAAGGATCGGGCCTTGTTGCTGGGTTGCTGCCTCACTGCTACTGCAAAAAACATTGACCCAGTGGGTCATAAAAGACATGTACAGTCCAGCCCATAACAGCTTCTCCAGGTGCCCACCATAGCGTGCACCTTGCTGCATAGCGAGATTTACAAGGAGCGGCCTACATTCTCTGCCATGTGAGAATACAAGGCAGGGATAGCTTTTTGGGAGAAATGCCAGCTATGTGTCTTGTAGTGAGGCTGAGTGCACGCCATCAGCTCCCTAATGATAGCAGACTACTAAATGATATGGCAGCGACTGCACCACTGGAAATTTGGCCTGGTGGGAATTAAGCTTGAGCGTAATCGGATTGTTTCCTGGCCATGCATTCCATTAGAGGAGCAGGAGGATGAGTGGGGGAAGCAGAAACTAAGGATGACAATTTGA
The DNA here is from genome assembly GCA_900303285.1 of Rhinella marina. Lineage (NCBI taxonomy): Eukaryota > Metazoa > Chordata > Amphibia > Anura > Bufonidae > Rhinella > Rhinella marina. The sequence goes on along the minus strand of ONZH01025340.1, from coordinate 62,582 downwards.
AAGATACATACTGCTCATGGATGTGGCCTGGCTGCCAAAAAGGAGACCAAGAGAAGAAGGAAACTCTTGATGCAGTAGATGCCACCTCGGTTTGCCCATGGGATGGGGTGATGCTGCTTCATGAGGTTCAGTAGATATGTGATGCCTATGTTTGTGTTTGACTGTCTGTGTCTTATACAGTATAACTCTTGCAGAGCTTGCACTTGGCAATGCTTCTTTCTTCCAGAAAGACCCTCCATGCCACTTTTATCAGACTGTGATATATCATGGTGGGCTCTTTGGCCATATCACGATTCCTTGCTCAGCATTTGCCCCGACTGCCATTGTTGCTGCCCCCACCATCAATACTGGGGCTAAAGGTGCCACTATTGCCACTACCATCATAGCTATGCATAGGGTCCCTGCCTCCTCCTAAACCTACTTCTCAGGGCAGTCCAAATGTGGAATGCTCTCACACGTTTTCAACAGGGAGATTCTCTTGACTGTCATAGAACGTGGTGGGGTTTTGTTGCTTCTTCTTAGGAAAAAAAAGGGGCAGTAAAGACTAAGAGGACTCCACTGAAAGGTTTCTCTGTAGCTACAAAGAGGAGGAGTAGAAAGAATGCTGTGATCCTGACTCCAAGGCATGGTGTCAGACTTAGAATCCACCGCCATATCACCCTGCTGCAAATGAGAGGAGTGAGCCATCCAATCCATACTCTCATCCTCTTTCTCATCAATAATAATGTTATGGCTTTCCGAAGCCAGGGAGCACTACAACCAACTATTACTACTTCTGGCCAGATAGCTGGACATGCTCCTACCCACATTATAGCTCTGAGAGGACAAGCCCTGTCCCTGGGTCTTTCGTTTGGAACCCTTCAGTATTCCTGACATTTGGCCTAATGTATACAGTCATACAAAGCATGGAATGGGTTTCAAAGTTGTCAACTTGCTATGCCATTATTCCATCCCTTCCCACACAAACACCTGAACTGTCTAGAGACGCCCAGTCTTTTACTAAGATTTAATACTCTACCCTCTAGATTGTAAAACGTGTTATACACTTGCTATTTTTAGCAAAGCAAAAAAAAATCTTTGACCTGTGTTGAGATACTCTTTCCCAGATTTTGTACTACTATTTTAGGCATTTTCACTAAGAGTTAAAACACTACTCTTTAGATTGTAAAACATTAGTTGCACACTTGTATTGCCATTTTTCTCAAAACCAAAAATACCCCTTGAAATATGTAGAGATGCTCTGTCCCAGATTTCGGATGATTAGTTCACTGAGAGTTAAAACTTTATCCTCGGATTGTAAAACATGAGTTTTAAAGTTATATTGAGCTTATTTCACCCATGCCAACACTTGAGAAAAACAAAAATGTGTTTCTGTTGAAATTGAAAAAAAAAACCCTGACCTCTAAGGGTCATGTGAGCATCCTTTTTCCTGCCTCATGATTATCCCCTTTGACGTGTTGTAAAATGGCACTGTGTGTCGTTTTACTAGATTCATCTGAAGGCAACCTAAGAAGCTTCAGGTTCATCTGGTAAATAATTTTTTTTTAAAGTTTGTAACTAACCTAATTAGTTATGAACCGATTCGCTCATCTATAGTGCAGACTAATTGTACTTCTCTATGACATATAGCCATGACCCAAAACACACAAAACAGAATTACAAATTCATTTTTTTATTACACTTCTCACAATATACAATATTTTATCTACATAGTTATATACATATTAACTTACAAATTTGCTTTATTTCTTTAGTTTTTTACTGTAGGCAGAATATTTTCCATAGTCGTCGAACATAACACATCTTTAATAGGTTTGGTCTTCGCATATGGCATGAAGGTGCCTTTTAGGTTGACTGCAACTCACCCCCTATAGGTACAACCCTGCTGTCCAGTGCTACACTCCAAAGTATTTATATGCGGATCCATGGAAGGTCTCTTGTAAGACCACTATAGGTTAAAACTAGAGATGAGCGAATCATGCAAAATTTTATTTGCCAAACATTCGCCAAACTTTTTCTAAGATTTGTATATTCAACGAATAAATTCGTTGAATTTGTGTATACAATATACGTTATTATATGGCTTTTAGCGAACATTCGCGCACTAATAACAAACGTTCAGGTAAAAAGGTACGCAACCTCTTTGAACACGTAGGCATGAGCATACAAAGTGCGAACGAATATGACGGACTTTGCTGCAGAGGAATGGTAGAGCAGGTGGAATGCTCTGAGTCTGACCCCTGGCTTCTTATGGATACTGTATCAGCAGATGACAGCAGAGTATCCGGCTGAGACTGAGATGAGTGTGCCATCCATTCCACTACCTCATCCATTTCTCCTCCACTACAATTTTGCCCCTTGGTGCGCCTGGTGGAACAACGGCCAAGTATTGCGAATACTACTAGTAGATGCTCCGGCTGCAGGTCCTTTGGCACTTCTGCCCTGTGCCATGTTCTCCTTTTTTAGAGCTCGAGGTCTGGCTGGAACTGGACCCCTTTTGTGTATCGATTCTAGACATTTTTCAATTCACTCTGTGGCCCTGCAGCTGGTCTTTGTCCCTGAATCTCCCTATCTCTCCCTGTCTCTCTCTCCCTGCTGATTAATTACTAGCCCTGAACTGGCCCTGCACTTGCCCTGCAGTATCCCTGATATGCGTAATATGGATTCCCAGAGCAATTACACCCCAAATTTTCACAAAACAGGTCTCAGAACTTCACACACAGTGCTTCTGCTCGTCTCAGCAGTCGCAGCAGAAGTGATGCGTCACTGTCTTACCGAGCCTGAGCCAATCAGAGCAAGACCTGCCCACTAGGTCAGGTGACCGCTTTCTTCCTGGGCTTTTGCACACGATAAACGAACTAACAGTAAAAGTTCGCTAATGAATTGAAATCGTACGCAACAGTAACTTATACGTAGCAATAGCGTATAATTTATAGGACAAACTACGTAGCGAATGCGCACAAAGCCAAAGCGAATCACCTAATATTCGGATTCGCTTTGCAGCTAAACATTTCCAAGATTCGATACGAATCAATGAATCGGCGAATAGATTCGCTCATCTCTAGTTAAAACATATTTAACTTAATTATTTAGAATTTCTGTTACATCCTCTCAATGACATCCACATTCTTCAACAATCATATCTTCATGGTGCCTCATGACCAACTTTCCGTCTTCATACATCAGTATAGATAATGGACTCCTCTTCACTGGGCTACATGAGGAGCAATTAACTCTATCTGGATGGTAAAATTTAACCAAACTCTAAAAAAATTTAAAGAAAAAACATTATTTTATCAAGAAACGGTAATTTCTTATGACAATATAAATGTGATAGTAAATTTAATAATTGTCAAGTAAATGTATAAAAAAAAGTAATAATTACCTTAATGTAAGCATGGTTGGTTGGCTTGAAGATCGTGCTCAGGGGAATGGGACAGGCTGTATCAAATAATCAAAATTGGGGACGTTAAAATAGACCAAAACAAAAAATACTTTATTGAATGTCAAGGATATAGAAAAAGTGGGGGAATAAAACCCAAATCTGAATATGAAAAAAAGCCCTATAATATTGGGGATATCAATTAGTTCCCTCTAATATCTCAACCGGCTTCACTATAATAATTCTGGCTATGTAGAGGAACATAAAGCTTGTGTGCGCTTCCTACTACCAACTAGCCTAGATAGTTATAAAGTCGCCGAGGGCTTAATAATCAATGAGATGCACTTATATGTATCAAATCTGCATTGAGCAGAAAGTGCACTCATGGATAATCATAGGTGAGGTACACATGTCTTGTGGCACATCTGCACCATATAAAGACATGCCTTCACCAAAGCCACCAGGTGCAGGCAAAAGGTTCCTAATGTTGTAGTATATAGGATAGTGATGGCAGCGAGGTGGCCACGTGTGTGCCGAACTTAAAAGGGTGCTTACCCCACCCCTGGAGGCGTGCACTAGCAAATCCCAGCCAATCCAAGGAGTGGTTTGTCTCTATATGCATGGATCGGCAGGGATACGCTAGGTAAGTGTAACGGCTCCAGGGAGCGCTTGCACGCGCATGCCGTCTAGATAGGGAAACTATTCGGCGGCTTACAAAACATAGCGTAATGGATAGCAAACATAGAAACATATTGATAGGTGACAAGGAGGGGCTTTTGTCACTCATATACCCAGCATATGGAAAACTACATCATAAATATGGTCCAGTAATCACGCAGATTACCCAATTATATGTCCAATGTGCAAAAAAGGAAAATTAGGTCTGCATGACCACTGGCACAATGACACATTCTTCAATTTAACCCCTTCACGCTATATGACGAGTATACTCGTCATGGAGCACTGCTATTTAACGCTCCATGACGAGTATACTCGTCATTACATTAAATTGTCACCATGTCTGCTGACATGGTGACAGTGCTGAGACCCCGGCTGTTACTTACAGCCAGGGGTCTCAGCTTACCAGCCCGGGACCAATGGGGGCGGTCCCGGGCTAGCGATCGCTGTGATTGGCTAGTCTATACAGACTAGCCAATCACAGCGATGCAATGCTTTTTAATGTAAAAATAAATAAATAATTTTTTCAAAATATATATACTATATACACCCCCCCCCACCCCAGATCGCTATTTTTAGCCATTTTTCAGGGGGGGGGGGGTGTAATGTGCGGCGGGCGGGCGGTATGGCGGCGGCATCGCCGCCGCATTGATTTTCAGGATGGCTGAGCGGGTGAAGCAGAGTATCAGCATACAGCTGATACTCTGCTTCAAACTGCTGACATCGGTGCTGGAGCCCATGTCAGCAGTTTAACCCCTTCCATGCCACGGCATGGAAAGGGTTAACAGGGAGGGAGCTCCCTCCCTCTCCCATCGGCGCTGCGGTGCGCTGGCAGCGCCGATGGTGTGGGCTGAAGAGGGGGAGGAAGCTCCCTCCCCCTTCCATCGGGATGCTGTTCTGCTCTGGCAGCGTCCCGATGGTTACCATGGCAACCAGACGCTTTCAGAAGCGTCTGCTTGCCATGGTGTAAGCAAGCCTGTTCAGGCTCCTGCTAAAGGCAGGAGCCTGACAAGGCTTAGCAAGAATGAAAATACACTGCAGTACACTATACAGTGTACTGTAGTGTATTATAGAACAATCAGACCCACTGGTTCTTCAAGAACCAAGTGGGTCTGAGTCTAAAAAAGTGTAAAAAAAAAAAAGTTAAAAAAAAAAAAGTTAAAAAAAGTTTTAAAAAAATCCTATTTTTCCCCCCAAAACTCAAATTTAAAATTAGTAAAAAAAGAAAAAAAATACCCCAATCATGTTAGGTATCGCCACGTTCGTAACAACCTGCTCTACAAAAATATCACATGCCCTGACCCCTCAGGTGAACACCGTAAAAAAAATAAAATAAAAAGTGTCAAAAAGCCATTTTTTTTGTCACTTTACATCACAAAAAGTGCAATACCACGCGATCAAAAAGGCGTATGCCCCTTAAAATAGTACCAATCTAACCGTTACCTCTTCCCGCAAAAAATGAGCCCCTACCTGAGACAATTGCCCAAAAAATAAAAAAAACTACAGCTCTCACACTATGGAGAGACTAAAACATGATTTTATTGTTTAAAAAATATTATCGTGTAAAACTTAAATAAAAAAAACTATACATGTTAGGTATCACCACATCCGTAACAATCTTCTCTACAAAAATATCACATGAGTTAACCCCTCAGGTGAACACAGTAAAAAAAATAAAATAAAAACAGGGTAAAAAAAGCCATTTTTGTCACTTTACGTCACAAAAATTTTAATAGCAAGCGATCAAAAAGGCGTATGCCCCTCAAAATAGTACCAATCTAACCGTCACCTCTTCCCGCATAAAATGAGCCCCTACCTGAGACAATTGCCCAAAAAATAAAAAAACTACAGCTCTCAGACATTGGACAGATTAAAACATGATTTTTTTGTTTCAAAAATGATATTATTGTGTAAAACTTAAATAAATAAAAAAAACTATACATGTTAGGTATCGCCATGTCCATAACAACCTGCTCTACAAAAATATCACAGGAGTTAACCCCTCAGGTGAACACAGTAAAAAAATAAAAATAAAAACTGAGCCAGAACAGCCATTTTTGGTTACCTTGCCTAACAAAAAGTGTAATATAAAGCGATCAAAAATCATATGTAACCCAAAATAATATCAATAACACTGTCACCTTATCCCTTAGTTTCCAAAATATGGGCACTTTTTGGTTGTTTCTACTGTAGGGGTGCATCAGGGGGGCCTCAAATGGGACATGGAGTCTGAAAACCAGTCCAGCAAAATTTGCCCTCCAAAAACCATCTGGCGCACCTTTCCTTTTGCGCCCTGCTGTGCGCCCATACAGTAGTTTACAATCACATGTGGGGTGTTTCTGTAAATCGCAGAATCAGGGTAATAGTTTTTGAGTTTTGTTTGGCTATTAACCCTTGATGTGTTACAGGAAAAAATGGATTAAAATGGAAAATCTGCCAAAAAAGTGAAATTTAGAAATGTCATCTCCATTTTCCTTTAAATCTTGTGGAAGACATAAAGGGTTAACAAAGTTAGTAAAATTAGTTTTGAAAACCTTGAGGGGTGTAGTTTCTAAAATGGGGTCATTTATGGTGGTTTCTATTATGTTAACCCCACAAAGTGACTTCAGAACTGAACTGGTGCTTAAAAAAAAAATGGTTTTGGAAAATTTCTTTAAAATTTTACTTCTAAAATTTTACTTCTTTTTAAAAGATTTACTTCTAAAATTCTAAGCCTTCTAACGTCCCCAAAAAATAAAATTGTATCTACAAAATGATGGTAACATAAAGTAGACATATGGGAAATGTAAAGTAATAACTATTTTGTGAGAAATCACAATGTGCCTTAAAAGCAGAGAAATTCAAAGTTTGAAAATTACAATTTTTTCCAAATTTTCTGTAAATTTAGGATTTTTTAATAAATGTGATTTATATTGACTCAAATTTACCACTGTCATGGAGTACAACGTGTCACGAGAAAACAATCTCAGAACGGCTTGGATAAGTAAAAGTGTTTCAAAGCTATTACCACATAAAGTGACACATGTCATATTTCCAAAATTTGGCCTGGTCCTTAAAGGGTTATTCTCATTTTAGACAATGGGGGCATATCGCTAGGATATGCCCCCATTGTCTTATAGGTGCGGGTCCCACCGCTGGGACCCGTACCTATTTCCAGAACGGAGCCCCCGAAGTGAATAGCCGAGCGCTGGCTCGGCTACTTCCGTCGGCTCCATAGAAATGAATGGGAGCGCACTGCGCATGCACGGCCTGGCTCCCATTCATTTCTATGAGCGGCGCGGGGAGCTGTGCCTGGTGGTGGCCGGACCCCCGGAAACCTGGGGTCCTCCAGGCACAGCGCTCCCCGCTCCGTTCTGGATATAGGTGCGAGTCCCAGCGGTGGGACCCGCACCTATAAGACAATGGGGGCATATCCTAGCGATATGCCCCCATTGTCTAAGATGAGAATACCCCTTTAAGGTGAAAAATGGCTATGTCATGAAGGGGTTAATACTCCAAAGTGCCCTGATGATGATATTATAAAAATGGAGCAAATGATAGCATTTCATTGAGGCCAAAGGGATTCACTGTATTAAGTTTGAAGATCCATTGTGCTTCTTTTTGTAGAAGCACAATGTCCACATCACCACCCCTACTGGATTTTTTTAATGTGCTCAATGCCTTGGAACTTCACATTCTGCACTTCTCCATTGTGGCACTGATGGGCTATTGGTGTGTCCTTACACTTCAATATATCAGATACATGTTCACCGATACGCCGTCTTAATTCCCGTTTTGTTTTGCCTACATATTTCGTCTTACAACTGCAGGTTAGAAGGTATATCACCCCTGATGTTTTGCAATTGATGAAAGATCTGATAAAATGTGTCTTGTCTACATGATCTGTAAATGTTCTGCCTTTCTGGATAAAGGTGCAGAATTTATAGGTACCACATGGATATGTGCCCACCAAGTTGCTTTTCAGCCAAGTAGATTGAGTAGGCCGTTGATAAAAGCTATGAACGAGGTGATCTTGGAGATTCTTGCTCCGTCGGTATGTAATTGCTGGGTGTGATGGTAATATTTTCCCCACATCCGGATCTGATAGCAAAATCTCCCAGTTTTTCTGCAAAATCTGTTTCACCTCTTTGAGGGCTTTATCGTAAGTGCCGATGATGCGGAAGGACTCATCTTGAGTCCTTCTCGGTTTTGGGGAGAGTAAAGTGTCCCTGTTCATACTCAGGGAATGATGGTAGGCTTGTTTTAACACTTCCTGAGGGTACCCCCGTTGCGCAAATCTCCATCTTAGATCCCCGGCTGCCTATCTAAAATCACCAAGCTGGGAGCAATTCCTGTGGACTCGAAGGTATTGACCCTTTGGAATACCGCGTTTGAGTGCCAGGGGATGGCCACTCTCCCATTTGAGAAAATTGTTTGTGGCCATTGATTTTCTAAAAACATCCGTGGTGATTTGTCCAGTGTTGTCAATGGAGATTTTCAAATCCAGAAAGGAGATCTGTTTCTCATTAATCTCAGATGTAAAAAAGAGACCTAAATTATTAATATTCAGGGTCTCAATGAATTTGAGGAAATGGGTTTTAGCCCCTTCCATAAAATCAGCACATCATCGATGTACCTTATCCATAATTGGATACATGATGTGAAGCATTCCAGTTCATCACCAAATACAAACTCCCTCTCCCACCAGCCCAGGTAGAGGTTGGCAAAAGTTGGGGATTGGCATGGTGTATGAGTGCGCCGTTTCATAGAGGTGCTGGGCATATATTAAATAGGGTTATCCTATATACTACAACATTAGGAACCTTTTGCCTGCACCTGGTGGCTTTGGTGAAGGCATGTCTTTATATGGTGCAGATGTGCCACAAGACATGTGTACCTCACCTATGATTATCCATGAGTGCACTTTCTGCTCAATGCAGATTTGATACATATAAGTGCATCTCATTGATTATTAAGCCCTCGGCGACTTTATAACTATCTAGGCTAGTTGGTAGTAGGAAGCGCTCACAAGCTTTATGTTCCTCTACATAGCCAGAATTATTATAGTGAAGCCGGTTGAGATATTAGAGGGAACTAATTGATATCCCCAATATTATAGGGCTTTTTGCATATTCAGATTTGGGTTTTATTCCCCCACTTTTCTATATCCCCAATTTTGATTATTTGATACATATTGGTTAGGGGTACGTATACCTGTTATATAGTATTTAGGAATGGGACAGGCTCCTTCACATCTGTATGCATTGAACTTCTTGGGATAGATTATCTGGTCTCCCCATCCAATCTTTTCAAAGTCCACAATCATATCCACTCTTCTGCACAAAGGTCTTCCATCTTCAATAGGTTTGGTGGTAAAGTTGGCCATGATCATGCCATGCATTGCATTTCTACCTTTCCTAAATCTTCTAGTACCAGATGTTGGGGTCATCACATATTTAGACGACTCGACTGTCTGGATTAGGTTTGGATATCCGTAGAGGTTAGTAGAAGGAGTGTCCTTGATAAAAACCACCAACATAACTCTTTCCGTAGACACTTGTGTACAGCTGTTTTCTTGACCATACTTGGCCATTTTGTTGTCCTTCAGGTCTTCTTGATTATTAGAATGGTTTTTTTTTTAAGGAAATAAGATTGTGTCATTCTGGTAATATTGACAATCTTCAAACTCAATCGGCTTTCACTATTAAGGTCAGCTTTCATTGACCCCCAAAGAGATCTTCTTTTTGCCTTCTTCACTATGTTAGAATTCAAGGGTCACATCTTGGATTCTCTCAGAAGAAGAAAGCTTTATTCTCAACTCTGCTAATTGCATTTCATTGTTACTTGTGACAGAAGACATATCAAAGGATAACACCCAATGATTTGTCAGTTGAGAGCAACCTGGAAGCAATAAAAGAAAACTAAGGTCAACAACTGTGCTACATGATCACTTATTTTGCCAAATACAATGCATTCAATATTATATTTATGTAAGGTAGGAGTTGGTCAACATCTCCTTTACAGGGTAGCAATTATGATATATAAAACACTTAGCTATAGGTGTCTACGGTGGTTATAGAAAAACCAGGAACTATTAAACATATAAAAATTATCTTAATACAATCAAGACTTACTTTTGGCAGAGAGGCTTAGAATGGTGTCAGAATCTTGAAGGACAGAGTGTTCCAGGCTGGATAGATCTATTGTGTTCCTCATGGTGAGGATCTGATAGAGCTGCATCATGAAGGAAGAGTACTTCATGTTCTGGGAGTCTGTCCTTCCATGTAGACTGGATGAAGTCCTCAAGCCAAGGTTTGAATGTTGAAGAGGAATCCTTGTTTGTTTCCCTGGTAGAGGAGAAGGCATTCCCAGAATCATGCAGAGGATTGTGAAGAGTAGAATGGAGGTCAACCAAGACATATCTGCAGAGGTCTTCTGTAATGTCTCTGAGGAGATGTTGCTAAGAACATCTCTAAGAATAATATGAGGTCTATCTATCTATCCTTAATCTATGTCTATCAATTTATCTATCTTGTCTATTTTTTTTGTCCTCATGTCATTCTATCCATATCTACATATATATCTCTTTTAATTTCATATGTATTTATCTCTCATATCTGTCTACTTATATTTATCTATTATCTATGCCTATCTATCTATCTATCTATCGTAACATAGTTTATAAGGCCAAAAAAAAAACATCTGTCCATCCAGTTCGGCCTGTTATCCTGCAAGTTGATCCAGTGGAAGGCAAAAAACCCCTGTGAGATCGAGGCCAATTTTCCCAACTTTAGGGGAAAAAAAATCCTTCCTGACTTATCTTTCAATATCTTATGTCTTTCTGTTCATATTTATTTATATAGTTACATATTTGTTAAGGTTGGAAAAAGACACAAGTCCATCAAGTCCAACCTGTAATCCTGCTATATCCATTCCTGGATGGACGTTGATCTTCCTTTTAAAAAGGGGGTTGGGCCAAGGGAAAGGGTGTGTAGAACAAGATTTCTATACATTGTCATATGCCTCCATTTTATGTTGAATTAAAAAGGAATCTAAACCCTTTTTGAAGGCATATACTGTATTTGCTCTGACCTGCTCCTAAGGCAGGCTATTCCAGAGATTCACAGACCAAGAATGCTTGTTGCCTCTTATGACCGAATCTTTTTTCTCCAGTCATAGGGAGTGGCCTCTTGTTTTTTGAGGGGGTTTAACATAGAATAGCTTCCCTTGATATTTTTTGTATGGTCCGTTTATATATTTGTACAGGTTAATCGTGTCTCCCCTTAGACATGTTTTTTCAAGGCTAAATAAGTTCAGTTCATTTAATCTTTGCTCATAACTAAGATCTTCCAGGCCCTTGATGAGTTTAGTGGCTCTCCTCTGTACCTTTTCTAACTCCAGGGCATCCTTTTTATGGACTGGTGCCCAGAACTAAACTACGTGTTCCAGTTGAGGCCATACCAAAGCTTTGTATAGTGGCAATATTACATCCCTGTCTTGCGAGTCCATACCTCTTTTAATATAAGACAGAATTCTGTTGGCCTTAGAGGCAGCTGACTGGCATTGCATGCTGTTATTTAATCTATGATCTACTAATACACCCAGATCCTTCTCAACAAATGACTCTCCCAGTGTTACTCCCCCTAGGACATATGCTGCATGCAGTTTATTCACCCCCAAGTGCATAACTTTACATTTGTCTATATTGAACCTCATTTGCCAAGTGGAGGCCCAAACAGTAAGTTTGTCTAAGTCAGATTGTAACTTATTAACATCTTCCATAGACTGGACTGTATTACAAAGTTTGGTGTCATCTGCAAAAATAGAAATGGCACTACTAACCCCTTCCCGCCCAGCGCCGTACATGTATGGCGCAGCGGGACGTGACTTACCGCCCAGCGCCGTACATGTACGGTGCGCTGATCGGGCGGGTGCAGGAGCTGCGCCCGCCAAATCAGCGGCGGGGGTCCGGCAGTGCCCAGGTGCCAGATCCCTGGGGAATGCGCCAGCATCAGTGAAAACACCGATGCCGGCGCATTAACCCTTCATGTGCCGCAGTCAGCGCTGACCGCGGCACATGAGGTGTGCCGCATGTTCAGGATGGCGAGCGGGCGGGCCATCGGGTCCCCGCGCTGCTGTGATGGGGACCCGATGGCTTGGATGGCAGCCCGATGCCTTCCTTAGGCATCATGGCTGCCATCCCTGCGAGCCTATGCGATCCAGCCCTCTGGATAGCACAGGAAGCAGGCTGTAAGTGTATTACTATGAGTAATACACGTACAGCCAATGCATTACAATACAACAGTATTGTAATGCATTGTGCAGGGGATCAGACCCCCAAAAGTTGAAAAAAGGTGAAAAAAAAAGTTAAAAAATAAAGTAAAAAAAATAATAATAATACAAGTTTCAAGTTAAAAAAAGTAAAACACCATTTTCCCCCCAATAAAGTAAAAAAAATTGTTAAAAAAAGAAAAAGTAGGCATATTAGGTAGGCATATCACATAATCCATCCCGCCAGGTGAACACAGTAAAAAATAAAAACAGTGCCAAAACAGCCATTTTTTGGTCACCTTCCCCCACAAAAAGTGTAATACTACGCTATCAAAAAGGCTTATTTACCCCAAAATGGTACTAATAAAATCGTCATCTCGTCCCGCAAAAAATAATACCCTACCTAAGACAATCGCCCAAAAAATAAAAAAAATATGGCTCTTAGAAAATGGCAACACAAAAAAAAGATTTTATTCTGTTCAAAAATAAATCTAATGTGTAAAACTTTCCAAAAATAAAAATGTTAGACATATTGGGTATCGCCACGTCCGTAACAACCTGCTCTATGAAAATATCACATGAGATGGCCCCCCAGGTGAATGCTGCAAAAAAAAAAAAAAAACTATGCCAAAACAACCATTTTTTCCCCTCTTGCCTCACAAAAAGTGTAATAGCAGGCGATCAAAAAGGCGTATTTAACCCAAAATGGTACCAATCAAACCGTCATCTTGTCCTGCAAAAATGATATCCTACCTAAGACAATCGCCTGAAAAATAAAAAAATATGGCTGTCTGAAAATGGCAACACAAAATAAAGATTTTATTCTGTTCAAAAATATATCTAATGTGTAAAACTTTCCAAAAATAAAAATGTTAGACATATTGGGTATCGCAGCGTCCATAACAACCTGCTCTATAAAAATATCACATGATTTGCCCTCTCTGGTGAATGCTGTAAAAAAACCATGCCAAAACAGCTATTTTTTTCACCTTGACTCACTAAAAGTGTAATACCAAGCGATCAAAAAGTCCTATGTACCCCAAAATGGTACCAATGAAAACATCAGCTCATCCCGCAAAAAAATGAGCCCCCACATAAGACAATAATTCAAAAAAATAAAAATCAGTGGCTCCCGCAAACCATTCCATCAAAATCGGTGTTGTAAAATCCATATGGCGCTCCTTCTGTTTTGAGTCCTGCCATGTGCCCCCATATCAGTTTACCTCCACATATGGGGTGTTACCATATTCAGGAGAAAATGGGTAACAAATTATGGGGTGCTTTTCTTCTGTCACCCCTTATGAAAATACAAACAATTTGGGGCTAAAGCAACATTTTATTGGAAGAAATGAAATTTCTCATTTTCATAGCCAAGTGTTTCTAAATTCCATAAAACACTTAGGGGGTCAAAGTGGCCAGTACCCCCCCTTAATATATTCGTTGAAGGGTGTAGTTTCCAAAATAGGGTCACTTTTTGAGGGTTTCCACTGTAGGGGTACTTCAGGGTCTCTCAATTACAAAATGGTTCCTAAAAACTATTCTAGCAAAATCTGCCTCCAAAATCCATATGGCGCTCCTTTCCTTCTGACCACTGCCACAAACCCATAGAGACGTCTACCACCACATATGGGGTGTTTCTGTAAACTGCAGAATCAGAGCAATGTATATTGAGGTTTAGTTTGCTGTTAACCCTTACTATGTTGCAAGAAAAAAATTATTAACATGAATAATCTACCAAAAAAGTGAAATTCTGAAATTTCACCTCCATTTTCCTTTAATTCTTGTGGAACACCTCAAGGGTTAACAAAGTTTGTAACAGCAGTTTTTTATAATTTGAGGGGTGTAGTTTCTAAAATGGGGTCATTTATGGGTGGGTTTCATTATGTAACCCCCCTCAAAATCACTTTATATCTGAACTGGTGCTTAAAAAAATGGTTTTGGAAAATTTGGTGAAAATTTGAAAAATGGCTTCTAAACTTCTAAGCCCTCTAACGTCCTAAAAAAGTAAAATTACATTTATAAAATGATGCCAACATAAAGTAGACATATGGGGAATGTAAAATAATAACTATTTTTGGAGGTATTACTATGTATTTTGAAAGTAGAGAAATTGAAATTTGGAAATTTTTCAAAATTTTTGGTAAATTTTGGTATTTTTTATAAATAAAAATTAAATATTTTGCCAAAAATGTACTACTGTCGTGAAGCACAATATGTGACAAGAAAACAATCTCAGAATGGCCTGGATAAGTAAAAGCGTTCCAAAGTTATTACCACATAAAGTGACACGTCAGATTTGCAAAAAATGGCCTGGGCAGAAAGGTGAAAACAGGCCAGGGGTTGAAGGGGTTAATCCCATCCTCTATGTCAATAATAGCGGACCCAGCACAGAACCTTGAGGAGCACCACTCATAACCGGGGATCATTCAGAGTAGGAATCATTGACCACAACTCGTCGTCCATGAGGGACAGTATCGAACGCCTTTGCAAAGTCCAATAACACAGTGTCGATGTACAGTACAGACCAAAAGTTTGGACACACCTTCTCATTGTTGGCCCTTTTGTTTTCACTCTGCGGTCCAGCTCACCACAAACCATCTCGATTGGGTTCAGGTCTGGTGACTGTGGAGGCCAGGTCATCTGGCGTAGCACCCCATCACTCTCCTTCTTGGTCAAGTAGCCCTTACACAGCTGGGAGGTGTGTTTGGGATTATTGACCTGTTGATAAATAAATGATGGTCCAACTAAACGCAAATGCAGTGGCATGCTATTCCGGATGGAATAGCATGCCACTGCAAGATGCTGTGGTAGCCATGCTGGTTCAGTATGCCTTCAATTTTGAATAAATCCCCAACAGTGTCACCAGCAAAGCACCCCCACAGCATCACACCACCTCCTCCTCCATGCTTCATGGTGGGAACCAGGCATGTAGAGTCCATCCGTTCACCTTTTCTGCGTCGCACAAAGACACGGTGGTTGGAGCCAAAGATCTCAAATTTGGACTCATCAGACCAAAGCACATATTTCCACTGGTCTAATGTCCATTCCTTGTGTTCTTTAGCCCAAACAAGTCTCTTCTGCTTGTTGCCTGTCATTAGCAGTGGTTTCCTAGCAGCTATTTTACCATGAAGGCCTGCTGCACACAGTCTCCTCTTAACAGTTGTTGTAGAGATGTGTCTGCTGCTAGAACTCTGTGTGGCATTGACCTGGTCTCCAATCTGAGCTGCTATTAACCTGTGATTTCTGAGGCTGGTGACTCGGATGGGCTTATCCTCCGCAGCAGAGGTGACTCTTGGTCTTCCTTTCCTGGGGCGGTTCTCATGTGAGCCAGTTTCTTTGAAGCGCTTGATGGTTTTTGCGACTGCACTTGGGGACACTTTCAAAGTTTTCCCATTTTTTTCGGACTAACTAACCTTCATTTCTTAAAGTCCACTCGTTTTTCTTTACTTAGCTGCTTTTTTCTTGGCATAATACAAATTCTAACAGTCTATTCAGTAGGACTATCAGCTGTGTATCCACCTGACTTCTGCCCAACACAACTCATGGTCCCAACCCCATTTATAAGGCAAGAAATCCCACTTATTAAACCTGACAGGGCACACCTGTGAAGTGAAAACCATTTCAGGTGACTACCTCTTGAAGCTCATCAAGAGAATGCCAAGAGTGTGCAAAGCAGTAATCAAAGCAAAAGGTGGCTACTTCTACAATTTTCATAGTCATGAAAATACAGAAAACTCTTTGAATAAGAAGGTGTGTCCAAACTTTTGGTCTGTACTGTGTATGTATGTATGTATGTGTGTGTATATATATATATATATATATATATATATATATATATATATATACATACATATTATCTTTTAATATCTATCTATCATCTATCAACCTACCTCATGAGTACTCATCAACTTTGTAGACCTGTTTATATGCAGTTATTATTGTTGATGAGTTTATCAGAGTGCGTATATGCACATAGTATATTGTATGTTAATAACTAGAGATGAGCGAGCACAAAAATGCTCGGGTGCTCGTTTCCAGTAACGAACCCCATTGAATGGGAGACTCGAGCATTTTTTGCAGGGGACCAAGGCTCTGCCTAGGGAAGGCTGGGTGAAAACCTGGAAACCTCACGGAAATGGACAGGAAACAGCAGGGGCAGCATGCATGGATGCCTCTGAGGCTGCCTAATCCCACCATTACCCCAAATTCTCCTGCAACAGCCTAGTGGTTACCCTCATGGCAATTGTGCTCACCCAGACCAAGAAAGGCGAGGCACATGCCCATCACATGTTAGGGAAGCACCCAACTAGGTGCAACGAAGGTCCATCACCCATGCCCATGCTGGCACTGCTCTCCTATCCCCAGCCACACGATGCAGGCATAAGCCTGACACAGCATGGCGGTGACACCAACAAGTGACCAAGTTAGATGAGGTAGCAGGTGAGCCACCCAAAAATTTAGCCTGACGCAGCATGGCGGTGACAACAGAGTGAGCGAGTGACACTGCTGGAGCAGGCGAACCAAATAAACATTTTTCGTGGCCCTGTATGGCGGCGATGACAACAGAGTGACTGAGTTAGTATGCGGTAGCTAGTGAAGCACCCAAAAATTTAGCCTGACACAGCATGGCGATTACACCACCAATGACTTTGTCCGACTGAGAATGCAGTGAAATGGCTTTTGTTGACCCTCCAAAAATTTTTTTCTTTTCTGAGTACATAAAGTCGACCCTCAGCAAAAAATTTTTTTTTTAAATGTCGGTACTTGCACCTCCTGAAAAATTGTTTTGGACTGTCTGTTTGATGCTCCTGAAACATTGTTTTACACTGTCTGTAGTTGACACTGTGGAAAAATTGTTTAGAGAGAGGGCCTGTAGGGGGCCCTCCAGAAAAATTGTTTAGAGAGAGGGCCTGTAGGTGGCCCTCCGGAAAAATTGTTGTAAAAGAGTGCCAGTTGGCCCTCTAAAAAATTGCGTTTTTTGGGTCAGCGTTAGGCAAAGACGACAAGGAGGAGGAGTAGAGAAGAGGAATCGGATACATAAGTAATGTTAATCTTTAGCTGCTTTACCCCGGAGAAGATTTGAATTCCGGTGAAATCCAGGCTTTGTTCATTTTAATAGGCGTCAGCGCTGTCAGTTGACAGGCGTGTGCGCATATCGGTGATGATGCCACCAGCTGCACTGAATACCCGCTCTGACAACACGCTAGCGGCAGGGCAGGCCAGTACCTCCAAGGCGTACAGCGCCAGTTCAGGCCACGTGTCCAGCTTTGAAACCCAGTAGTTGTATGGAGCAGAGTGATCGGTCCGGACGTTGGTATGGTCAGCTAGGTACTCCCTCACCATCCTTCTGTAAAGCTCACCCCTACTCTGCCAAGACTGGGGACAGGTGACAGTGTCTTGCTGGGGTGACATAAAACTGGCAAAGGCTTTGGAGAGCGTTCCCCTGCCAGTGCTGGACAAGCTGCCTGCTCGCCTCCTCTCCCCCGCTACTTGGCCCACAGAACCATGCCCTCTGCCACTAGCGGCATCAGATGGGAAGGATTGTTTTAGCTTGTGCACCAGGGCCTGTTGATATTGATTCACTCTCATACTCCTTTCCTCTACAGGGATGAGAGTGGAAAGGTTCTGCTTGTACCGTGGGTCCAGGAGAGTGAACACCCAGTAATCAGTGTTTGAAAAAAATGCTTCTAACGCGAGGGTCAAGGGATAGGCAGCCTAACATGAAGTCTGCCATGTGCGCCAGAGTCCCAACACACAAGAATTCCCTCTCCTCACTGGCCTGACTCTCCATTTCCTCCTCCTCCTCTTCAGCCCATACACGCTCAAGAGTTAAGAAGGACTGAGCATTGGTACCCTCTTCTGTCTCGCCGACATTCTCCTCCTCTTCCTCCTCATCCTCATCCCCCTCCTCCGATACGAGCTGAGAAACAGACCGGAGGGTGCTCTGGTTATCAAGCGACATATCTTCCTCCACCGTCTCTTGTGACAAGCGCAAAGCTTCTGACTTCATGCTGAGCAGTGAGTTTTTCAACAGGCAAAGCAGCGGGATGGTGAGGCTGATAATGGCGGCATCGCCGCTGACCATCTGTGTTGTCTCCTCAAAGTTGGTCAACACCTGGCAGATATCAGACATCCACGTCCACTCCTCATTGTAGACTTGAGGAAGCTGAATGACCTGACTACCAGTTCTGGTGGAAGTTCACATCTGGCAGTCTACAATTGCTGTACGCTGCTGGTAAACTCTGGATAACATGTTTAATGTCAAATTCCATCTTGTGGGCACGTCGCACAACAGTCGGTGAGCGGGCAGTTGTAGGCGGCGCTGCGCTGCCCTGAGAGTGGCAGCATCTGTGGTCGACTTGCGGAAATGCGCACAGATGCGGCGCACCTTAGTGAGCAAATCAGACAGATTGGGATATGTCTTGAGGAACCGCTGAACTATGAGATTGAACACAAAAAATATGGTGAAAAACTGTTCCAGGTAAAATCTCCTCAAAAGACAAGGGGGCACTGCCTCCGCCTGGAGAAGCAAAGGTTCAGACTCCAGGGGCGACAAGCCTTCTTTACTATAAGAACTTTGAATCTGTGGAACCGTCTACCGCAGGAGCTGGTCACAGCAAAGACAGCTGAGGGCTTCAAAACAGGCTTAGATAAATTCTTAGAGAAAAAGAAGGTCACCACATATTAAGAAATGTAGAGTCATGTCTTAAGGATACCCGTCCCCCTCCCCTTCATCACTCCTACCCCCTCCCTTGGTTAAACTTGATGGACATGTGTCTTTTTTCAACCGTATTAACTATGTAACTATGTAACACGTGGGCCAGGCATGGCACATGTGTCAGTCTGCCAAGTTGCAGAGCCGCCACCAGGTTACGCCCGTTGTCACACACAACCATGCCTGGCTTGAGGTTCAGCGGTACCAGCCACAGATCGGTCTGCGCCATGATGCCCTGTAATAGTTCTTGGGCGGTGTGCCTTTTGTCACCTAAGCTCAGCAGTCTGAGCACCGCCTGCTGGCGCTTAGCCATGGCACTGCTGCTGCGCCTAGAGCTACCGACTGAAGGCGCCGTGCCCACGGATGGTAATTCGGAGGAGGAAGAGGGGTCAGAGGAGGAGGAGGAGGCATAGTATGTCTGAGAGACCATGACCAAGGAAGGCCCCGCAATCCTCGGTGTGGGCAGTACATGAGCGGCCCCAGGGTCAGACTCTGTCCCAGCCTCCACCAAGTTAACCCAATGTGCTGTCAGTGATATATAGTGTCCCTGCCCGGCAGCACTTGTCCACGTGTCCGTGGTTAGGTGGACCTGATCACTAACGGCGTTGGTCAGGGCACGGATGATGTTCTGTGACACGTGCTGGTGTAGGGATGGGACGGCACATCGGGAAAAATAGTGGCGGCTGGGGACCGAATACTGAGGGGCAGCCACCGCCATGAGGTTGCGAAAGGCCTCGGTCTCTACCAGGGTATAGGGCAGCATCTCCAGGCTCAGCAATTTGGAGATGTGGACGTTGAGGGCTTGGGCATGTGGGTGGGTGGAACTGTATTTCCTCTTGCGCTCCAGCGTCTGCTGTAAAGACAGCTGAACGCTGCACAGGGACACATTGGTGGACGCTGTGGAGGATCGTGTAGGCGAAGGTGTGGTTTTCCGGCGGGAGGCGCTCGTGCCGGGGTCCTGGGCAGGGGGTTGACTAGCAGAGGCAGCGAGTGACACGGGAAGGAGCAGTGGTGGGACCCACAGGAGGTGAACGGCCTTGGTTCCATTGAGTGGGGTGTTTAGCACTCATAAGCCTGCGCATGCTGGTGGTGGTTGGGCTAGTAGTGGTGGCACCCCTGCTGATCCTGGTGTGGCACAGGTTGCACACCACAGTCCGTCGGTCATCCTCACTTTCTTTAAAGAACCTCCAGACTTGCAAACATCTAGGCCTCGCCATGGGAGCTTTACTACGTGAAACAGTTGCTGCTGAGGCACCAGCTCTGGCCCTGCTTCTCCCTCTGGCCACACCACTGCCTCTTCCAACCTGTTCTGGTGCAGCACTCGCCTCCGCCTCAGAAGCACTGTCTTCACTCGGCTTATCAACCCAGCTTGGGTCAGTCACTTCGTCATCCTCCGATTCCTCAGTCTGCTCCCCCCTTGGACTTCCTGCCCTGACAACAACTTCACCACTGTCTGACAACCATGTCTCCTCATCGTCCGACACCTCTTTACACGCTTCTTCCACTAAGTCAACAATGTCATCACCCACAGACTGCGACAGTTGGAAAACTTGGGCATCGGGAAAGAGGTCAGCAGCAACCTAAGAAGTTGTTTGTGACTCTGGGAAGGGTACAGAAAACAGGGGTGGACTGCGTGGAAGACTGACTGGTGGACAAATTACTTGAAGCATTGTCCGCAATCCACGACATCACCTGTTCACACTGTTGTGGTTTCAACAGTCCTCTACCACGTGTCCCTGTAAGTTGAGACATGAAGCTAGGGAGTGTAGCTCTGCGGCGTTCACCTGCTCCCTCATCAGCAGGTACTGTCTCACCCTGCCCTGGACCATGGCCTCTGCCCCCTGCAGTAATTGAATGCCCACGCCCTCGTCCTTGACCCTTAGCCCTGGGGTTCAACATTTTCTGTATATAAGTGTATTATATATACCAAAAAAAAAATAAAAAATGGGCCTGCTGTACTGAAACCCACAAACTTGTTCAATCTGAACAAGTTAATATATAGGTGGTTAAGTTTAGAGCAAAATTACGTATTTTATTACATACTGTGCAGTATGGAGCAATTACACTGAAACTATTAGATTAGGCAGACTTGGTCTGCTTAAGTGGAACCCAGACAAATGTCACACAGAGATTTTTCTAATGTAGAAAATATCAGAGAGCAAACTTAGCCCCTGCTGACTGTGGCTATTTTCACTGCAACCCAGACAAATGTCGCACAGAGATTTTTCTAATGTAGCTATATCAGTGAGAGCAAAAGACCTTTTTTAATTACGTGACGTACAGTATGGGTCACCTGGACAGAAAATACAGATTGTGGTTTGTGGTGACTGGACAGCTGAACTGTGACACACAGAATGGTTCCACACAGCTATATGAAATGGATTTGTATCACTGAGATAAAACATATATATATGGCGATAGCTGCACTACTAGTGCCAGCCAGCCCAGCCAGGAGACAAAAAAAAGTGTCTTGTAGCCCTTAGAAGGGCTGTTGGGTTCTTTTGAGATCATTCCTGCCTAACAGAGAACTAAATCCAGGCCCTAACAATCTATCCCTAACGACATCCAGACAGCCTCTAAGCCGAGCACCGCCGGGCGTCACTAGTATATTCCAGGGTCACCTGATCTGGCCAGCCAACCCCTGCTATCGACATGTAAGGCCCCACATGATGCTGGGGGGTACCGCAGAGTCTCCTGGCTAGTGATTGGCTGAGTTATAGGCGCCAAAAATTCAAAATGCGGGAGATGCCATTTCCTCGAGCATGGCGAGATGCTCGTCCGAGCATCGAGCACTTACGAGTACCCTAATGCTCGAACGAGCACCAAGCTCGGACGAGCATGCTCGCTCATCTCTATTAATAACGCTTTGAAAACTTTGATCTTCCACTTCAAATAATGTATTTCTATCTGAATAGTACAATCCTCTGAAATAATTGTTTGCCCAGTAACACTTCTATATCATAGGTGTCAAAGTTTTGTTTTATCCCAGAGGTGTGGATATTAAAGTATGATTTTACTGGAACTCTTATTCTGGAATATTTTCAAGAATTTAGTTTCTGTAATGTTTTTGTTCTGTTATTTGCAATATTTATCTTCCATCTCATCTATCTCCTATCTATCTATTAGAGATGAACGAATCAAATCCAACAAAGTTGAATTCGATCCAAATTTCAGGATAAATTTTATTCACTGCAAAACCGAATTTCCTCTTGCTTTGTGGTAGCAAATAGTGTAAAAAAAAAAAAAAAAAAAAAAAATCATCTTGGGTCACGCGAGAATTCGCTCAAGATCATAAAGCAAGATGGCGGAGGAAGGCCTGTCATGAGCGAATGGAGGTGGTAAGTATGATTTTAATTTTTTTTTATGTTAATTTTACACTGTATTATTACTTTCAGAGACCGTGATCATGTATGAACATGGCATCTGAGGGGTATAATGATGGGGAGTGGCGCTATAGCAGCTCCCTGTTATTGCACCCGCTACTTACAAAAAAAAATGCGCTTTCGTGACAAAGTAATTTGTCAGCTAATTTTTTTTGTAAAATTCGACAAAGCAGCCAAATAGAATTTTCCAAAACTTTGCTCAACTCTACTGTCTATCTATTGATTTGCAGTGATGGTGTCATTATTTTTAAATGATACATTCTTATAGTTTCTCAAATTATATTTATGTTTTTAATCATTCAGCATATATGAGTCGTGCTGATGGTCTATGCCTGCCGCTGTCCCGCACTTCTTTGAGTGCGGACACCACTCTGCTTACTTGGTCTCTCTTGCCATTTCTTTTCTCTTCTGCCAGTGGCATGTCCAGCAGCCGGCATTGGTGACTGCTTCTAAAGGCTATGGCCTATATAGCTTCCAGTAGGACTTCCTGTCCTGTACCATCGGCCACGTTCACACTCACACCTGGACTCTTAAAGGGCCAGAGCACATAAGTCTTGCCCAACTTATGGTTGGCTCTTCCTGAGTATATAAGGCATCCTCGTCAGAATGAGGGTGCCTGAGCTTTAGGTTGTTCTAGTGTTTAGCAAGTAGCATAGGTGTGCTCTCTTGTCTGACTACCTATGTACCTGTAATGTCTGTAGGTTGGGACAGACAAGGACAGTTAGCCATAACCTAGAACCCAGCCTGCTTTCCCTTCATTCGTGCAGTATAAGCCCTACTTGGCAAAGACTCAACTGGACGACGGTTCTTACTCTAAACAAGTGCAGAGACAGATAAACACCAACAAACACAAAAGCAGAGTTGTATGGCAATGGATCAGAACCAGACGGGCTACACAGTACAAAACAAGAGACAGAGAGTGGTCAGAAGACAAGCCGGGTTAAGAAGCACAGAGGAATCAGTATGCATATGTAGGAACAGGGAAGAAGACAGCTAGTAAGCCAAATAATACGATCACTGGCACTGGTTTATGGCCAGGAAGGGGTTTAAATAGAACCAAGTCCCGGGATCAGAACATGATAGGTCCATTGACTTGACTTGGTGCTCCATTAGTCAGAAACAATAGCCCACAGAAATAGAGCAGCTGAGCAATCAACCCACTGCTAATCTCCCCTAGCAATCCCCTTGGGGGGGAAACAGAGCATTGCATCCTGTTACTAAGGATACGGTTGCATCACCAGGGGGCGGTGCTCAGCAGCACATCTCTCCCGGTGTGGCCATGCCAAGGCTAAGGATCGTCCACTGGAGCCCGGACAGGTAAGTTCATTACAGTATTGTACCTAGCCTGTTTCCTGTCCTGATCTAAGCCCTAAGCCCTAGGTCCTTTCTGTTGTACAGACACTCGAGCTTGTGCAATCTTGACTTCCAGCAAGTAGGAACATCATAGATTAAGCAGTGTAACAGCAGACTGTTTTATCGCTGAAAGTCCAGGAGAGCGTTCCTCTCCATATAAGAATGGCTGAAATACGAGGAAAGTCTCCTGGACATTTATGCAAGCCAGTCTACTTGCACAGTGTTGCATGGCTAGGTTAATGATGTGTGCATGCACACATGTTTTATGCACTTTAGCAAGTAATCGGTTATGTGGCTACTCTGGCCCTGTCCAGTCAGCTCCTAAATCACATGATAATGCTTAACTAGAAACATGTAATAGAAAGGAGGGGGGTAGGAGCAACAATGTGCCCTGCTGCTGTTGGGGATAGGAGTGTGTCCATGGTGGAGGAGGCGGATAAGTGCCTGGTGTGAGAACCAGACTGACATAATCATAGGGGGAGGGGGTCCAAAGGATCGGGCCTTGTTGCTTGGGTGCTGTCTCACTGCTACTACAAAAAATTCACCCAGTGGGCCATAAAAGACATGTACAGTCCCTGCCCATAATAGCTTCTTCAGCTTCCAACCATGGCGTGCACCTTGCTGCACAGCGAGAATCACAAGGCGCAGCCTACATTCTCTCTCATGTGAGACTACAAGGCAGGGATAGCTTTTTGGGATAAATGCCAGCTATATATCTTCCAGTGAGGCTAAGTGCACACCATCAGCTCCCTAAAGGCAGCATACTCTATTAAATGATACAGCCACCAGAAAGTTGGCCAGGTGGGAATTAAGCTTGCGCACCAGCAGATTGTTTCCCTGCCATGCATTCCATTATCAATGACTGATGATGGAGCAGAGGAGCAGAAGGATATGTGGGAGAGGTAGAAACTGAGATGACAATTTTAAAGATACCATACTGCTCATGGATGTGGCTTGGTTGCAAAAAGGAGACCAGGAGAAGAAGGAAACTCTTGTTGCAATATATGCCACCTCTGTTTGCCCATGGGATATGGTAATGCTGCTTGTGGTTCAATAGAACTCTGGTGTTTGCATTTGACTGCCTGTGTGTTATATAACTCTTGCAGAGCTTGCACGGGCCAATGCTTTTGTCTTCTAGAAAGATCTTCCATGCCCTTCCTGATACTAGAATAAAAGCTTGCTCATGATTGTACATAGTCATAGCCCAACACAGAATGATGACGTTCAGCGTGTTTTGCAAGGGCACCTCCCTGTCTAGAGAAGCACTGATTGGCTTATCTAGGCTGTCGATTATGGCAAGCCCGCCCCGCCCCATAATTTTACTAGATTCATTAGAAGTGAACCTAAGGAGCTTTTGGTTCATCTGGTGGATGAATTTTGGAACAAACCTGATTAGTTATGAACTGTTCTGCTCATCTTTAATGCAGACTAATTGTATTTCTCTAACATATAGCCAGGACCCAAAACAAAAACACACAAAACAGAAATTTAAATTCATTTTTATTACACCTCTCACAATGTACAATATTTATCTACATAGTTATATATATATTACCTTAGGAATTTGCTTTATTTTTTTAGTTTTGAATCTAGGCAGAATATTTTACATAGTCGCTAAACATTCCACATCTTTGATACGTTTGGTGTTCACATTTGGGATGAAGGTGACTTTTAGATTGACTGCAGCCTCTCCACCCCCTATAGGTATAATCCTGCTGTCCAGTGCTACACTCCAAAGCATTTCTGTGTGGATCCATGGAAGGTCTCTTGTAAGACCACTACAGGTTAAAACATATTTAAGTTCGATCAATATAAAATTTCTGTTTCGTCCTCTCAATGACATCCACATTCTTCAACAATCATATCTTCATGGTGCTTCAAGACCACCTTTCCGTCTTTATACATCAGCATAGACAATGGGCTCATCTTCACTGGGCTACATGAGGAGCAATCAACTCTATCTGGATGGTAAAATTTAACCAAACTCTAAATGTAAAGAAAAAACATTATTTTATCAAGAAACGGTAATTTCTTATGACAATATAAATGTAACAGTAAATTTAATAATTGTCAAGTAAATGTATAAAAAAAAATAACAATTACCTTAATGTAAGTATGGTTGGTTGGCTTGAAGATCTCACTCAGGGGGGTCGGGCAGGCTCCTTCACATCTATATGCATTAAACTTCTTGGGATAGATTATCTGGTCTTCCCATCCAATCTTTTCAAAGTCCACAATCATGTCCACTCTTCTGCACAAGGGTCTTCCATCTTCAATAGGTTTGTTGGTAAAGTTGGCCATGATCATGCCATGCATTGCATTTTTACCTTTCCTAAATCTCCTAGTACCAGATGTTGAGGTCATCACATATTTAGATGACTCGACTGTCTGGATGAGGTTTGGATATCCATAGAGGTTAGTAGAAGGAGTGTCCTTGATTAAAAACCACCAACATAACTCTTTTCGTTGACACTTCTATACAGCTGTTTTCTTGACCATTTTTGGCAATTCCATTGTCCTTCATGTCTTCTTGATTATTCAAATGTTTTTCTTGAAGGAAATAAGATTGCATCATTCTGGTGACATTGGTTGTCTTCAAACTCAATCTGCTTTCACTACTGAAGTCAACTTTCATTGACCCCAAAAAGATCTTCTCTTTGCCTTCTTCACTGTGATAGATATCAAGGGTCACATCTTGTATTCTCTCAGTAGAAGAAAGCTGTATCCTCAACTCTGCCAATTGTATTTCATTGTTACTTGTGACAGAACACATATCAAAGGATAACACCCAATGATTTGTCAGTTGAGAGCAACCTGGAAGCAATAAAAGAAAACTAAGGTCAATAACTGTGCTATATGATCAGTAATTTTGCCAAAATACAATGCATTCAATATTATATTTATGTAAGGTAGGAGTTGGTCAACATCTCCTTTACAGGATAGCAATTATGATATATAAAACACTTAGCTATAGGTGTCTACAGTGGTTATAGAAAAACCAGGAACTATTAAACATATAAAAATTATCTTAATACAATCAAGACTTACTTTTGGCAGAGAGGCTTAGAATGGTGTCATAATCTTGAAGGATAGAGTGTTCCAGGCTGGATAGATCTGTTGTGTTCCTCATGGTGAGGATCTGATAGAGCTGCATCATGAAGGAAGAGTACTTCATGTTCTGGGAGTCTGTCCTTCCATGTAGACTGGATGAAGAGCCAAGGTTTGAATGTTGAAGAGGAATCCTTGTTTGTTTCCCTGGTAGAGGGGAAGGCATTCCCAGAATCATGGAGAGGATTGTGAAGAGTAGAATGGAGGTCAACCAAGACATATCTGCAGAGGTCTTCTGTAATGTCTCTGAGGAGATGTTGCTAAGAACGTCTCTAAGAATGATATGAGGTGAGGGTTCTCTTAACTCTATATATCTATGAAAACACAAACTATACAAACTATATCTATGTAAACACAACAAAGGTCAAGGCCACAATAGACACTTTTTATTATGTAAATGATATATGACATAAGTACCTGTTTATACAAGAAAAGTCTTCTTTAATGTCTGCAAAATAGAAATTCTGCTTGAGAATACAAAAGTAAAGATTTTTATGAAGGGCACATGGCAAATAAGTTTTAATTTTTGCAATAATGATGTCATAATATTTGAAATATAAATTGAATCTATCTCTCTACGCTTAATTTATCTTTCTAATCCATCTATCAATTTATCTATCTCATGTCTTTCTATCCATATCTACCTATATTTATCTTTCTTTTATTTTTTTTTTCTATTTATCTATGTCTCATATCTATTTATTTATTTATCTTTGTTTCTTCTTTATCTAATCTATCTTCAGCTGTCTCTCATATCTATTATCTATCTAACTATATTTATCTTTCTTATATTTCTATCTATCCTTGATTTACCTTTCTAATCTATTTACGTTTATCAGTTTATCTATCTTCTATTTTTATTGTCCTCATGTCACTCTATCCATATCTTCCTATATATCTATCTTTTAATTTTATATGTATTTATCTGTCATATCTGTCTACTTATATGTATCTTTTTTATCTATTATCTATCCATATTTATCATCTTTATCTCTCTCACTCACTCATATCTATTTATAATATTCTTTGTTTTCTATCTATTTATTCTTTTAATATCTCATGTATTTCTGTGTATATATATATATATATATATATATATATATATATATACACTGTGTGTATTTTCATATTTTCATATAACATATATTCAGATTATCATATGTTTTCAAGAATTTAGTTTCTATAATGTTTTTGTTCTGCTATTTGCAATATTTATCTTCCATCTCATCTATCTATCGATCTATCTATTAGAGATGAGCGAATCAAATCCAACAAAGTGGAATTTGGTTCAAATTTCAGGATAAATTTTATTCACTGCATAACCGAATTTCCTTGTGCTTCGTGGTAGTCGATTTAACCTGAAATAGTGTAAAAAACAAAAATAAAAACCTTCCTCATTTGCTCACGACGGGCCAGCCACCACCATTTTGATTGAAGATCTCGGACAAAATCCCGTGCGTGGTGACATCATCTTGGGTCATGCGAGAATTCGCGCAAGATCATAAAACTGGCCTGTGGCTGGCCTGTCGTGAGCGAATGGAGGCGGTAAGTATGAGTTAAATTTTTTTTAATGTTAATTTTACACTGTATTATTACTCTCAGATACCGTGATCATGTATGCATGTGGCATCTGAGGGGTATAATGATGGGGAGTGGCGCTACAGCAGCTCCCTGTTATTGCACCCGCTACTTACAAAAAAAAGGGCTTCGTGACAAAGTAATTTGTCAGGAAGCTATTTTTTTTGTAAAATTCGGTGAAGCAGCCAAATAGAATTTTCAAAAACTTTGCTCAACTCTACTGTCTATCTATTGATTTGCAGTAATGATGTCATTATTTTTAAATGATACATTTTTATAGTTTGTCAAATTACATTTATGTTTGTGTCTTGCCGATGGTCTATGCATGCCGCTGTCCCGCACTTCTTTGTGAGTGTGGACATCACTCTACTTACCCAGTCTCTCCTGCCATTGCTTTTCTCTCCTGCCAGTGGCATGGTTAATGATGTGTGCATGAAGGGAGTATGCGCTATTTCCCCCAAGTTTAGTGGTCACAATGTTGTGGCCATTGTCACTGTCCACCTTGCTCAGTTGGAGTTAGGGTGGTAGCCAGTGGGATGTTTGCTGCTTGATACACTTTAGCAAGTGATTGGTTGTGTGGCTACTCTTGCCCAGTCCGATCAGCTCCTAAACTGCATGATAATGCTTGACTTGAAACATGTAATAGGATGGAGGGGGTGGGAGTGACGATGTGCCCAGCTGCTGTTGGGGATAGGAGCGTGTCAATGGTGGAGGAGGCAGATAAGTGCCTTGTGTGGGAGCAAGGTTGACACAATCATGGAGGGGTCAAAAGGATCGGGCCATGTTGTCTCACCGCTATTGCAAAAAAAATTGACCCCGTGGACCATAAAAGACATGTATAGTTCTAGCCCATAACAGCTTATCTAGGTGCCCCCCATAGTGTGCTCCTTGCTGCATAGCGAGAATCACAAGGAGCAGCCTACGTTCTCTGCCTTATGAGAGTACAAGGCAGTTATGGCTTTTTGGGAGAAATGCCAGCTATGTATCTTCCAGTGAGGTTGAATGCATGCCATCAGCTCCCTAAAGGCAGCAGACTCTACTAAATGAAATAGCAGCGACTTCACCACCGGAAACTTGGCCAGGTGAGAATTAAGCTTGCGTGTAATCAGATTGTTTCCTTATCAATGGCTGATGATGACATGGAAGGGTGGTGGAAGAGGATGAGCGGGAGAGGTAGGAACTAAGGACAATAATGTAAACGAAAGAAGGAAACTCTTGTTGCAGTAGATGCCACCTCTGTTTGCCCATGGGATGGGGTGATACTGCTTCATGTGGTTCAATAGAGCTATGGTCTCTGTTTGCATTTGGCTGCCCATGTCTTATATAACTCTTGCATAACTGGACAGGGCAATGCTTCTATCTTCCAGAAAGACCCTCCATGCCCTTCCTGATACTAGAATAGAAGCTTGTTTATGACTGTATACAGTCCCTTATACATATCCTAACACAGAATGACATTCAGCGTGTTTTGCAAGGGCACCTCCCTGTCTAGAGCAGCATTTTTTGGCTCATCTAGGCTGTCTGTCAGCCTATGAGCCAATCAGGGCAAGCTCCTCCTACTTCTTCTCAGGGTCACGTGAGCATCCATCTTCTTCCTACCTCATGATTTTCCCCTCTGATATTTGTAGTAAAATGGCACTGCATGAAGCGAACAAAAGAAGCTTCAGGTTTAGCTGGTGGATGAATTTTGGAACGTTTGTAACGAAACTGTTTAGTTACAAACTAATTTTCTCATCTTTAGTGCAGACTAATTGTACTTCTCTATTATATATAGCCATGAAACAAAACAAAAACACACAAAACAGAATTGCAAATTTTTTATTACACCTCTCACAATATACAATATTTATTTACATAGTTATATACATATTACCTTAGGAATTTGCTTTATTTCTTTAGTTTTGACTCTAGGCAGAATATTTGACATAGTCGCTGAACATAACACATCTTTGATAAGTTTGGTTTTCGTGTATGGGATAAAGGTGCCTTTTAGGTTGACTGCAACCTCTCCACCCCCTATAGGTACAACCCTGCTGTCCAGTGCTACACTCCAAAGTATTTCTATGTGAATCCATGGAAGGTCTCTTGTAAGACCACTATAGGTTAAAACATATTTTAGTTAGAACAATATAAAATTTCTGTTATATCCTCTCAATGACATCCACATTCTTCAACAATCATATCTTCATGGTGCTTCAAGACCACCTTTCTGTCTTCATACATCAACATACAGTGCCTTGCGAAAGTATTTGGCCTCCTGGAACTTTTCAACCTTTTGCCACATTTAAGGCTTTAAACAAAAAGTTATAACATTTGAAATTTTTGGTGAAGAATCAACAACAAGTGGGTCACAATCGTGAAGTGGAACGAAATTTATTGGATCATTTAAACCTTTTTTGTAATGATAAAACTGAAAAGTGGGGCGTGCAAAATTATTTGGACCATTTACTTTCAGTTCAGAAAACTCACTCCAGAAGTTCATTGAGGATCTCTGAATGATCCAATGTTGTCCTAAATGACTGATGAAGAGAAATAGAATCTACCTGTGTGTAATCAAGTCTCCATATAAATGCACCTGCTCTGTGATAGTCTCAGGGTTCTGTTTAAAGCATAGAGAGCATCATAAAGACCAAGGAACACACCAGGCAGGTCCATGATACTGTTGTGGAAAAGTTTAAAGCCGGATTTGGATACCAAAAGATTTCCTAAGCTTTAAACATCCCAAGGAGCACTGTGCAAGCGCTCATATTGAAATGGAAGGAGTATCAGACCACTGCAAATCTACCAAGACCCGGCCATCCCTCTAAACTTTCATCTCAAACAAGGAGAAGACTGATCAGAGATGCAGCCAAGAGGCCCATAATCACTCTGGATGAACTACAGAGATCTATAGCTAAGATGGGAGAGTCTGTCCATAGGACAACAATCAGTTGAACACTTCACAAATCTGTCCTTTATGGAAGAGTGGCAAGAAGAAAGCCCTTTCTC
This sequence comes from Rhinella marina, assembly GCA_900303285.1. Taxonomy (NCBI): domain Eukaryota; kingdom Metazoa; phylum Chordata; class Amphibia; order Anura; family Bufonidae; genus Rhinella; species Rhinella marina. The sequence continues at coordinate 31,147 of ONZH01025340.1, read as the reverse complement.
AAAGATACCCATAAAAAGTCTTATTTACAGTTTGCCACAAGCCACCTGGGAGACACACCAAACATGTGGAAGAAGGTGCTCTGGTCAGATGCAAAATGCAACAATGCAAAATATGTTTGGCATAAAAGCAACACAGCTCATCACCCTGAGCACACCATCCCCACTGTCAAACATGGTGGTGGCAGCATCATGGTTTAGGCCTGCTTTTCATCAGCAGGGATAGGGAAGATGGTTAAAATTGATGGGAAGATGGATGGAGCCAAATATAGGACCATTCTGAATGAAAACCTGTTGGAGTCTGCAAAAGACCTGAGACTAGGACGGAAATTTATCTTCCAACAAGACAATGATCCCAAACATTAATCAAAATCTACAATGGAACGGTTCAAAAATAAACGAATGGCCAAGTCAAAGTCCAGTCCTGAATCCAATTGAGAATATGTGGAAAGAGCTGAAAACTGCTGTTCACAAACGCTCTCCATCCAACCTCAAAGAGCTCGAGCTGTTTTGCAAGGAAGAATGGGCAAGAATTTCAGTCTCTAGATGTGCAAAACTGATAGAGACATACCCCAAGTGACTTGAAGCTATAATCGTAGCAAAAGGTGGTGCAACAAAGTATTAATGCAAGGGGGCCAAATCATTTTGCATGCCCCACTTTTCAGTTTTATTATTACAAAAAAGTTTAAATGATCCAATAAATTTCGTTTCACTTCACAATTATGACCCACTTGATTCTTGATTCTTCACCAAAAATTTAAAATGTTATATCTTTTTGTTTGCAGCCTAAAATGTGGCAAAAGGTTGAAAAGTTCCAGGGGGCCGAATACTTTCGCAAGGCACTGTAGATAATAGGCTCATCTTCACTGGGCTACATGAGGAGCAATCAACTCTATCTGAATATATAAAAGTAACCAAACTCTAAAAAAAAAGTAAAGAAAAGATATTAGTTTATCAAGAAACAGTAATTTCTTATGACAATATAAATGTAACAGTAAATTTAATAATTGTCAAGTAAATGTTTAGAAAAAAAGTAATAATTACCTTCATGTAAGCATGGTTGGTTGACTTGAAGATCTCACTCAGGAGGATGGGGAAGGCTCCTTCACATCTGTATGCATTGAACTTCTTCGGATAGATTATCTGGTCTCCCCATCCAATCTTTTCAAAGTCCACAATCATGTCCGTTCTTCTGCACAAGGGTCTTCCATCTTCAATAGGTTTGATGGTAAAGTTGGCCATGATCATGCCATCCATTGCATGTCTACCTTTCCTAAGTATCCTAGTACCAGAAGCTGGGGTCATCACATATTTAGATGACTCGACTGTCTGGATGAGGTTGGGATATCCATAGAGGTTAGTAGAAGGAGTGTCCTTGGTAAAAACCACCAACACAACTCTTTCCATTGACACCTCTGCACAGTTGTTATCTTGACCATTCTTGGATGTTCCCTTGTCCTTCATGTCTTCTTGATTATTAGAATGTTTTTCTTGAAGGAAATAAGACTGCATAATTCTGGTGATACTGACGGTCTTCAAACTCGATTCGCTTTCACTACTAAGGTCAACTTTCATTGACCACAAAAAGATCTTCTCTTTGCCTTCTTCACTATGATAGATGTCAAGGGTCACATCATGGTTTCTCTCAGTAGAAGAAAGCTGCATTCTCAACTCTACTAATTGTATTTCATTGTTACTTGTGACAGAAGACATATCAAAGGATAACACCCAATGATTTGTCAGTTGAGAGCAATCTGCCAAATACAATGCATTCAATGTTTAGTTTAATTAATATTTATGTAAGATAGGAATTGGTCAACATCTCCTTTACAGGGTAGCAATTATGAGACATAAAATACTTAGCTATAGCTGTGTACAATGGTTATAGAAAAACCAGGAACAATGAAACATATAAAAATTATTTTAATATAATCAATAAAGACTTACTTTTGACAGAGAGGCTTAAAATGGTGTCAGATTCTTGAAGGACGGAGTGTTCCATGCTGGATAGATCTGTTGTGTTCCTCATGGTGAGTATCTGATACAGCTGCATCATGAAGGGAGAGTACTTCATGTTCTGGGAGTCTGTCCTTCCATGTAGACTGGATGGAGTACTCAAGCCAAGGTTTGAATGCTGAAGAGGAATCCGTGTTTGTTTCCCTGGTAGAGGAGAAGGCATTCATAGAATCATGGAGAGGATTGTGAAGAGTAGAATGGGGGTCAACCAAGACGTATCTACAGAGGTCTTCTGTATTGTCTCTGAGGAGATGTTGCTCAGAACTTCTCCAAGAATGATATGAAGTCTTGAGGGTTCTCTTAACTTTAGATATCTATGGATCAAAAGTCTCCATGTTAACACCTTTGATCTATGTAAACAAAACAAAGGTCAAGGCTGCAATAGACACTTCTTATATTATGTAAATGAAATGGCAAATCATTAGGTGACATAAGTACCTGTTTATACAAGAAAAGTCTCCTTTAGTTTCTGTAAAACCGAAACGATAACGTTTTTTATGAAGGGCACAAGGCTAAGTTTTAGTTTTTGCAATAATGATGTCATAATATTTTAAGTATGAATTTAACCCCTCCCCGATCAGCGCTGTACATGTACGGCGCTGCGGAAAGTGACTTCCCAACCAGCGCCATAGTTCTACAGCGCGCTGATCGGGTGGGTGCAGGAGCTATTCCTGCCCAATCAGTGGCGGGGTCTGGCTACTGGGCAAACACCAGTGAAGACACCGATGCCGGTGCATTAACCCTTCATGTGCCGCAGTCAGCGCTGACCATGGCACATGCGATGTGGGCGGTGGGAAGGGGTGTCCATCGGGTCCCCACACTGCTGTGACAGGGGACCCGATAGCTTAGATAGCAACCGGATGCCTTCCTTAGGCTATCTATGGAAGTCTGTGAGATCCAGCCCCATGGATCTCACAGGCAGAAGGCTTTAAGTGTATTACATTGGGCAATACACTTATAGCCAATGCATTAAGATACAGAAGTATTGTAATGCATTATAAAGGGGATCAGACCCCAAAAGTTAAAAAAGTGTAAAAAAAAAAAGTGAAAAAAATAGTTTCACAAAAAAGTTTCAAGCCCCCCCAAAAAAGCGTCCTTTTCACAAAATAAAGTAAAAAAATCGTAAAAAATAGGGAAAAAAAGAAAAATAGACATATTAGGTATCGCCGAACATATTAACCCACTCTATAAAAATATCACATGATCCACACTGCCAGGTGAACGCAGTATAAAAAAAAAACAAAAAAAAAAAAAACACCTTCCCTTACAAAAAGTGTAATAGCAGGAGATAGAAAAGCATATGTACCCCAAAATGGTACCAATAAAACCTTCATCTTGTCCCGTAAAAAAAGAAAAATGAGACCCTAAGACAATTGCCTGAAAAATTTACAAAAATATGGCTATCAGAAAATGGCAACACAAAAAAATATTTTATTTTGTTCAAAACTACATCTAATGTGTAAAACGTTCCAAATATAAAAATGTTATAGATATTGGGTATTGCCACATCCGTAACAACCTGCTTTATAAAAATATTACATGAGATGGCCTTCTAGGTGAATGCTGTAAAATTGTTTTTTAAAAAACTGCGAAAATAGCCATTTTTTTCTCTCTTGCCTCACAAAAAGTGTGATAGTAGGCGATCAAAAAGGCGGATTTAACCCAAAATGGTACCAATCAAACCGTCATCTTTAACCACAAAAAATGAGACTCTACCTAAGACAATCGCCAGAAAATAAAAAAAAATATGGCTCTCAGAAAATGGCAACACAAAAAAAAAGATTTTATTTGGTTCAAAAATAAATCTGTGTAAAATTTAACAAAAATAAAAATGGTAGACATATTGGGTATCGCTGCGTCCGTAACAACCTGCTCTATAAAAATATTACATGAGATGGCCCCCCAGGTGAATGCTTTACTTTTTTTTTTTTTTTTTTTTTTTTTTAAACTAGCCATTTTTTGCCTCACAAAAAGTGTAATAGCAGGCGATCAAGAAAGCATATGTACCCCAAAATGGTACTAATCAAAACTTCATCTCATCCCGCAGAAATTGATACCCTTCCTAAGACAATCGCCCAAAAAATAAAAAACTATGTCTCTCTGAAAATGGCAGCACAAAAACAAGATTTAATTCTGTTAAAAAATGCAAAATAAAAATTGTACACATATTGGGTATCGCCGCATCCGTAACAACCTGCTCTATAAAAATATAACATGACTTACTCCCTCAGGTGAAGGCTATAAAAAAAACTATGCCAAAACAGCTATTTTTTTGGACTAAAAAGTGTAATACCAAGCGATCAAAAAGTCTTATGTACCCCAACGGTACCAATGAAAACGTCACCTCATCCCGCAAAAAATTAGCCCCCACATAAGACAATAACTAAAAAAAATAAAAATCAATGGCTCCCATAAACCATTCCATCAAAATCTGTGCTGCAAAATCCATATGGCACTCCTGCTGTTCTGAGTCCTGCCATGTGCCCCCACAGCAGTTTACCACCACATATGGGGTGTTGCCATATTCAGGAGAAAATGGGGAACAAATTATGGGGTGCTTTTCTCCTGTTACACCTTGTGAAAATGAAAAATTTGGGGCTAAAGCAACATTTTATTGGAAGAAATTACACTTTTCATTTTCATAGCCAAGTGTTTCCAAATTCCATAAAACGCTTAGGGGGTCAAATTGGTCAGTACCCTCCTTAATATATTCTTTGAAGGGTGTAGTTTCCAAAATGGGGTCACTTTTTGAGGGTTTCCACTGTAGGGATACGTCAGGGTCTCTCAATTACAAAATGGTGCCTAAAAACCATTCAAGCAAAATCTGCCTCCAAAATTCCGATGGCTCTCCATTCCTTCTGACCACTGCCACAAACCCATAGAGACGTTTACCACCACATATGGGGTATTTCTGTAAACTGCAGAATCAAAGCAATGTATATTGAGGTTTAGTTTGCTGTTAACCCTTGCTGTGTTGCAAGAAAAAATTATTAACATGAATAATCTACCAAAAAAGTGAAATTTTACCTCCATTTTCTTTTCATTCTTGTGGAACACCTCAAGGGTTAACAAAGTTTGTAACATCAGTTTTTTTTTATTTGAGGGGTGTAGTTTCTAAAATGTGGTAATTGATGGGTGGTTTCCATTACGTAAGCCGCTCAAAATCACTTTATTTCTGAATTGGTGCTTAAAAAAATGGTTTTAGAAATTTTGTTGAAAATTTGAAAAATGGTTTCTAAACTTCTAATCCTTCTAACGTCCTAAAAAAGTAAAATTACATTTATAAAATGATGCCAACATAAAGTAGACATATGGGAATGTAAAATAACAATTTTTGGAGGTATTACTATATATTTTGAAAGTAGAGAAATTGAAATTTGGAAATTTGCTAATTTTTGGTAAATTTGGAATTTTTTTTATAAATAAAAATGAAATATTTTGCCACAAATTTACTACTGTCGTGAAGCACAATATGTGACGAGAAAACAGAATGGCCCGGATAAGTAAACGTGTTCCAAAGTTATTACCACATAAAGTGACACATGTCAAATTTGCAAAAAATGGCCTGGTCAGGAAGGTGAAAACAGGCCGAGGTTGAAGGGGTTAATCTATTTATCCCTATATACTTAATTTATCTTTCTAATCTATCCAATCTAAATCTATTTATCAATTTATCTATCCTATCTATTTTTTTAGACTTGTGTCTTTCCTCCATATCTACCTATGTATCTATCTTTTCATTGTTTATTTGTCATATCTTGTCTATTTATATTTATCTTTCTTTCTTGTCTATTATCTATCTTTCCTATCTATCTTTATCTGTCTCTCATATCTATCTGTCTATTTATATTTATCTATCTTATCTAATATATATATATATATATATATATATATATATATATATATATATATATACATCTATCTATCTATCTCTAAAAAAAACGGGGGTCAGTCAGCACATCCCAGTGTGCAGGTGCACGCTGCAATGGCTAGATACACAAAGGAAAAAAATACAATGCAACAGCACTCTGCAAACCAAATAAAGTACAAAAATTCCATATCAAAAATATTCTGGTGCTAATGCTATGCTTATTTAGTAAATTCGAGATTCTTGGTAAATATATTTTGGACAAAATTATTTGGGCCCATCTGCCAAACGTCAAGGCTATCTCTGTATGACGGGAACCTAACACTAAATGCTACCTGTTATGTGCCAGAACGGTCACCATAAAATTCTGGGAGTGTAGGTTCCACATGCATGCTGGGTCCACTCTGCTTTTTTTTTATCATTTTTGGATTTAATGGAGGCCATTCTGGCACATAACAGGTAGCATTTAGTGTTAGGTTCCCATCCTACAGAGATCGCCTTGACGTTTGGCAGATGGGCCCAAATACTTTTGTATAAATTATATTTGCCAAGAATCTCAAATTTACTATCCATATGTACCTATATATCTATTCATTTCATCTTTATTTTTCTCTAATCTGTCTATTTATATGTATCTTTCTTTCTTATCTATTATCTACCTATATTTTTTTTTTCCCATCTATCTCTATCCATTTATTTTTTATATCTTATGTCCTTTGGTGTCTATGTATATACATAATTTTAATTTTCTATCTCATGAGTACTCACCAACTTTGTAGACCTATTTTACATGAAGATATATTACTTTGATGAATTTATCAGCATTTGTACCTGCACACAGTATATTGTGCCTTTCTAACACTTACAGAAAACTTTCATGTTCCACTTCAAATAATGTATTTTTATCTGAATAGTATAATCCTCTGAAGTCATTGTTCGCCCAATAACACTTCTATATCATAGATGTCAAAGTTTTGTTTTATCCCAGAGGTGTGGATGTTACAGTAACACCTACAGTATAGTATTACTGGTAAGATTCTTCTGTGATAAGATTATCATATATTTTTGAAAATGTGGTTTCTGTAATGATTTTGATCTCTTATTTGCAATAGTTACCATCTATCTATAAGAGATGAGCAAATTTCCTCGTGCTTTGTGGTAGCAAATCAATTTAACCTGAAATAGTGTAAAAAACAAGAAAGTAATATCTCCTTCATTTGTTCGCAATGGGCCAACCACCACCATCTTGATTTGAAGATCTCGAATGAAATCCTGTGCATGGTGATGTCATCTCAGGTCACGCGAGATTTCACGCAAGATCATCAATCAAGATGGCGGCAGCTGGCCTGTCACGAGCAAATGGAGGCGGTAAGTTTGATTTAAATTTTTTTTTAATGTCCATTCTACACTTTATTACTATCATGAGGGGAGGGGTGTGCTGGTCGGTGCTGACTGATTCATGCATGTAACAAAACACAAGCTGCATATTAAATTTATATATAACGATTATATTTATAATTTAAATGTGACTCAACTCACCATAATGGAGAATCAGTGGGAACACTGGGCTTGTTACCCATGCAACGGGACGTTCCATCTAGGGGTGATGGGCGACAATGACACCCGAAGTTTGTTCTTTATGTCCAGTCTACTCCATAATCTTGTTTTGTTTGCTGTCACTGCAGAAAACCCTGCTTCACAAAGATAGGATGCTGGAAATGGCAGTAGAGTTTTCAGCGCTTTTGTGGAGATCTCGGGATATTCTGCCTTGACTTTAATCCAGAACGTTGCGAGATTTGACGTCTTAAACATACTTTTAAGGCCACCATCATTTGCAATCTCAAGCAGTTGGTCTTCTTCCGTGGACAAGGTTGCCCCACCAGGCTTGTTCACAAATTGGTCATGGATCTATTCCTTCCTAGTTCGTGGGTCTCGTGTGGTTAGAAAATAACGCTCAAACTCTTTTAAATGCTGAGATAGGTGAACGTGCAGCAGCTGGGAGAATGAAGGTCCAGGCTCTATGTCTTCCAAAATCCCTGCCAATGTTTGAAACATGTCAAATATCCCTATTTTCACTCGCCATCCCCACAATTCCAGTTTTTCTTTGAATGCAGCCACTTTATCTGCCAACTTGAAGACAGTTGTCATTCTCCCCTGAAGTGACAGATTGAGGTCATTGAGCAAGTTGAATATGTCGCACAAGTAAGCAAGTTTTACAACCCATTCTTTACTACTGAAATGTGCAGCAAGTGGTGATTCTTTTTCTAAAAGAAATCTATGAAGCGCCTCTTGTAACTCAAAAACTCTTGCCAGAGATCTACCTCTAGAAAGCCACCTCACTTCTGTATATAACAAAAGAAGTTTGTGCTCAGTGTCCTTCTCCTCACAGAGCTGCTCGTACAGATGTGGGTTAAGGGTACTTTTATGTACTTTGATGTAATTTATTACTTTTATCACATCTTTCAAAACGCTGTCAAGTTTGGGTGACGTTTTTTGGCTAGCCAGCATTTCTCTATGGATGATACAGTGCATAGACTCACATTCAGGCGCAACCTCTTTGACCCAAGTAGTAAAACCAGAATGCCATCCAGTCATGGCAGCAGCTCCATCTGTGTGTATACCGACACAAAATGACCTGTTTAGTTTTCCTGTTATGTAATCATCCAAAGACTTAAACAGCTCTGCTGCTGTGTTGTTGGTTGTAAACAATAATGCACATAACATATCCTCATGCACATCATCCTCAAAAATATATCCCACACAAGCATTATTGTCAGTAGACTCATCAACTTGGATTGCGTACCACGGTGACTCATTAATCCTCTCTAACAATTCTACCTCAGTGTCCTCTTCTATTTCATCAATATGTCTAGTTATGGTGCTAGACGAAAGAGGAACCTATGCTACCTTTTTAACTGCAGCCTCTCCTAAAAGCTCAGGGCAGATGTCCTTAGCAGCAGGCAGGATCAACTCTTCACCGATAGTAAAGGGCTTCTTTGCCTTGGCAAGGCGGTTAGCCACTAACAATGATGCTTTCAGTGCAGACACATTTGATGATGAGGTGGTCTTCAGTAATTGCTTCTGTCCTTCATATTCACGTTTTTTTCTTTCAAAAAACTCCAAAGGCTTGTCTTTTGATGCAGGGTGCTTGGTCTCTAAGTGACAAAGCAGTTTTGAAGGCTTCATGGCCTCATTGGATAGTCGGTCGCCACATATTATACATAGCAATTTGGGGCATGGGAATCACCTGTTTTGATGAACCCATAATTTAAGTAGGACTCTTGATATTTTCTTTTAAATGAAGCTTTCTTTTTTTGCAGTCTTGGAGTGTTCTGCTGTCTCATCATTGTGTCTTTCTCTCTTTTCAAAAGCGCTCTATAGCAATGTTTGTTTTTTCTCATTTTACAAGGGTTAATTAGCTTGTGGCTTTATTTTATTGGTGCATGGAGTGCACAAGTGAGAAAAAATTAAATCTAATATGCCCACTTGTTACGGTTCCTCCCCTTAATTGGCCTGCTATGTTCTTCACTTATACATAGGTTCCACGGTTCTCCTAAGGCTCCATTCACATGTCCTGTTTTTCTTTCCTGATTCGATCCTGATCCTGATCTGGATCCATTCATTTCAATGGGTCCTGAAAAAATCAGGATCGAATCGGGAAAGAAAAACAGGACGTGTGAATGCAGCTTTATACACAGATTCTTGTTCTCCTATTTGTCAAATGCCTATAATAAATCCTGCAATTAAGAATTTATTTTATTGAAGAACCACCACATATGGATACTCACATATTGCTATATAGTTTTGGATATGCCCTTTGTCAAGCTGTGAGGCATGTAGTGTAGCATGGTATAGGCAGCGCTGTATAAAAATCTGGAATTCTAGGTACAGTGAGGAATAGACTTCATCTCTCCTCAGTGGACATTGTATTTTCTCTAGCTAAGACACCGTACAATTCTGGCCAGAGAGAAGATGAGCTGTTCTTGCGAGACTAGGTCATCCTTGCAATAACAACTTGTCTTCTCCCTGGCTATGAAGAGGTCCTCAGCAATTGTACGGCGTCTCAGCTACAGCGGATACAATGTCCACTGAGCAGAGATAGTCTTCTCTAACATCAGAATTTTGAGTTTGATTTTGATACTAAAAAAAAGTATTGCAACACAATTCATACCATTCAAAAAATAAAATACTCACACGTTAACCACATGTTGCATGGGGTTAACGTGTGAGTATTTTTTTAATTTTTATTTTTTGCAAAGTCTCAATTGTCCATTATTTAATGAAGTACTTGATGGTACTTGGGGTCACTTGTGAGGTACAGGTATAGGGGGTACTAATGTAATAGCACTATGTAACTCAGATTAATAATAGGTGACCCCATCTTCTCAAATTTTGGCTACTGGCAAATTACCAACATTGCAGTTAATGAGTCACATAAACCCCAAATGTTGGATCCAGAGCTATCTGGATCCAATATTGCTGGATGTTACCGTTTTTTTGGTGGACAGTGGCACCTATGAAAAGAGAGGCAGAGCAGCAGTGGCAGAGAGATTGAGACCAGCAGCAGCCATTTCAGTCAAAATAGAGGCAAAGCTGCAGAGTGGCTATAATCTGACTAAAATGGCTGCTGTTGGCCTTAGTAAGTCTCTCTGCTACTGCTGCTATGAATCAGTGCCTATCACACTCACACACCCCACTGCCCTGCCCTGCTGCCCACCATTAACATTCATTCAGATTTACTATAGAGCTTTGGCTGCTGCTCTCTGGCTGCTGCTGGAAGGTCCTCCTTGCTGTTTTTAGTTGCCATAGACCCAGCCCATGGTCTGATGAAGCTGGCTGGCAATGAGAAGAGAGGGTTGGGTATTAGTGAGGTCACAGATGGGGCAGCCATGTCGATGGCCGGTAGGGATAAGCAACTTTGCCTTCTGTGCCAGGCAGGAGCTGCTGTCATGTGCCCATTCAGAGTCCGACTCCTCACTGCTCACTCACTTCCAGCGCAGACGGGGTGGGGCCTGGCTGTTTAACTGCAGTAGGCAGCATGTTAAAAATGTATAGTAAAGTTAAAAAATATAAATAAATATACAAAAATCTTAATTACCTTAATGTAAGCATGATTTGTTGGCTTGAAGATCGTGCTCAGGGGGATGGGACAGGCTCCTTCACATCTGTATGCAATCTGGTCTCCCCATCCAATCTTTTCAAAGTCCACAATCATGTCCACTCTTCTGCAAAAGGGTCTTCCATCTTCAACAGGTTTGGTGGGAAACTTGGCCATGATCATGCCATGTATTGCATTTCTACCTTTCCTAAATCTCCTAGTACCAGATGTTGGGGTCATCACATATTTAGATGACTCGACTGTCTGGATAAGGTTGGGATATCCGTAGAGGTTAGTAGAAGGAGTGTCCTTGGTAAAAACCACCAACACAACTCTTTCGATTGACGCTTCTATACATTTGTTTTCTTGACCATTCTTGGATATTCCCTTGTCCTTTAGGTCTTCTTAATTATTAGAATGTTTTTTTTTTAAGGAAATAAGATTGCATCATTCTGGTGATATTGACAGTCTTCAAACTCGATCCGCTTTCACTACTAAGGTCAACTTTCATTGACCCAAAAAAGATCTTCTCTTCTTCACTATGATAGATGTCAAGGGTCACATCTTGTATACTCTCAGGAGAAGAAAGCTGTATCCTCAACTTGTATTTCATTATTACTTGTGACAGAAAATATATTAAATGATAACACCCAATAATTTGTCAGTTGAGAGCATCCTGGAAGCAATAAAAGAAAACTAAGGTCAACAACTGTGCTATATGATCAATAATTTTGCCAAATACAATGCATTCAAAATTATATTTATGTAAGTTAGGGATTGGTCAACATCTTCTTTACATGGTAGCAATTATGAGACATAAAACACTTAGCTATAGGTGTCTACAATGGTTATAGAAAAACAAGGAACAATTAAACATATAAAAATAATCTTAATCAATAAAGACTTACTTTTGGCAGAGAGGCTTAACATGGTGTCAGAATCTTGAAGGATAGAGTCTTCCAGGCTGGATAGATCTGTTGTGTTCCTCATGGTGAGGATCTGATAGCGATACATCATGAAAGGAGAATATTTCATGTTCTGGGAGTCTATATTTCCATGTAGACTGGATGGAGTCTGCAAGCCAAGGAGTGAATGTTGAAGAGGAATCCTTGTTTGTTTCCCTAGTAGAGAAGGAGGCATTCCCAGAACCATGGAGATGATGGTGAAGTGTAGAACGGAGGTCAGCCAAGACATATCTGCATAGGTTTTCTGTAATGTCTCTCAGGAGATGTTGCTCAGAACTTCTCCAAGAATGATAATGAGGTCTTGTGGTTTCTCTTAACTTAATATATACAGTATATTTTTTAATTTTTCGGATATACAGAATACTCTTTGAATAAGAAGGTATGTCCAAACTTTTGGTCTATACTGTATCTATGGATCAAAAGTCTCCATGTTAACACCTTTGAACTTTGATCTATGTAAACACAAGAAAGTTCAAGGCTGCAATAGACACTTCTTCTATTATGTAAATGAGGCGAGTCATTAGGGGACATAAGTATCTGTTTATACAAGAAAAGTCTCTTTTAGTGTCTTTAAAACCGAAACTATAAAAATTTTTTGAAGGGCATCTGGCTAAATTTTAGTTTTTGCAATAATGATGTCATACTATTTTAAGTATGAATTTAATCTATTTATCCCTATATACTTAATTTATCTTTCTAATCTATCTCATCTAAATATATCAATTTATCTATCCTGTCTATTTTTTTTTTGTCCCATGTCTTTCATCCATATCTACCTAGGTATCTATCTTTTCATTGTTTATCTATTTATCTCGTATCTTGTCTATTTATATTTATCTTTCTTTCTTGTCTATTATCTAACTTTCTTAGCTATCTTTATCTGTCTCTCATATCTATCTGTCTATTTATATTTATCCATCTTTCATATCTATTATATATATATACATCCATCTATCTACAAAGAAAAAGGGGGTCAGTCAGCACATCCCAGTGTGCAGGTGCACGCTGCCATGGCTAGATACACAAAGAAAAAAATTACAATGCAACAGCACTCTGCAAACCAAAGTACAAAAATGCCATTATAATAGAAAATATTCTGGTGCTAATGCTACGCTTATTTAGTAAATTCGTGATTCTTGGAAAATATATTTTGCACAAAATTATTTGGGCCCATCTGCCAAACGTCAAGCGATCTCTGTACAATGGGAACCTAACACTAAATGCTACCTGTTATGTGCCCTACAGCCACTATAAAATTGTGGGAGTGTAGGTTCCACATGCATGCTGGGTCCACTCTGCTTTTTGTCATTTTTGGATTTAATTGAGTCCAAAAATGATAAAAAGCAGAGTGGACCCAGCATGCATGTGGAACCTACACTCCCTGGATTTTATGGTGGCCGATCTGGCACATAACAGGCAGCATTTAGTGTTAGGTTCCTGTCTTACAGAGATCGCCTTGTCGTTTGGCAGATGGGACCAAATAATTTTGTCCAAAATATATTTGCCAAGAATCTTGAATTTACTAAATAAGTGTAGCATTAGCACCAGAATATTTTCTATTACTATGGAATTTTTGTACTTTGGTTTGCAGAGTGCTGTTGCGTTGTATTTTTTTGTCTATTTGTCTTTCCTTTGTCTATCTGTCTATCCATACTTAATTTATATTTCTAATCTATCTATGTCTGTCTATCAATTTATCTATCTCGTCTATTTTTTCTTAAGTCTATCTATCCATATGTACCTAAATATCTATCTTTTCATTTCATCTCTATTTATCTCTTATCTGTCTATTTATATGTATCTTTCTTTCTTACCTGCACATAGTATATTGTATGTTACTAACACTTATAGAAAACTTTGATCTTCCACATCAAATGATGTATTTCTTTCTGAATAGTACAATCCCCTGAACTCATTGTTTGCCCAGTAACACTTGTATATCATAGGTGTCAAAGTTTTGTTTTATCCCAAAGGTGTGGATGTTACAGTAACACCTATAGTATGATTTTACAGGCAAGATTCTTCTATGATAAGATTATCATATGTTTTTGAAAATGTAGTTTCTATAATGTTTTTGATCTCTTATTTGCAATAGTTATTATCTATCTATCTATAAGAGATGAGCAAATTTCCTTGTACTTTGTGGTAGCAAATAAATTTAACCTGAAATAGTGTAAAAAACAAAAAAGTAATATCTCCATTTGTTCGCAATGGGCCGACCACCACCATCTTGATTGAAGATCTCTGATGAAATCCCCTGCATGGTGATGTCATCTCCGGTCACGCGAGATTTCACGCAAGATCATCATGCAAGATGGCAGCAGCCAGCCTGTCACAAGCAAATGGAGGCGGTAAGTTTGATTTTATTTTTTTTAATGTCAATTCTACACTGTATTACTCTCATGAGGGGGTGGGGGTGCTGGTCAGCGCTGACTGAATCATGCACGTAACAAAACACAAGGTGCATATTAAATTTATATATAACACTATATAACGATTATATTTATAATTTAAATGTGACTCAACTCACCATAATGCAGAATCAGTGGGAGCACTGGGCTTGTTTCCATGCAACGGGACAGTTCCATCTAGGGGTGATGGGCGACAATGACACCCGAAGTGTGTTTCTTATGTAATCTGTAATCTTGTTTTGTTTGCTGTCACTGCAGAAAACCCTGCTTCACAAAGATAGGATGTTGGAAATGGCAGCAGAGTTTTCAGCGCTTTTGTGGAGATCTCAGGATATTCTGCCTTGACTTTAATCCAGAACGTTGCGAGATTTGATGTTTCAAACATACTTTTAAGGCCACCATCATTTGCAATATCAAGCAGTTGGTCTTTTTCTTGCATGGACAAGGTTGCCCCACCAGGCTTGTTCACAAATTGGTCATGGATCTATTCCTTCCTAGTTTGCGGGTCTTGTGTGGTTGGAAAATAACGCTCAATCTCTTTTAAAAGGTATGAGAGATAGGTGACCGTGCAGCAGCTGGGAGAATGAAGGTCCAGGCTCGGTCTCTTTCAAAATCCCTGCTGATGTTTGAAACACATCAAATATCCCTATTTTCACTCGCCATCCCCACAATTCCAGTTTCGCTTTGAATGCAGCCACTTTATCTGCCAACTTGAAGACAGTTGTCATTCTCCCCTGAAGTGACAGATTGAGGCCATTGTGCAAGTTGAATATGTCGCACAAGTAAGGGAGTTTTACAAACCATTCTTTACTACTGAAATCTGCATCAAGTGATTCTTTTTCTAAAGATCTACCTCTAGAAAGCCACCTCACTTCTGTATATAACAAAAGACGTTTGTGCTCAGTGTCCTTCTCCTCACAGAGCTGCTTGTACAGATGTGGGTTAAGGACACTATGTAATTTATTATTTATTACTTTTATCGCATCTTTCAAAACGCTGTCAAGTTTAGGTGACGTTTTTTGGCTAGCCAGCATTTACCTATGGATGATACAATGCATAGACTCACATTTAGGCACACACTTTTTTAACAAGTAGTAAAACCAGAATGTCGTCCAGTCATGGCAGCTGTTCCGTCTGTGTATACACTCGCACAAAATGACCAGTTTCGTTTTCCTGTTATGTAATCATCCAAAGACTTGAATAGCTCTGCAGCTATGGTGTTGGTTGTCAACAATAATGCACATAGCATATGCTCATGCACATCGTCCTGAAAAATACATTGCACAAAAACAAGCATTATTGTCTTGTTGTCAACATCAGTAGACTCATCAACCTAGATTTTGTACCACGGTGACTCCTTAATCTTCTCTAACAATTCTACCTCAGTGGTGTCTGCTATTTCATCAATTCGTCTAGTTATGGTGCTAGCCAAAGGAGGAACCTATGCTACCTTTTTAACTCCACCCTCTCCTAAAAGCTCAGGGCAGATGTCCTTAGCGGCAGGCAGGATCAACTCTTCACCGATAGTAAAGGGCTTCTTTGCCTTGGCAAGGCAGTTAGCCACTAAGAATGATGCTTTCAGTGTAGACACATTTGATGATGAGGTGGTCTTCAGTAATTGCTTCTGTCCTTCATATTCATTTTCTATTTTTTTTCAAAAACTCCAAAGGCTCGTCTTTTGATGCAGGGTGCTTGGTCTCTAAGTGGCGAAGCAGTTTTGAAGGCTTCATGGCCTCACTGAATGGTCGGTCGCCACATATTATACACAGCGATTTGGGGCATGTGAATCGCCTGTTTTGATAAACCCTTAATTTAAATAGGACTCTTGGTATTTTCGTTTAAATAAAGCTTTCTTTTTTTTGCAGTCTTGGAGTGTTCTGCTGTCTCATCATTGGGTCTTTCTCCCTTTTCAAAAGAGGTCTACAGCAATGTTTGTTTTTTACTCCTTTTACAAGAGTTAATTAGCTTGTGACTTTATTTTATTGGTGCATGGAGTGCACAAGTGAGAAAAAATTAAATCTAATATGTCCACTTGTTACGAATTCTCCCCTTAATTGGCCTACTCCGTTCTTCACTTATACATAGGTTCCACAGTTCTCCTTATACACAGGTTCTTGTTCTCCTATTTGGCAAATGGCTCTAATAAATCCTGCAATTAAGAATTTATTTTATTGGAGAACCACCACATATGGATACTCACATATTGCTATAACGTTTTGGGCAACAGTGGATACGCCCTTTGTCAAGCTGCGAGGCATGTAGTGTAGCATGGTATAGGCAGCGCCGTATATTTAAAAATCTGGAATTCTAGGTACAGGGAGCAATAGACTTCATCTCTCCTCAGTGGACATTGTATTTTCTCTAGCTGAGACAATGTACAATTCTGGCCAGGGAGAAGATGAGCTGTTCTTGCGAGACTAGGTCATTTTTGCAAGAACAACTTGTCTTCTCCCTGGCTCAGCTACAGCAAATACAATGTCCACTGAGCAGAGATAGTCTTCTCTAACATCAGAATTTTGATACTAAAAAAAAAGTATTGCAACACTCAATTCAATACCATTCAAAAAATAAAATACTCACACGTTAACCCCATGTTGCATGGGGTTAAAGTGTGAGTATTTTTTTTATTTTTATTTTTTGCAAATTCTCAATTGTCCATTATTTAATGAGGTACTTGATGGTGCTTGGGTTCACTTGTGAGGTACAGGTATAGGGGGTACTAATGTAATAGCACTATGTACCTCAGATTAATAATAGGTGACCCCTTCTTCTCAAATTTTGGCTACTGGCAAATTACCAACATTGCAGTTAACGAGTCAGATTAACCCCAAATGATGGATCCAGATATTGCTGGATGTTAGTTTTTTTTTGTGGACAGCGGCACCTGTGAAAAGAGAGGCAGAGCAGCAGTGGCAGAGAGATTGAGACCAACAGCAGCGATTTCAGTCAAAATAGAGGCAAAGCTGCAGAGTGGCTATAATCTGACTAAAATGGCTGCTGTTGGCCTCAGTGAGTCTCTTTGCCACTGCTGCTGTGAATCAGTGCCTTTCACACTCACACACCCCACTGCCCTGCCCTGCTACCCACCATTAACATTCATTTAGATTTACTATAGAGCTTTGGCTGCTGCTCTCTGGCTGCTGCTGGAAGGTCCTCCTTGCTGTTTTCAGTTGCCACAGACCCAGCCCATGGTCTGATGAAGCTAGCTGGCATTGAGAAGAGAGGGCCAGTCATTAGTGAGGTCATAGATGGGGTGGCCACATCGTTGGCTTGTGGGGATAAGCAACTTTGCCTTCCATGCCGGGCAGGAGCTGCTGTCATGTGCCAATTCAGAGTCCGACTCCTCACTGCTCACTCACTTCCAGCGCAGATGGGTGGGGCCTGGCTGTTTAACTGCAGCAGGAAGTGCGTAAGTGAAGCGCTGCTGCAGAGTATTACCATATTATAATCCACCACTGCTCCTTGTCTATATTGCCACAACCCGGCAAACAATCATCCAGGGCCTGGTCCTGGGCCACGAACCGGTGGTTGAGGACCACTGCCTTAGGGGCAGCGCATATACCGCTAAGTTTTGCCCAGCCTATGGTTGGGTCTTCCCGAGTATATAAGGCATCCTCATCAGAAGGATGGTGCCTGATATTTAGGTTGTTCTAATGTCTAGTAAGCAGCAAAGGTGTGCTCTCTTGTCTGACTACCTGTGTACCTGTAATATCTGTAGATAGGGACAGACAAGGACAGTGTCACGAACGTTCCGGCATCAGGTTTCAGGCATTTGGCTAGACTTTCAAAAGTGACATAATTTGACATGTTTTCCTCTTGGTTGCTGTTTACCACACCCCCTCCCCTCAGCTGTTGTGGGTGTGGTGATTATCTTTCCCCTATTTATCCCTTCCTCTCCTAGTATTCCTTGCAGTTTATACTTTCTGCTGACTTTGTTATGTGTGGTGTGGATCTAGGCTGAGATCCGGTTGCTGCAATATCTGCATTAAGATAAGTGTCATTTTCCCTATTGTGTTTATCCTACTTT
The DNA here is from genome assembly GCA_900303285.1 of Rhinella marina. NCBI lineage: Eukaryota > Metazoa > Chordata > Amphibia > Anura > Bufonidae > Rhinella > Rhinella marina. The sequence continues at coordinate 12,765 of ONZH01025340.1, read as the reverse complement.
TCCCTGTTGTGGTTTTGCCTTCTGGAGTCTCCTGTTCATCCGTCCTCTTGGAGGAACGGGTTGACTCTGTCACTAGCTGCAGGGTTCTTTAGGGTGAGTTTGTTAGTAGGTTCCGGTGTATGAACTCTCCTACTACTAAGACCTGTTCATACTGGTAGTCAGCCAGGGCCTAGTTTCAGGGTTACCTGCAGGAGGTGACCATTTCCCTTATTTGGTCATTTTCCCTTCCCTCTTACGCTTGGTGTGGCTATACCCTCCACACCAGAGCGTGACATTAAATACCGCCGAACAAAAATTTATGTAATTTTTGTGCTGACATGGATACTATTGCTGCGCTTGCTGAACGGCTGCAGGGACTCAGCTTGGAGGTGGCTGACATCCGCAACCAGATTCAGAGACCACAGGCTGGTGATTCTGGGGGTGCTGGGTGTCAGGCATGTTTGGAGCCTAAGGTCGCCCTCCCGGATTTTCTGGGGGACGTGCTAATTTTATTCTATTCAGGGAGGCGTGCAAATTGTATTTCAGACTTTGTCCACATTCTTCTGGTAATGAGGAGCAGGAGGTTAGTGTGGTCATCACACTGCTTAAAGGAGATGCGCAGTCATGGGCCTTTTCTTTGCCGACCGGATCGCAGTCTCTCCGGTTGGTAGATGCATTTTTCAAGGCTTTAGGGATTATCTATGATGACCCGGATCGTATCTCCCTGGCCGAGACCCAGATCCATGACCTTCGTTAGGGTGAACGCTCGGTTGAGATCTATTGCTCTGAGTTCCGGAGGTGGGCAACCAATACTGAATGGAACGATCCGGCTTTATGTATCCAATTCTGTCAAGGTTTATCAGAAAGGCTGAAGGACACTTTGACATTTCATGAAGCCCCTGTGTCTTTGGAAGCTGCTATGTCTCTTGCTGTATGCATGGATATGTGCCTGAGAGAGCGATCTAGGGGCCCCCGCTCTCAGGACATACTTGTCACGTACCGTGTGGTTATCATGACTCATGTTAATGGTTGCTCATGTTGGTGCCCTGGTATACTTGTATGCTGGTCCCCAGGGGCAACGTGTAAATTTGTGGCATCATAGTCTTGCTTGTTCTCCGTGACACGGCTTCTATGTTGCTCACATTAGTGCCCTTGTATACTGCAGTGATTTTCATCCAGTGTGCCTCCAGCTGTTGCAAAACTACAACTCCCATCATGCCCAGGCAGCCTACAGCTATCAGCCTACAGAAGGGCATGGTGGGAGTTGTAGTTTTACAACAGCTGGAGGCACACTGGTTGAAAATCACTGGTATACTGGATGTGGTTGTATGCTGGTTGCCAGGGGCAACGTGTAAATTGATGGTGTCATGGTCTCAGTTGTTCTCCTTGACACAGCTTCCATGTTGCTCATGTTTGTGTCCTGGCATTCTGGCTGCGGTGGAATGCTGTGGTTGCTAGTTGCCAGGGGCAATGTGTAGTTTTGGTTGCTGGTATGTTCCCTTCTTATTTTATACTTCCCTCCTTCCCTGTCTGGTGCTCATGGGGTTAACATATTAACCTGGGTGTGGTCACTTGGTGCTTTTATTCTGTTGTTGCTAGCCAGACATTCCCTGTATGTATGTTCCTTCGGTGAGAGGGCTCCAGGGTTCCCCGGAGGGGGAACTGCAAAACTGTGAGTTGTTGCTGGTGAGCTGGTTCCTGGGTGTGTTTTGTGTACTAAGTCCAGTTAGGTGTTTGGGTTCCACTACATTTTCCCCCGGGTTCCAGTCTTTGGTGTGTGGGCTGCTGGTGCTTCTTCCAGCAGTATCAGCAGGTAAGTTGCCAGGTGCACCGGGACCATCCTGGAGGTGCAGCCAGTGAGTTTTGGATAAGTGCATCCCTACCATCTGGGGCTCTGTGAAGAACGGGGCTCTCTGGGTTTCTGCCCTCTGGATTTGGTTCCTGGCATTTCTGGTACATTTGGTCCAGTGGTATTCCTTGCCACTGGCTTCTTACCTGCTAATCAGGTCTTCAACTCATTATAGTGTTTTGGTGTGTGCTCGGTGTGGTGTTTCCCTCCCACACCATAGCGTGACAGTACTATCACGTAGTGTACTGTCTTCCTATGACAGTTTGGGTGAAAATTCCCCTAGGTTGATGTCAGGGGACGAACCTATGCAGTTAGGGGGAGCTACTCCTGTTTCCACTCTTAAGCATTTTGGTAATACAAAGGGTGTGTGTTTTTTCTGTGATCAGAAAGGACACTTTATCAATGTATGTCCATGCATTTAATTTCTAAAAGAGAGAAAAGAAAAGAGGGCGTTGAATTCTCATCTCACTCTTGGTGGGGTGGGTAGGGAGACTGAAAATGTGCATTTGTCTTCATCCTGTAGTACCCGTTTTCTCCTGACTGCCGAGGTGGCGCTAGAGTCAAAGGTTGTGAGAATTTAGGTGTTTATTGACAGCGGGGTAGGGGTGAACTTGATTGATGCTCAGTTTGTACATATGCATCGATTGTCTCCGAGTACATTGGAAAAGAAGATAACTGTGTTTGCCATTGATTCTGCACCTCTATCTCAGAAGTGTTTGTCTCAGATGGTGCATGATATCAAATTAAGAGTGAGTGAATTTCATCAGGAGCTTATTTCATGTTTTGTGTTGGAAGGTCTTCCTGCTCCTATGGTTCTGGGTTTACCATGGTTAAGCAAACATAATCCGACCATTGACTGGCATACTAGACAAATTGTGTATTGGAGTGATTATTGCGTTGACAATTGTCTTAATATATCTTTTGCTGCTTTAACTACTAAGACACTTCCCTCTTTCATATCGGATTTCTCTGATGCATTTTCAGAAGGTGGATGTCGGGATTTGCCCCCTCACCGGGAATACGATTGTCCTATCAATCTTATCCCTGGAGCAAAATTGCACAAATCTAGACTGTATAACCTTTCTGGACCTGAGAGAATGGCCATGAAGGAATATATTGCTGAGAGTTTGGCTAAAGGACATATTAGACCTTCCAAATCTCCTGTGGCGGCTGGGTTTTTCTTTGTTAAGGAAAAGGACGGAACCCTTAAGCCATGTCTGGATTTCCATAAACTCAATGGGATTACTGTCCGTGATCCGTACCCTCTTCCTTCGATTCCTGACTTGTTTAACCAGATTGTGGATGCCAAGGTGTTCTCCAAGTTGGACTTAAGGGGGGCATATAATCTGGTCAGGATCAAGGAAGGGGATGAATGGAAGATGGCCTTTAACACTCCTGAGGGCCACTTTGAGAACCTGGTCATGCCTTTTGGGTTGACCAATGCCCCTGCTGTCTTCCAGCATTTTGCTAATGACATTTTTCATCACCTGGTGGGGAGGTTTGTAGTTGTGTTTTTGGATGACATACTAATCTATTCTCCAGATATGGTGACAAACCAGGATCATGTGAGACAGGTGTTGCAAATCTTAAGAGATAACAAGTTGTATGCAAAATTTGAGAAATGTGTTTTTGCTGTACATGAGGTGCAATTCTTAGTATACCTGCTTTCATCTTCAGATTTTCGTATGGATCCAGAGAAAGTCCGTGCTGTTCTGGACTGGGACCGACCTGAAAATCTGAAGGCTCTTATGCGATTTTTGGGGTTCACCAACTATTACCAAAAATTTATTAAGAACTATTCGACAATAGTTAAACCCTTAACTGACATGACTAAGAAAGGGACGGATGTCTCACTGTGGTCTGATGCAGCGTTGCGAGCCTTCTCCGCTGTGAAGGAGTGCTTTTCTTCTGACCCTATATTGGTGTAGCCAGATGTGTCACAACCTTGCATTGTGGAGGTTGACGCATCCGATGTGGGGGTAGGAGCAGTTTTATCACAGGGCCCTTCACCTGGTAAATGGCGCCCATGTGCTTTTTTTTTTTGAAAAAAACTCTCTGCTGCGGAGAGAAATTATGATGTGGGTAACAGAGAGTTACTGGCCGTTAAGTTGGCTTTTGAGGAATGACGTCATTGGTTGGAAGGGGCGATTCACCCAATTACTATATTCATAGATCACAAAAATCGGGCTCACCTGGAGTTGGCTAAACGACTTAATCCGAGGCAGGCCAGATGTTCTTCACCAGCTTCAATTTCATTGTCACATATCGTCTTTATATTAATATAAAGCTGTAATTGTTAAAAATGTGTACATTCCACCATGATATATAGAAAAAAAACTGTTCATTCAATGTCTAGGAAGCACAGGGAATTTAATATACAGTATAGACCAAAAGTTTGGACACACCTTCTCATTCAAAGAGTTTTCTGTATTTTCATGACTATGAAAATTGTAGATTCACACTGAAGGCATCAAAAGAAAACTCTTTGAATGAGGTGTGTCCAAACTTTTGGTCTCTACTGTACCTTTTTCCATTTTTTTTACCAATGTAAAACATTGTTCATTCTTTTTATTCATTCCTCTTCTTCATTCTTTTTAGTATGTCCCTATTAAAATCACCCATAGTAAGAGTTGGTGATTCATAAGATAGGAAGTGAGGAAGCCAAGCTGCAAAGAATTATGTTGGTGGTCTTTTCCAAGGACACTCCTTCTACAAACCTCCATGGATATCCCAACCTCATTCAGACAGTCGAGTCCTCTAAATACGTGATGACCCCAGTGTCTGGTACTAGGACACATAGGAAAGGTAGACATGCGATGCATGACCTGATCATGAACCAGCTTTCCCAACAAACCTGGGCATTGAAGAAAAGCTGCTTTTCAGATTTACAATATAGACGGGGACTGGGCCAACAGAGTTATCTCATTATCATTAGCAGGTAGGGTATTAATAACAGAAGATAGCGCTGTTCTACTCTTAGATACAGGATACCAAAAATATCCACACAGTTTAGGCCTTGCACAGTTTGCAGGGAACTAACAAACTAAACAACCTATTTGTCAGGTTCTTCCCATAGGGAAAAGCACTAATTACCCAAAGGTGGCCAGGAATAGGCTTGTTTGAATTAGGGTATGTGTGCTGGCCCTTTAAGAGGCAGAGGGAAATAGCTTGCATGCCCTAAAGGCATATGGTAATGGCATTGCAGGAAAAAGTAGACTAAGGCCTGCCACTGGAAGCAAGACAGACTAATCCCATGACCATGCCTGGTGCAAGAAGACTAAGGAAGCCCTATGGGGCCAGGCTGCCAGAGGAAGAGCAAGTGGGTCAGCAGAGAGGCCTCCCAAGAGAGCAACTGAAAATAAATTTGAGACTTTTATATCAACTGAAGTGTAACCTACCAAATAGGTTGCAAATGACTTATTTTAATCATTTTACAATATGGATTGGTTGGAACTAGAGATGAGGGAAATGATTCTACAGAAGTCAAGAAGCCCTGCTCCTGTAGAATCACTTCACTCATTTCTAGCCAGGGATGATCGCTTTTGTAGATGCAATGGTGCAGATTGATTGTAATTCTCTAATACATGTACATGTAGCCTCGCCCCAAAGCACAAACACACAAGCCAGAATTGCAAATAAAACATTTTTATTACACCACAATATACAATATATCTACATAATTATGTATATACATATTATCTTAGAAATGTGAATGAATATTTAGAGAATATTTGCTTCATTTGTTTAGTTTTTTTTTCTCTAGGTATAATCTTTTATATAGTCCCCAAACATCATGGATCTTTGATAGCTTTGGTCTTCCCATATGGCATAAAAGTGCCATTTAGGCTGACTATAGCCTCTTGACACCCTATAATTAAAACCCTACAGTCCAGTGCTACACTCTAAAACATTTCTATATGGATGCATGGAAGGTCTCTTGTAAGACCACTTACACAGGTTAAAACATTTTTCAATTATAGCAAATATGGCAAGTATGAAATTCCTATCCACTGTCCACTCAATGACATCCACATTCTTCAACAATCATATCTTCATGGTGCTTCAAGACCACCTTTCCTTCTTCATACATCAGCATTGATAATGCACTCATCTTCACTGGGATACATGAGGAACAACCAACTGTGTCTGGATTGTACAACTTCATTAAACTCTAAAAAAAAAAAAAGAAAAAGAAAAAAGTATTAGATCAACATACTGTAATTTATCATGACTGTGTAAATGTAACAGTAAAGTTAAAAAATATAAATAAATATACAAAAATCTTAATTACCTTAATGTAAGCATGATTTGTTGGCTTGAAGATCTCACTCAGGGGGATGGGACAGGCTCCTTCACATCTGTACGCATTGACCTTCTTGGGATAGATTATCTGGTCTCCCCATCCAATCTTTTCAAAGTCCACAATCATATCAACTCTTCTGCACAAGGGTCTTCCATCTTCAATAGGTTTGGTGGGAAAGCTGGCCATGATCATGTCATGCATCGCATGTCTACCTTTCCTAAGTGTCCTAGTACCAGACACTGGGGTAATCACGTATTTAGAGGACTCGACTGTCTGGATGAGGTTGGGATATCCATGGAGGTTTGTAGAAGGAGTGTCCTTGGAAAATACCACCAACATAATTCTATCAGTTGACACCTCTGTGCACATGTTTCCTTGACTATTCTTGAATGTTCCCTTGTATTTCATGTCTTCTTGGTTATTAGAAAGTTTGTCTTGATGGAAAAAAGATTGTATTATTCTGGTGATATTGACAGTCTTTAAAGTAGATATGTTTTCACTGCTAAGGTCAACTTTCATTGACCCCAGAAAGATTTCCCCTCTGCCTTCTTCACTATGATAGATGTCAAGAGTCACTTCATGTTTTCTCTCAGTAGAAGAAAGCTGCATCCTTAGCTCAGCCAATTGTATCTCATTGTTCTTTGTGAGGGAAGACATATCAAAGGATAACACCCAATGATTTGTCAGTTGAGAACAACCTGGAAGCATAAAAGAAAATTAAGGTCAATAACTGTGCTACACGATCACTAATTGTGCCAAATACAATGCATTCAATGTTATATACGTTAAAAATGGGTCATACCTCTTCTATACGGTAGCAATTATGAGACATAAAATACTTAGGTCTAGATGTCTACAGTGGTTACACAAAAATCAGGAACAAATAAATATATGACAATTATCTTAATATAATCATTAAAGACTTACTTTTGGCAGAGAGGCTTAGAATGGTGTCAGAATCTTGAAGAACGGAGTGTTCCAGGCTGGATAGGTGTGTTATATTCTTCATGATGAGGGTCTGATAGAGCTGCATCATGAAAGGAGAGTACTTTATGTTCTGGGAGTCTGCCCTTCCATGTAGACTGGATGAAGTTTTCAAACCAAGGTTTGAATATTGAAGAGGAATCCTTGTTTGGTTCCCTGGTAGAGAAGAAGGCATTCCCAGAACCATGGAGATGAGGGTGAAGGGTAGAACGGTCAACCAAGACATATCTGCTCAGGTTTTCTATAATGTCTCACAGGATATGTTGCTCAGAACTTCTCCAAGGATGAAGTGAGGTCTTGAGGGTTTTCTTAACTTATATATCTATGGATCAAAGGTCTCCACGTTAACACCTTTGACCTTTCATCTATGTAAACACAACAAAGGTCAAGGCTACAATAGACACTTCTTCGATTACGTAAATGAGGCAAGTCATTAAGTGACATGAGTACCTGTTTATACAAGAAATGTCTCCTTTAATGTCTTTAAAACAGAAACTATGAGAATAAAAAAGGGAAGAGTTTTGTGAGCTAATCTCTTAATAATATAAAAATGAGTTTCTGTCTGTCTGTCTGTCTGCGCGACCAAACTACTGGACCGATTTTCACCAAATTCGGCACACAGGTACATCAGGTGTCCGGGAAGGTTTTAGACCAGGTCTCATCTCTCTAGGACGTACCATTCCCGAGATATTCCCAAAATATGATCTCCATTAGCCAACATTACAACTGGGAGCTTTGGTTTTAAACTCCAACTGCCATTCACTGCAAAGACACAAACAGGGAGGGCAGGTTTCCATAACAACCAGGTAATTATCAGCAGCTGAGGATCTCATCCATTTCTATTTACTGACACTGTTAAAGGTATTCCGGTTACCATAAATATAACTTATGTGTTTTTCTATTACTACAGTTCAGTAGTAATAAAAGATGTTTTCCTCCACTGCTGCCTATTGTGTGATCTCATAAATAAGCATGGTATTGACCTTTAATTCAGACCACCCTAAAAGAAGTACTTAAAACCCCCGCCCCAGGTCTCACTAAGCCACACCCCCAACTATGTCAGGCCACACCCCCTTTCACTCCGCAGCCAACAGAGATTGAAAAAATAAAGGTAAAAATCAACTTCTGTCAGCTGTAGGGATGGGTGGGAGGTTGACTTTCTTTCTGCAACAACACATAAACATTAAATAAAATAGATTAAATACACCCATGCGAAGCGTCTTGCTAATCCACGCCTCCGACTCTGTCAGGTCACGCCCCCTCCCACTCCGCAGCCAACAGGGATTGAAAAAATAAAGGTAAAAATAAACTTCTGTTTGCTGCAGGGGTGGGATGGTGAATTTCTCTCTGCAACGACACACAAAAATTTTAGATGAAATAGACTAATTATAGACTACAACCGTTCGAAGCCTTTTGCTAAGCCACGCCCCGTCTGTCAGGCCACGCCCCCTCTCACTCCGCAGACATTCTGCAACGACACACAGAAACATTAAATGAAATAGATTAAATGCACCCATGCGAAGCACTTTGCTAAGCCATGCCCTGACTCTGTAAGGCCACGCCCCCCCCACTCCACAACGGGGATTGAAAAAATAAAGGTAAAAATCAACTTCTGTCAGCTGCAGGGATGGGTGGGAGGTTGACTTTCTTTCTGCAGTGACACATAGAAACATTAAATGAAAAAGATTAAATACACCCATGTGAAGCGTCTTGCTAATCCATGCCCCTGACTCTGTCAGGTTACGCCCCCTCCCACTCCGCAGCCAACGGGGATTGAAAAAATAAAGGTAAAAATAAACTTCTGTTTGCTGCAGGGGTGGGAGGGTGAATTTTTCTCTGCAACGACACATAAAAATTTTAGATAAAATAGACTAATTATAGACTACAACTGTTCGAATCGTCTTGCTAAGTCACGCCCCCAACTCTGTCAGACCACGCCCCTTCCCACTCTGCAGCGATTCTACAACGACACACAGAAACATTAAATGAAATCGATTAAATCACCTATGCGAAGCACTTTGCTAAGCCACACCCCCAACTCTGTCAGGTCATGCCCCCTCCCACTCCGCAGCCAACAGGAATTGAAAGAATGAAGGGAAAAATAAACTTCTGTCAGCTGCAGGGGTGGGAGGGTGAATTTCTTTCTGCAATGACACACAAAATTTTAGATGAAATAGACTAATTTCAGACTACAACCGTTCGAAGCATCTTGATAATCCACACCCCCAACTCTGCCAGGCCACGCCCCCTCCCACTCCGCAGGCAACGGGGATTGAAAAAAATCAGCTACAGGGGTGGGAGGGTGAATTTCTCTCTGCAACGACACATAAAAATCGTAGATGAAATTGACTAATTTTAGACTACGACCATTCAGTACTAATAAAAGATGTTTTTTTCCACTGCTACCCATTGTGGGTCCCCATAAATTACCATATCATCGACCTATAATTCATGACACTCTAACTCCCGCCCCAGATCTCGGGAAACCACGCTCCGACTCTGTCAGGCCACGCCCCCTCCCACTCCGCAGCCAACGGGGATTGAAAAAATGAAGGTAAAAATCAACTTCTGTCAGCTGCAGGGGTGGGAGGGAAGTTGGATTTCTTTCTGCAACAACATACAGAAACATTAAATGAAACAGATTAAATATACCCATGCAAAGCAATGTTTTCTTCCACTGTTACCCATGGCATGTCCTCATAAATTACCATGGCATCGACCTATAATTCTGGCCACCATCAAAAGAAGGACTTAAAACCCAGCCCCAGGTCTTGCAACGTCACGCCCCCGACTCAGTCAGGCCATGACCCCTCCCACTCCACAGCCAATGGAGATTGAACAATTGAAGGTTAAAATCAACATCTGTCAGCTGCAGGGATGGGAGGGAGGATGACTTTCTCTCTGCAACGACACACAGAAACATTAAATGAAATAGATTAAATATACCCGCACAAAGCAATGTTTTCTTCCACTGCTACCCATTGTGTTTCTTCAAATTACCATGGCATTAACCTATAATTCAGGCAACCCTGAAATGAAGGACTTAACCCCCCCCATGTCCCATTAAACCACACCCCCTCCCACTCCGCAGCCAATAGGGATTGAAAAAATGAAGGTAAAAATCAATTTCTGTCAGCTGCATTGACTTTCTCTCTGCAACGACACACAGAAACATTAAATAAATAGATGAAATATACCCAGGCGAAGCCGGGTCTTTCTGCTAGTACATTATAGTTTTTACAATAATGATGTAATTATTTTTTAAAAGTAAATGTTGAACAAAATCGCTTTGGTCAAAACTTAATTTGAATGCAGTAGGGAGATCTCTCTATCTCTTCTATCTATTTATCTATAGATTTGCAATAATGATGTCTATCTATATATCTATCTAATTCTGTCTATAGATTTGCAATAATGATATTTTTGGTAATAGACCTATTTTTTATGCAACCTAAAATTACTTTTATGTTATTTATCATTCCATATATGTGCAGTAATAAACAGGAAACTTTAGCTAATCTATTTTTATTTTATCTGTCTATATAGCTATCACTTTGATGATGGGTGGAAGCAAGCATGATTATTATACTGATTTATGCACTACATCAGGGATCAGCAACCTTTGGCACTCCAGCTGCTGAGTTATAGTTTCTGAATAGCTGGAGTGCCAGAGGTTGCTGATCCCTGCACTAGATGATATATTTTCTATTTTATATGTCATAAATGTCACATTTTATCCATTAAGAATTTTTGATTATTATAATTTATTTTACTGAATCTGAATAAACAATACTACTGAACATTTTGGTAGTGTTATGGAATCTTTCTTCTATCGATCTCTCTCTATAGATTTTCAATAGTTATGTCACTTTTTTTTATAGATTGTTATCGTTTTTACAACCTCAAATACTAAATATCCATCTCATATCTATCTACACAGGGGGCAAAACTGTTGATACCTTTCTGTTAAAGAAAAAAAAACCCACAATGGTCACTGAAATAACTTGAAACTGATAAAAGTAATAATAAATAAAAGTTTACTGAAAATCAGCTAATGAAAATCAGACATTGCTTTTCAATTGTGGTTAAACAAGATAATTTAAAAACACAAACTAGTGAAACTGGCCTTGAGAAAAATGATGGTTCCCATAACTTAATATTTTGTTTTTAAGACAATTACTGCAATCAAATGAGATCAAATGAGATCAGACCCACTTTTCTTGTTAGGCATCAGATCAGATCCCAATAAAACATAAAATAAATAAATGGATATATCTCGCATGCTTTAGACGGTGCCAGCATGTTCTTCCTATACTCACTGCTCCGTGGACTTCTATGGGCACCTCATTGCATTATGATCTGACACTGCACAGCATCTGGACTTAGTGCGCTCACTATATCTTGCTCCGTAAGACACACTGACATTTTCCCCAAGTTTCAAAAAAAGTATATCTTAAAGAGCGAAAATTATGGTGTCTATCTAATCTATCTATCTATCTAACAATAAAAGAAATCCATAGCACCACCAAAAATTGTGCTAAAGCAAAAAGTGATTTATTTCACCAGGAGCGATGTTTCAGTCCTCACACTGGGACTTTTCTCAAGTATTCATAACATATTTCTCTCTGAATAGTACAAACCTCTGAACTCATTGTTTACCCATTATTTTATTTTACTTTACTTATTGTATATAGTGCTGACATATTCTATAGCTCTTTATAGACATTATGATTGCTTGCTATCTCCAATGGAGCTCACAAGTTGAATGGTACAGTAACACCTACAGTATGATTTTTCTGGGAAGATGCTTATGTGATGAGATTATCATATGTTTTCGTTCTATGGTTTGCAATATTTAACTTCCATCTCATCTATAGTATCTATCTATCTATCTATCTATCTATCTATTTATCCTATGAGTACTCAAATGGGTTTGGTAAAGAATCACTGTAATGAACCCAATTTAAATGTAGATTGCTTAAAACAAGGTCCCACTTATCGGGTTTGGTAAAGGTCCACTTATCTGGGACTATGGTTAGGTAAAGGTCTAACCTGAACAAAAATATTAAAAATGGCTTACAAATAGGGATGAGCGAACCGAACTGTAACGAACCAGATTCGTTACGAACTTTCCCAAAAGTTCGGTTCGTCACCGAACCGAATTTTGATCAAGTTCGTAACGAATCTGGTTAAAATAACGGCGACGCCAAATATACGCATATTCATTGAGAATGTATGCCAATGCGTACGCTACTGCGTACGCTACTGCGTTCATAAAATGCGTACACATTAGCGAACTTTCTCAAATATGCGTATATTTAGGGTATGGAATATGCTGTATTCCTTACCCTAAATATACGCATATTTGAGTTTACATTTTTCTAATATGCGTATATTTTGCATCGCCGTTATTTTGAACGAACCGAACCAAAACGGAACGAACCAGATTCTTAACGAATCTGGTAAAAAAAAAAACGCCGACGCAAAAACTGTACTTTTTTCACAGAATAGACCAGGATACAAGGGATTATTACTCCTATAATCCCTTGTATCCTGGTTTTCTGTGAAAAAAAGATGTGTGACGTCACCCACACAGACCAGGAAGTGCCTGATCGCGCCGACATTTTGTCAGTGCGTTTTCAGACTTCAA
>ONZH01025338.1:0-56763 GCA_900303285.1 Rhinella marina | reverse complement strand
GCATCGGGGCAATCTCTGTGGGGGTGGCCCATTTTTCCGCACAGGTTACATCTCACGGTCTCACAGGTGGCGCTAACATGGCCGATCTCACCACAGAGATTACACTTCACCACTGTGCAGGAACTGGCAAAATGACCTGACTTGCCACATCTGAAGCACTTCCGTGGCTGACTGGGGTAGAAACACACACCCTTTTCCCTCCCGATGTGAAAGGAGTTGGGCAGATGACAGGTGACATTATTATGTTGTCGCAGTTTGACCAGGACCTTCCACCCTCCCGTCCAGATGCCGTCATCGTCTCTATTCTTGGTCAGGTCAGACATGAGGTCGCAGTGTCTCCTGAGCCACACCACTATATCCTGGGGAGGGACGGCCTCGTTCCAGAATATAACGTTGACTGTGACGGTGTCAGGCCTGGAGATCGGAATGAACACGAATTTACTCCATCCCTCTGTAACCCTGAACCTGGGGAAGCTCGCCCAGAACCTGTCCAGAGTAGACATGAGCTTAAAGCTGACGTCATAGCCTTGTCTATCTGGAAGGTTTATGACCGCCAAGATCTCTGATGGCGAAAACCCCATCTGGCCACAAAGAAGCTCCCGCACCACAAACCTCCTATCGGGGAGGTCTTCTTTGGCACCTCGGTGTTTGAACCGCACCACGTTCCTCCTCTTAAACGCCTGGCCTGAATAACCACCAGCGGAGGAGAAGGATGGAGCGCCGCGGTTCCAGGCATTTCTGGGGGGATCCTGGCGGGTCTCACGGCTCTGATCTACAGGGGGGACGTCTGCTCTAGGGGCGTCTGTCACACCTGGTGTGGTTGTAAGTAAAGGGGGGAAATCCTGCACATTATCCTGCACAGCCTCTCCCGCCCCGTCCACCTCTATGTCACCATCAGACAGTTCCCACACAGATAACATATCCCCTCCAGTCTCAGACCCTGCAGGTATACAACCACCATTATCCACAGTCTGCTGCGTCACCACATCATCATGACGCACAGATGACTGTCCACCTTCCTGCTGCTGCACAGAGCCTGCTGGGACTTGTGGTCCTCTGCTAGTCCTTGGGCTGCATGCACCTGATCAGAGACGGCTGTAGATCTCTGTAACAACTGCTGCTGTTCAGTGCTGGCTGAGACTTGTGGTGTCAACATCTCTGCTTGCTGCCGTGCAGTGCTAGCTGGGACTTGTGGTGCCAATGTCTGTGACTGCTGTGGTGCTGTACTGGCTTGAACATGCGGTACAAGTCCTTGCACATTGTCTGCTGGGCCTTGTTGTGCAGGTCTCTGGGTCTGCACTGTGTCTCTTGGTACTTTTGGTACAGGTCCCTCCTGCAGTGTAGTGCTTGCTGGGACCTGTGGTGCGGGGCTCTGCTGCTGCTGCACAATGCCGGCTTGGAAGGAGAAGCTAGCTGCCTGCAGTATGGGTCGCTGCCCGGGACTCCTCTGGGGGGACATCTGACCCTGACTCTCCATCACGGGACCGAGACCCCAGCTTAACGTTCGGCTTGTTTTGCCGCAAACCGCTCCTGGTTCCTGTAGGTCTCTGCCAGGGGCCCCATCCTGTCCAGGACGCAGTCTATCTCCCTCCCCACACCAGCCAGCTCTACGCCAGTGAGTGCAGCCGGCCATCATACAGATCTTTACTGTTAGGGTTTGCAGTCTTTAGTTTGTACAAACAGTCTATCTGCATGACCAGCATTTCCTTATGGCTCCTCAGCTCCCCCATCCTCCTTACCAGGTTTGGGATCTCCTCAGCCAGCTTCACCTCAGGTGCTCGATCAGCCTCCTTCACCTGTGGTTTAGTCTTAGGCAATGGCTGTGGTGGTTTGGAATCACCTGAGGCCTGCAGCTTCTCAGCAGGTTTGCTGCTCCCACGACTGACCTGAGACCTTGTGCGCGCTGTGGACGCCATGCTGGAAGCCAGGTCATACTGCCGCAAGTTCTGCTGCAAGGTCTGTCTCTCCAAGGAGGTCCTGCGATGTCGCTGAGGGGTGAGCTGAGCACCTGCTGGAGACGAGCTCTGCTCCTGTTCACACTGCTGGATCTTACTAACAGTTTTCTTCTCCACAAAGGATTCCTTCTGCCGGTCTTCCATGGCTGGCTGTCTCACCTCACTTCCACTGGACTTCATTCCTTCTTTCTGTGTCTTTAACACATCCACACTTTCTTTACTCTTTCTGGAGCTGCTGGCAGTAACATTCTTAGAATTTCCTTCCACAGGAATAACATTTGGATTTGCATCCACAGTTGAAAAAGACTGGGAGCTCTGTCCCAGTGTAGGCCTGAAAGCCTGGGCCTTGCTGAGGGAAGCTCCCCGCCCAGGGTGGCCCCTCCCCGGGCTTGTTCCAGACATCAGGAGAACACCAAACACACGTCCTCACAGCTAGGAGGCAGTATTATAGTAGTTATATTCTTGTACATAGGAGCAGTATTTATAGTAGTTATATTTAAGGGCTTTGTACATTTTAAGGAGCAGTATTATAGTAGTTATATTCTTGTACATAGGAGGCAGTATTATAGTAGTTATATTCTTGTACATAGGAGCAGTATTATAGTAGTTATATTCTTGTACATAGGAGGCAGTATTATAGTAGTTATATTCTTGTACATAGGAGGCAGTATTATAGTAGTTATATTCTTGTACATAGGAGCAGTATTATAGTAGTTATATTCTTGTACATAGGAGCAGTATTATAGTAGTTATATTCTTGTACATAGGAGCAGTATTATAGTAGTTATATTCTTGTACATAGGAAGCAGTATTATAGTAGTTATATTCTTGTACATAGGAGCAGTATTATAGTAGTTATATTCTTGTACATAGGAGCAGTATTAATAGTAGTTATATTCTTGTACATAGGAGCAGTATTATAGTAGTTATATTCTTGTACATAGGAAGCCAGTATTATAGTAGTTATATTCTTGTACATAGGAGCAGTATTATAGTAGTTATATTCTTGTACATAGGAGCCAGTATTATAGTAGTTATATTCTTGTACATAGGAGGCAGTATATAGTAGTTATATTCTTGTACATAGGAGGCAGTATTATAGTAGTTATTCTTGTACATAGGAGGCAGTATTATAGTAGTTATATTCTTTGTACATAGGAGGCAGTATTATAGTAGTTATATTCTTGTACATAGGAGGCAGTATTATAGTAGTTATATTCTTGTACATAGGAGCAGTATTATAGTAGTTATATTCTTGTACATAGGAGGCAGTATTATAGTAGTTATATTCTTGTACATAAGGAGCAGTATTATAGTAGTTATATTCTTGTACATAGGAGCAGTATTATAGTAGTTATATTCTTGTACATAGGAGGCAGTATTATAGTAGTTATATTCTTGTACATAGGAGCAGTATTATATAGTTATATTCTTTGTACATAGCAGCAGTATTATAGTAGTTATATTCTTGTACATAGGAGCAGTATTATAGTAGTTATATTCCTTGGTACAAGGAGGAGCTATTATAGTAGTATATATTCTTGTAACATAGGAGGCAGTATTATATTGTTATATTTTGCTACATAGGAGCAGTATTAAGTAGTTATATTTCTTTGTACATAGGAGCCCGTATTATAGTAGTTTATATTCTTGTACATAGGAGCAGTATTATAGTAGTTATATTCTTGTACATAGAGCAGTATTATAGTAGTTATATTCTTGTACATAGGAGCAGTATTATAGTAGTTATATTCTTGTACATAGGAGCAGTATTATAGTAGTTATATTCTTGTTACATAGGAGCAGTATTATAGTAGTTATATTCTTGTACATAGAGCAGTATTATAGATTATATTCTTGTACATAGGAGCAGTATTATAGTAGTTATATTCTTGTACATAGGAGCAGTATTATAGTAGTTATATTCTTGTACATAGGAGGCAGTATTATAGTAGTTATATTCTTGTACATAGGAGCAGTATTATAGTAGTTATATTCTTGTACATAGGAGCAGTATTATAGTAGTTATATTCTTGTACATAGGAGCAGTATTATAGTAGTTATATTCTTGTACATAGGAGCAGTATTATAGTAGTTATATTCTTGTACATAGGAGCAGTATTATAGTAGTTATATTCTTGTACACATAGGGAGCAGTATTATAGTAGTTATATATTCTTGTACATAGGAGCAGTATTATAGTAGTTATATTCTTGTACATAGGAGGCAGTATTATATAGTAGTTATATTCTTGTACATAGGAGGCAGTATTATAGTAGTTATATTCTTGTACATAGGAGCAGTATTATAGTAGTTATATTCTTGTACATAGGAGCAGTATTATAGTAGTTATATTCTTGTACATAGGAGCAGTATTATAGTAGTTATATTCTTGTACATAGGAGCAGTATTATAGTAGTTATATTCTTGTACATAGGAGCAGTATTATAGTAGTTATATTCTTGTACATAGGAGGCAGTATTATAGTAGTTATATTCTTGTACATAGGAGCAGTATTATAGTAGTTATATTCTGTACATAGGAGCAGTATTATAGTAGTTATATTCTTGTACATAGGAGCAGTATTATAGTAGTTATATTTCTTGTACATAGGAGCAGTATTATAGTAGTTATATTCTTGTACATAGGAGCAGTATTATAGTAGTTATATTCTTGTACATAGGAGCAGTATTATAGTAGTTATATTCTTGTACATAGGAGCAGTATTATAGTAGTTATATTCTTGTACATAGGAGCAGTATTATAGTAGTTATATTCTTGTACATAGGAGGCAGTATTATAGTAGTTATATTCTTGTACATAGGAGCAGTATTATAGTAGTTATATTCTTGTACATAGGAGCAGTATTATAGTAGTTATATTCTTGTACATAGGAGCAGTATTATAGTAGTTATATTCTTGTACATAGGAGGCAGTATTATAGTAGTTATATTCTTGTACATAGGAGCAGTATTTATAGTAGTTATATTCTTGTACATAGGAGGCAGTATTATAGTAGTTATATATTCTTGTACATAGGAGGCAGTATTATAGTAGTTATATTCTTGTACATAGGAGGCAGTATTATAGTAGTTATATTCTTGTACATAGGAGCAGTATTATAGTAGTTATATTCTTGTACATAGGAGCAGTATTATAGTAGTTATATTCTTGTACATAGGAGCAGTATTATAGTAGTTATATTCTTGTACATAGGAGCAGTATTATAGTAGTTATATTCTTGTACATAGGAGCAGTATTATAGTAGTTATATTCTTGTACATAGGAGCAGTATTATAGTAGTTATATTCTTGTACATAGGTACATAGGAGCAGTATTATAGTAGTTATATTCTTGTACATAGGAGCAGTATTATAGTAGTTATATTCTTGTACATAGGAGGCAGTATTATAGTAGTTATATTCTTGTACATAGGAGGCAGTATTATAGTAGTTATATTCTTGTACATAGGAGCAGTATTATAGTAGTTATATTCTTGTACATAGGAGCAGTATTATAGTAGTTATATTCTTTGTACATAGGAGCAGTATTATAGTAGTTATATTCTTGTACATAGGAGAGCAGTATTATAGTAGTTATATTCTTGTACATAGGAGCAGTATTATAGTAGTTTATATTCTTGTACATAGGAGGCAGTATTATAGTAGTTATATTCTTGTACATAGGAGCAGTATTATAGTAGTTATATTCTTGTACATAGGAGCAGTATTATAGTAGTTATATTCTTGTACATAGGAGCAGTATTATAGTAGTTATATTCTTGTACATAGGAGCAGTATTATAGTAGTTATATTCTTGTACATAGGAGGCAGTATTATAGTAGTTATATTCTTGTACATAGAAGCAGTATTATAGTAGTTATATTCTTGTACATAGGAGGCAGTATTATAGTAGTTATATCTTCTACATAAGGAGGCAGTATTATAGTAGTTATAATTCTGTACATAGGAGCAGTATTAAAGTAGTTATATTCTTGTACATAGGAGGCAGTATTATAGTAGTTATATTCTTTCTACATAGAGGCAGTATTATAGTAGTTATATCTTGTACATAGGAGGCAGTATTATAGTAGTTATATTCCTGTACATAGGAGGCAGTATTATAGTAGTTATATTCTTTGTACATAGGAGCAGTTATTATAGTAGTTATATTCTTGTACATAGGAGCAGTATATAGTAGTTATATTCTTGTACATAGGAGCAGTATTATGGTAGTTATATTTCTTTGTACATAGGAGCAGTATTATAGTAGTTATATCCTTGTACATAGGAGCAGTATTATATTAGTTATATTCTTGTACATAGGAGCAGTATTATAGTAGTTATATCCTTGTACATAGGAGCAGTATTATAGTAGTTATATTCTTGTACATAGGAGCAGTATTATAGTAGTTATATTCTTGTACATAGGAGCAGTATTATAGTAGTTATATTCTTGTACATAGGAGCAGTATTATAGTAGTTATATTCTTGTACATAGGAGCAGTATTATAGTAGTTATATTCTTGTACATAGGAGGCAGTATTATAGTAGTTATATTTCTTGTACATAGGAGCAGTATTATAGTAGTTATATTCTTGTACATAGGAGGCAGTATTATAGTAGTTATATTCTTGTACATAGGAGGCAGTATTATAGTAGTTATATTCTTGTACATAGGAGCAGTATTATAGTAGTTATATTCTTGTACATAGGAGGCAGTATTATAGTAGTTATATTCTTGTACATAGGAGGCAGTATTATAGTAGTTATATTCTTGTACATAGGAGGCAGTATTATAGTAGTTATATTCTTGTACATAGGAGGCAGTATTATAGTAGTTATATTCTTGTACATAGGAGCAGTATTATAGTAGTTATATTCTTGTACATAGGAGCAGTATTATAGTAGTTATATTCTTGTACATAGGAGCAGTATTATAGTAGTTATATTCTTGTACATAGGAGCAGTATTATAGTAGTTATATTCTTGTACATAGGAGCAGTATTATAGTAGTTATATTCTTGTACATAGGAGCAGTATTATAGTAGTTATATTCTTGTACATAGGAGCAGTATTATAGTAGTTATATTCTTGTACATAGGAGCAGTATTATAGTAGTTATATTCTTGTACATAGGAGCAGTATTATAGTAGTTATATTCTTGTACATAGGAGCAGTATATAGTAGTTATATTCTTGTACATAGGAGCAGTATTATAGTAGTTATATTCTTGTACATAGGAGCAGTATTATAGTAGTTATATTCTTGTACATAGGAGCAGTATTATAGTAGTTATATTCTTGTACATAGGAGCAGTATTATAGTAGTTATATTCTTGTACATAGGAGGCAGTATTATAGTAGTTATATTCTTGTACATAGGAGCAGTATTATAGTAGTTATATTCTTGTACATAGGAGCAGTATTATAGTAGTTATATTCTTGTACATAGGAGCAGTATTATAGTAGTTATATTCTTGTACATAGGAGCAGTATTATAGTAGTTATATTCTTGTACATAGGAGCAGTATTATAGTAGTTATATTCTTGTACATAGGAAGCAGTATTATAGTAGTTATATTCTTGTACATAGGAGCAGTATTATAGTAGTTATATTCTTGTACATAGGAGCAGTATTATAGTAGTTATATTCTTGTACATAGGAGCAGTATTATAGTAGTTATATTCTTGTACATAGGAGCAGTATTATAGTAGTTATATTCTTGTACATAGGAGCAGTATTATAGTAGTTATATTCTTGTACATAGGAGCAGTATTATAGTAGTTATATTCTTGTACATAGGAGCAGTATTATAGTAGTTATATTCTTGTACATAGGAGCAGTATTATAGTAGTTATATTCTTGTACATAGGAGCAGTATTATAGTAGTTATATTCTTGTACATAGGAGCAGTATTATAGTAGTTATATTCATGTATTTAGGGTCCAGTTCTACAGTATCTTATCCATAACAGGAAAAAACTTACTAAGTTGCACAACTAAATCCTTTTGTCAACTTTTTCTTGTTAGGGATAATGATTATCAGAGCAGATAACACAGGATAGAACATCTTGTACAATACAGATTGTAATGAGATTTCACAATCTCTTGAAGTAGAAGATTTGTACATTTCAGAATTACTATGTTAATCATTTCTGTGAATAATAATATTACAAATGTTAATGGATGTAATATATCACATGAGAAAAAAAGAAAAACTGCTATTAAACTGTGGAATATAAGAAAGTACAGAAGTAAAGAGGGAGGATGAAGAGGAGGGAGAAGAGCCGGGTAGACGGGAGAAAGGGACGTTTGTTGTGTACAGATTTCTTCATCAGGGAAAGCAAAAGCCAAAGCTGTTTTGTGACTTTGTACAATTTCTGAAGTTCAAACAAATATAGAAGGAATTCTACATGTTACATTGTAATGAAGTGCTGTGATTTGGTTTCCCTCGTTAGCCTTTTAGCTCCAGTAAAGCTAATTACCACGGCTGCCGTTACTCCTACAAGGGCTTGCCCCTCACCCAGCTTTCCAACAGTCCTGAACGGCAGAACTTTGGGATTTTTGGCTTTGCTTTACTTGTTTTTTTAGTCTTCATGGAACCCGAATCTTGAACATGAAAGACACAGAAGGGATTTCCGTCTCCCGCTCATCGGGGCAGTGATTATGTTTTCTTTAATGAGTTGCTATAAACTTGTAGAATTCATTAATTACATTATTAAAAATCTATAAATGGTGGGAAAAAAGTGACAGTTTCGGTTTCCGTCTCTGGAATCGTCTGAAGTCGGTGATTAAAAGATACTTTTTAGCTTTTTGAAGGAGACGCTTAAGTCGATTGAAGAGTCATGAAAGCGTAAAACACATTTTACAATTTAATTCCAAGATCAAACATGAAGTAGAACATCACCGTCCAGGACGCCCCCGAGTTCTCTGCGCATCAGTTTGATATCTATAACTTTAGATGACTTCTTTACCACGTCTAGAGATGCAGAAAACCAGGGAGAGAGATCATAAAGTGCATTCATGAGACTCACGCACGATGTAGCAGAGCTGAAGGGGTCTTTTAAAGTGATAGTCCACATTTTAGGATCAATTTCTCTATAGTCACTGAATCATAAAAAGTGTCACATTGATGCATGGAAACCATCAGCAAGTATCATGAATCAACCCTATGCATTATGGAGTCTTGATGCTAATGGGCAGTGGGTTTCATAGGGTTAATTTTCTCATTAACATTGTTTAACAGGTTCCACAGTGATTACAGATGAGTGAGTGCGTCACCAATCAGAAGTAATCAGAGGCAGAATACACCATGATATCCAGCGCCTCAAGGGTGGAGTTATTCTCTTTCTTCTCCATTCAGCCCAGACCCCGTTAATGACTTCTCCCGTCCACAAGACTTTTCTGTTGCCCAGATGTCTAGAGCTTTTCACTTTTGATGCAGATGCTTATCCTCCAGGCTAGTTTGGTTGGTGCCTTTTGTAGGTCTCTCTATGTAAACCTTCCCTTATGATATACAATATAATATCCAGATATAATTTAAATTAGTGGCTTTATAATACTGTTCAATCAATTAACTATGAAATGTAGCTTTCTCCTGTGTGGCTGCATTTTCATTGCCCAGGTAAGGGCATCAAGTGTAGGACTGAGGGTACCAGCTCTAGTTGCCCAACTCATTAGAGCTAGTGGCGCCCCCTTCTGCAGTGAGAGGTGATGCACTTCTACTTGATATTGTTCACCCTCTTCAATCAGACAAGTAAAAAAGTAATACAGGTGGGGTTCTGCACAGTGCAACCCCCAATCTTGCCCTGTTCTGTGCTCCCTTCCCATATATATATGTGTTTACACATGGACAGCGACATCTTCCTCTTCTTACCTTTAACATACTATAAAAAGGAAGTAGGGGGGTGCAGCTTTTTGTGTGTCTCTGAGAGTGCATGCTGCGAGAGGGGAGAGGGAGCGGCAGTGATGATTGGTTTAGAGCTCACAGTGGAGCTATGACATCACACCAGGGAGGACACACCCACTCAGCAAACAGGGGGATAGAAAATGAGGATTTACAAAAGGCAGAGGGTAGGAAAAACTCTGAAAAACATTGAATAGGTGTACGTTAGGTTAGTGTTATAGTACCTTACACCTGTGCTTCACCATAAGCACCAACCTCTGAGGACGGCATCATCACAGGACGGTCCTTACTCACATTATGTCCCTGAGGATCATAGGGACACAGCACAGAGAGAACCCCTCCCCCAAATCTCTGCGTCCAGGGGGTTAAAGGGCCTCTCATCCGCAGACAGAATAATCGTAACGTGTGGCCGAGGCGAGAAGATTACATTGTAACAATATTTCCATCCATTTCTTCTGATGATATTATATTGTTTCTTTCGTACATAATCTGCGCCATCGTTTCTGACGTTCTCTATAAAACTAATGTAGAATTTCATTCCCTCATTAGCGTCGCCGGGTCTAAAGTACGTCTTACCTCCCTCTGCTTCATTTTATGCTCGGTTCACTTTCTTATTTAAAGGCCGATATAAATTCATGGGAACATGGCGGCCGATGCACAGTTTAGTGCCAGATGGCGACATTGTAGGTTTACAGTTAGAATCAATCATTGGCAGGTAAAAGCCACTGAGATATTAAGTCAGGAATGACTGTCCTGGGTATCCTGGAAATGAAGGGCTCGAAAGGACATTGCAGAGGTCAGCGTGTGCCTCATGCCTCGCGCCTCCTGCAAAGGTTTAGCCTGAAGTAAAAGAGAAGCCTTTGTGTGTCGTGCTGCGATTAGCCAGGGTTTCTGGACGCGCTCTTATCTGTAAAATGCCATCAGCTGACGGCTGTTATATAGGGAATCGATCAGATGAGGAGTAATTATCGTCTGCCCGGGCTGGACGCTTTCTGCAAAGCTTGAACGTATTTAACCATTAGGTCTAAATGTCTCCAAAACACCCCCACTGTACCAGACCCATATGGGTCCCCAAACGTGACAGAACTATCCATAATGTCATCCTCATAGTGGTCCTACCAGTGCCAGTCTTATCATGGTGCCCATAATGCCATCCTCATGATTAGCAGCAGTAGCCCCCTTGACTTGATCAGGCAGAATGCAGGAGGCGCTCTGTACTGCATTGATCGCTACAGAGCAGGAAGAGAGGCTAAAAGCTGTCAGCTGCCAGGCAGAAGTGAGTAACCACAAAATCCAGGTATGAAGAGGTGACCCTCTGACCATTGTAGGCCAGTCATTACCTCCACAAGAATATTAACCCCATTACTATCCTAGATCACCAGGAATGTTCCCATTAACTTCATTACTATCCTAGACCACCAGGAATGTTCTCGTTAACCTCATTACTATCCTAGACCACCAGGAATGTTCTCGTTAACCTCATTACTATCCTAGACCACCAGGAATGTTCTTGTTAACCTCATTACTATCCTAGACCACCAGGAATGTTCCCATTAACTTCATTACTATCCTAGACCACCAGGAATGTTCTCGTTAACCTCATTACTATCCTAGACCACCAGGAATGTTCTCATTAACCTCATTACTATCCTAGACTACCAGGAATGTTCTTGTTAACCTCATTACTATCCTAGACCACCAGGAATGTTCTCGTTAACCTCATTACTATCTTAGACCACCAGGAATGTTCTCGTTAACCCCATTACTATCCTAGATCACCAGGAATGTTCCCATTAACTTCATTACTATCCTAGACCACCAGGAATGTTCCCAGTAACCTCATTACTATCCAAGATCACCAGAAATGTTCACATTAACCTCATTACTATCATACACCATCAGGAATGTTCTCATTAACCGCATTACTATCCTAGATCACCAGAAATGTTCTCATTAACCTCATTACTATCCTAGACCACCAGGAATGTTCCCATTAACCTCATTACTATCCTAGACCATCATCAATGTTCTCATTAACCTCATTACTATCCTAGAAGACCAGGAATGTTCTCATCAACCTCATTACTATCCTAGACAACCAGGAATGTTCTCGTTAACCTCATTACTATCCTAGACCACCAGGAATGTTCTCATTAACCTCATTACTATCCTAGACCACCAGGAATGTTCTTGTTAACCTCATTACTATCCTAGACCACCAGGAATGTTCTCGTTAACCTCATTACTATCCTAGACCACCAGACAAATCACCAGGACCGGATGGCATACACCCCCGTATCCTAAGAGAATTAAGTAATGTAATTGACAGACCCTTATTTCTGATATTTAAGGACTCTATACTGACGGGGAGTGTTCCACAGGATTGGCGCATAGCAAATGTGGTGCCAATATTCAAAAAGGGTCCAAAAACAGAACCTGGAAACTATAGGCCGGTAAGTTTAACGTCTGTTGTGGGTAAACTGTTTGAAGGTTTTCTGAGAGATGCTATCTTGGAGTACCTCAATGAAAATAAGCAAATAACTCCATATCAGCATGGCTTCATGAGGGATCGGTCATGTCAAACCAATTTAATCAGTTTCTATGAGGAGGTAAGTTCTAGACTTGACCGCGGCGACTCAATGGATGTCGTATATTTGGACTTCTCCAAAGCGTTTGACACTGTACCACATAAAAGGTTAGTATACAAAATGAGAATGCTTGGCCTGGGAGAAAATGTCTGTATGTGGGTAAGTAACTGGCTTAGTGATAGAAAACAGAGGGTGGTTATTAACGGTACATACTCAGATTGGGTCACTGTCACTAGTGGGGTACCACAGGGGTCTGTATTGGGTCCTATTCTTTTCAATATATTTATTAATGATCTTGTAGAAGGCTTGCACAGTAAAATATCAATTTTTGCAGATGACACTAAACTGTGTAAAGTAATTAACACAGAAGAGGACAGTACACTGTATATATACTACAGAGGACAGTATACTGTATATATACTACAGAGGACAGTACACTGTATATATACTACAGAGGACAGTACACTGTATATATACTACAGAGGACAGTATACTGTATATATACTACAGAGGACAGTACACTGTATATATACTACAGAGGACAGTACACTGCTACAGCAGGATCTGGATAGACTGGAGGCTTGGGCAGAAAAGTGGAAGATGAGGTTTAACACTGACAAATGTAAGGTTATGCATATGGGAAGGAATAATGCAAGTCACCAGTACATACTAAATGGTAAAGCATTGGGTAACTCTGACATGGAAAAGGACCTAGGAATTTTAGTGAACAGCAAACTAAGCTGCAGAAACCAGTGTCAGACAGCTGCTGCCAAGGCCAATAAGATAATGGGTTGCATCAAAAGAGGCATAGATGGCGGTGATGAGAACATAGTCCTGCCACTTTACACATCACTAGTCAGACCACATATGGAGTACTGTGTACAGTTCTGGGCTCCTGTGAACAAGGCAGACATAGCAGAGCTGGAGAGGGTTCAGAGGAGGGCAACTAAAGTAATAACTGGAATGGGTGGACTACAGTACCCTGAAAGATTATCAAAATTAGGGTTATTCACTTTAGAAAAAAGACGACTGAGGGGAGATCTAATAACTATGTATAAATATATCAGAGGTCAGTACAGAGATCTCTCCCATCATCTATTTATCCCGAGGACAGTGACCATGACGAGAGGACATCCTCTGCGTCTGGAGGAAAGAAGGTTTGTACATAAACATAGAAGAGGATTCTTTACGGTAAGAGCAGTGAGACTATGGAACTCTCTGCCTGAGGAGGTGGTGATGGTAAGTTCACTAAAAGAGTTCAAGAAGGGCCTGGATGTATTTCTGGAGGGTAATAATATTACAGGTTATAGTTACTAGAGAGGGGTCGTTGATCCAGGGAGTTATTCTGATTGCCTGACTGGAGTCGGGAAGGAATTTTTCCCCCTAAAGTGAGGAAAATTGGCTTCTACCTCACAGGGTTTTTTGCCTTCCCCTGGATCAACTTGTAGGAAAACAGGCTGAACTGGATGGACAGATGTCTTTTTTCGGCCTTACAAACTATGTTACTATGTTACTATGTTACTAGACCACCAGGAATGTTCTCGTTAACCCCATTACTATCCTAGATCACCAGGAATGTTCCCATTAACGTCATTACTATCCTAGACCACCAGGAATGTTCCCAGTAACCTCATTACTATCCTAGACCATCAGCAATGTTCTCATTAACCTCATTACTATCCTAGAATACCAGGAATGTTCTCAGCAACCTCATTACTATCCTAGATCACCAGAAATGTTCACATTAACCTCATTACTATCATACACCATCAGGAATGTTCCCATTAACCTCATTACTATCCTAGACCACCAGGAATGTTCCCATTAACTTCATTACTAACCTAGACCACCAGGAATGTTCCCATTAACTTCATTACTATCCTAGACCACCAGGAATGTTCTCGTTAACCTCATTACTATCCTAGACCACCAGGAATGTTCTCATTAACCTCATTACTATCCTAGACCACCAGGAATGTTCTTGTTAACCTCATTACTATCCTAGACCACCAGGAATGTTCTCGTTAACCTCATTACTATCCTAGACCACCAGGAATGTTCTCGTTAACCCCATTACTATCCTAGATCACCAGGAATGTTCCCATTAACTTCATTACTATCCTAGACCACCAGGAATGTTCCCAGTAACCTCATTACTATCCTAGACCATCAGCAATGTTCTCATTAACCTCATTACTATCCTAGAAGACCAGGAATGTTCTCATCAACCTCATTACTATCCAAGATCACCAGAAATGTTCACATTAACCTCATTACTATCATACACCATCAGGAATGTTCTCATTAACCGCATTACTATCCTAGATCACCAGAAATGTTCTCATTAACCTCATTACTATCCTAGACCACCAGGAATGTTCCCATTAACCTCATTACTATCCTAGACCATCAGCAATGTACTCATTAACCTCATTACTATCCTAGAAGACCAGGAATGTTCTCATCAACCTCATTACTATCCTAGATCACCAGAAATGTTCACATTAACCTCATTACTATCATACACCATCAGGAATGTTCTCATTAACCGCATTACTATCCTAGATCACCAGAAATGTTCTCATTAACCTCATTACTATCCTAGACCACCAGGAATGTTCCCATTAACCTCATTACTATCCTAGACCATCAGCAATGTTCTCATTAACCTCATTACTATCCTAGAAGACCAGGAATGTTCTCATCAACCTCATTACTATCCTAGACCACCAGGAATGTTCTCGTTAACCTCATTACTATCCTAGACCACCAGGAATGTTCTCATTAACCTCAATTACTATCCTAAGACCACCAGGAATGTTCTTGTTAACCTCATTACTATCCTAGACCACCAGGAATGTTCTCGTTAACCTCATTACTATCCTAGACCACCAGGAATGTTCTCGTTAACCCCATTACTATCCTAGATCACCAGGAATGTTCCCATTAACTTCATTACTATCCTAGACCACCAGGAATGTTCCCAGTAACCTCATTACTATCCTAGACCATCAGCAATGTTCTCATTAACCTCATTACTATCCTAGAAGACCAGGAATCAACCTCATTACTATCCTAGATCACCAGAAATGTTCACATTAACCTCATTACTATCATACACCATCAGGAATGTTCCCATTAACCTCATTACTATCCTAGACCACCAGGAATGTTCCATTAACTTCATTACTATCCTAGACCACCAGGAATGTTCCCATTAACTTCATTACTATCCTAGACCACCAGGAATGTTCTCGTTAACCTCATTACTATCCTAGACCACCAGGAATGTTCTCATTAACCTCATTACTATCCTAGACCACCAGGAATGTTCTTGTTAACCTCATTACTATCCTAGACCACCAGGAATGTTCTCGTTAACCTCATTACTATCTTAGACCACCAGGAATGTTCTCGTTAACCCCATTACTATCCTAGATCACCAGGAATGTTCCATTAACTTCATTACTATCCTAGACCACCAGGAATGTTCCCAGTAACCTCATTACTATCCTAGACCATCAGCAATGTTCTCATTAACCTCATTACTATCCTAGAAGACCAGGAATGTTCTCATCAACCTCATTACTATCCAAGATCACCAGAAATGTTCACATTAACCTCATTACTATCATACACCATCAGGAATGTTCTCATTAACCGCATTACTATCCTAGATCACCAGAAATGTTCTCATTAACCTCATTACTATCCTAGACCACCAGGAATGTTCCCATTAACCTCATTACTATCCTAGACCATCATCAATGTTCTCATTAACCTCATTACTATCCTAGAAGACCAGGAATGTTCTCATCAACCTCATTACTATCCTAGACCACCAGGAATGTTCTCGTTAACCTCATTACTATCCTAGACCACCAGGAATGTTCTCATTAACCTCATTACTATCCTAGACCACCAGGAATGTTCTTGTTAACCTCATTACTATCCTAGACCACCAGGAATGTTCTCGTTAACCTCATTACTATCCTAGACCACCAGGAATGTTCTCGTTAACCCCATTACTATCCTAGATTACCAGGAATGTTCCCATTAACTTCATTACTATCCTAGACCACCAGGAATGTTCCCAGTAACCTCATTACTATCCTAGACCATCAGCAATGTTCTCATTAACCTCATTACTATCCTAGAAGACCAGGAATGTTCTCATCAACCTCATTACTATCCAAGATCACCAGAAATGTTCACATTAACCTCATTACTATCATACACCATCAGGAATGTTCTCATTAACCGCATTACTATCCTAGATCACCAGAAATGTTCTCATTAACCTCATTACTATCCTAGACCACCAGGAATGTTCCCATTAACCTCATTACTATCCTAGACCATCAGCAATGTTCTCATTAACCTCATTACTATCCTAGAAGACCAGGAGTGTTCTCATCAACCTCATTACTATCCTAGATCACCAGAAATGTTCACATTAACCTCATTACTATCATACACCATCAGGAATGTTCCCATTAACCTCATTACTATCCTAGACCACCAGGAATGTTCCCAGTAACATCACTACAATCTTAGACCATCAGGAATGTTCCAATTAAACCAATTAACACTGTAGAACACCAGGAATATTCCCAATTACACCATTTCTATCCTAGACCACCAGTAGTATTTACATTATGCTCTCAGCACCCTAGATCACATGGATTGTTCTCATTAACCTCATTACCACCCGAGACAACTAGAGCAGTTTCATTTACCACCCCACAAGAAAATAACAAGGACTATTCTCATTAATCTTATCATAACCATGGACCACCACCACCTGGCATCAGACCACCATTAACAACTTCAAAACCAACCACAGATGTTTTCATGACCTGCTTTGCATCCCTTAATCACCAGGAATGTTCCATCAGTTCTTTCCCCATTGTGGATGTTACTGTTTACCCCTTTGCTAATCTAGACCACTTAGGATGGAATAATTAACATATTTTCTGCTCTAAAACATCAAGTATTGTACTTTTTTAACACCGTAGTCCACCAGGAATGTTGCCAATGAGAATGTGACAATCCCAGACCACCAGGGATAGGACAATCAACCTCCTCACTAACCTATACCATCATGAATGTGCAGTCCATGTTCTTCAGTTATTAAATATCAAGAATGTAACTTTTTATTTCTTTACCTCTTTAGACCTGGAACCACCAGGAACGTTATCATCTTCCTCTACAGCGTGGAAAATTACTATTCACCCTTTAATCTCATAAGAAATAGGAATACTCAGACCACCATGGATATTACATTCAAGAGAACTGACACCAACTCAGTCAGTAATGGTGCCCTCTACAGGCGGGGGCGGGTGCTGTCTGAAGCACAATGACCACCTCATCCTATGGACGGCGCCTCCATATCTCTTGATCTTAAGTGAAATGACATAAAGGATGTCCGGTAATCTATATATTGATACAGTTTGTAAGTTCTGTGACAGCTCAGGATTAATGAGCCTTTATTGGAAATACATTGTTCTGGGGGCAGAAAATATAATTGTCCTCCCCCAGTAATTTATGGGGGGCTTATTCCATTAAGAAATTCACTTTCCCTTAAATAATTTTCTGCACGAAGCTCTGAACAAAAAAATCAGCAGCTTAACCTCCGGTGATAATAAAGATATCAAGTGTCACAGAGAATTATTGAGACGTGATATCCAGGATATGCTGAGCCCCCCACAGACCCCACAATACACGATGCACCCGTATGAATATACAGAGAACTTGTACGGTGTTGTGAGAAGACACAAGTGGCGTCTCTATACTGCCCCCTCCTGGGAGCAGCCAGAATTCTGCTCATACCGCCACTTACTGTATAAGCAGTGCTCCATTATCCAGATTCAGATTTCATTACCTCCAATTAAAAACTAAAAACCAAGTAATTGCTGAAGGAAATTATCTTTCCAACGACATGTGCAGTAATGAGGCTGAAAACCTGAGTCTCGACTGACGGCAGAGCCCGCACCCGGGGGGAGACAAGGCAAAGAACATGTGAAGAGACGTGTGCACAAACTCTGATATACACATATATGTACAGGTTACAGATTCACATGTACACGCTATGTGACACATACACATATATGTACATGTTGTAGATTCACATGCTCACACATACAGTGGGGAAAATACGTATCTGATACACTTGCGATTTTGCGAGTTTTCCCGCCTATGAAGAATGGAGAGGTCTGTAATTTTTTTTGTTGGTACACTTCAACTGTGAATCTAAAAAAAAAAAATCCAGAAAGTCACATTGTATTATTTGTAAATAATTAATTACAATTTTATTACATGAAATAATTATTTGATACAATAGAAAAACAGATCTTACTATTTGGTCCAGAAACCCTTCTTTGCAGTTAGAGGTCGGACGTTTCCTGGAGTTGCTGACCAGGTTTGCAGACACTGCAGCAGGGATTTTGGCCCACTCCTCCATACTGATCTTCTCCAGATCTTTCAGGTTTCAGGGTTGTCACAGGGCTACATTGAGTTTAAGCTCCCTCCAAAGATTTTCGATTGTGTTCAGGTCTGGAGACTGGCTAGGCCGCTCCAGGATCATAAATACTTCTTACGGATCCACTCCTTTGTTGCCCTGGCGGTGTGCTTGGGATCATTGTCATGCTGAAAGACCAAGCCACGACCCATCTTCAATGCTGTGGGGGAAGGAGTTTGTTGGCCAAAATCTTGTGATACATGGCCCTATCCATCCTCCCTTCAATACAGTGCAGTCATCCTGTCCCCTTTACAGAAAAGCACCCCCAAAGTATGATGTTTCTACCCCATGCTTCACGGTCAGGACGGCGTTCTTTGGGTTGTACTCTTCCTTCTTCTTCCTCCAAACACGACGAGTGGAGTTGATACCAAAAAGTTCTATTTTGGTCTCATCTGACCACATGACCTCCTCCCATGTCTCCTCTGGATCATCCAGATGGTCACTGGTGAACTTCAAATGGGCCTGGTCATGGGCTGGCGTCAGCAGGGGGACCTCTTGTGCCCTGCAGGATTTTAATCCATAATGTGTGTTACTAACGGTAATCTTTAAGACTGTGGTCCCAGTTCTCTTCAGGTCATTGACCAGGTCCTCCCGTGTAGTTCTGGGCTGATTCCTGACCTTTCTCAGAATCATCCTTACCCCACGAGGCAAGATATTACATGGAGCCCCAGACCGAGGAAGATTGACAGTCATCTTCTGTTTCTTCCATTTTCTAATAATAGCGCCAACAGGTGTTGCCTTCTCACCAAGATGTTGCCTATTGTCCTGTAGCCCATCCCAGCCTGGTGCAGGTCTATAACTCTGTCCTGGTGTCCTTAGACAGCCCTTTGGTCTTGGCCATGGTGGAGAGGTTGGAGTGTGATTGAGTGTGTGGACAGGTGTCTTATATACAGGTAACGAGTTCAAACAGGTGCAATTAATACAGGTAATGAGTTCAGAGAAGGAGGAAAACTAACAGGTCTATGAGAGCCAGAACTCCTGCTGGTTGGTAGGTGATCAAGTACTTATCTCATGCAATAAAATGCTAATTATTTACAAATCATACAATGTGATTTTCTGGATTTTTTTAGATTCTCTCACAGATGAAGTGAACCTACGATAAAAATTGATTCTTTGTAGGGAGAAAACTTGCAAAATCGCCAGTGTATCAAATCCTTATTTTCCCCAGTGTATATATATGTTCAGTCCCAGTCACGTATACACATTGTGGCACACGTCTGTACACACATTATCACATACAGACATATCTATAGCTTCACACACACTGTGACATTGGCCTCTAATTTGTCAGGTTCTCCCTTTTTGAAAGCAATTTCTTGTTTCCAAAAAATGGTGATTGCTGGAAGTGTGAGGAGCAAGAGTCACTAATGGAAGGAGAAGACACTTCTTGGTCTTGGCCTCAGTAAAATCCACTATCTGCACAGCGGGCGTACAGTCCTGTATTGTGTTCCCTAGAAGGGAAGCATCATCCCCGCCTCATCTGCATGTTACTGTTCACATTAAGTGCAGGATCCTCATAAACCTTCAGAGGACTTCATTAATTACTGTAATTTACAGAGAAGAATCTGTTATATTAATTGTATCATATTCGCCTCCAGAAGAATAATGAGTGCAGCTCTGAAGTATAATACAGGATCAGTACAGGATAAGTAATGTATGTACACAGTGACTGCACCAGCAGAATAGTGAGTGCAGCTCTGGAGTATAATACAGGATGTAATTCAGGATCAGTACAGGATAAGTAATGTATGTACACAGTGACTGCACCAGCAGAATAGTGAGTGCAGCTCTGGAGTATAATACAGGATGTAATTCAGGATCAGTACAGGATAAGTAATGTATGTACACAGTGACTGCACCAGCAGAATAGTGAGTGCAGCTCTGGAGTATAATACAGGATGTAACTCAGGATCAGTACAGGATAAGTAATGTATGTACACAGTGACTGCACCAGCAGAATAGTGAGTGCAGCTCTGGAGTATAATACAGGATGTAACTCAGGATCAGTACAGGATAAGTAATGTATGTACACAGTGACTGCACCAGCAGAATAGTGAGTGCAGCTCTGGAGTATAATACAGGATGTAACTGAGGATCAGTACAGGATAAGTAATGTATGTACACAGTGACTGCACCAGCAGAATAGTGAGTGCAGCTCTGCAGTATAATACAGGATGTAACTCAGGATCAGTACAGGATAAGTAATGTATGTACACAGTGACTGCACCAGCAGAATAGTGAGTGCAGCTCTGGAGTATAATACAGGATGTAATTCAGGATCAGTACAGGATAAGTAATGTATGTACACAGTGACTGCACCAGCAGAATAGTGAGTGCAGCTCTGGAGTATAATACAGGATGTAACTCAGGATCAGTACAGGATAAGTAATGTATGTACACAGTGACTGCACCAGCAGAATAGTGAGTGCAGCTCTGGAGTATAATACAGGATGTAACTCAGGATCAGTACAGGATAAGTAATGTATGTACACAGTGACTGCACCAGCAGAATAGTGAGTGCAGCTCTGGAGTATAATACAGGATGTAACTCAGGATCAGTACAGGATAAGTAATGTATGTACACAGTGACTCCACCAGCAGAATAGTGAGTGCAGCTCTGGAGTATAATACAGGATGTAACTCAGGATCAGTACAGGATAAGTAAAGTATGTACACAGTGACTGCACCAGCAGAATAGTGAGTGCAGCTCTGGAGTATAATACAGGATATAACTCAGGATCAGTACAGGATAAGTAATGTATGTACACAGTGACTGCACCAGCAGAATCTAGATCTTAATTCTGGATTTCTAGGAGAACTTTCCACCTTCTGCAATTCTTTTTGGATAGAAAACCGGAAACTATGTATCCATTGTTTAATGTATTATTGCGCATTTCTACATTTTCATGCCGATGTCATAAAGAATCCAAGTTCAAAAAGTCTCAGTTTCTTCTCTCTATCTTCACTGTTTATTCATAAAAACATTTCAGTCTTTGGCCAAATAACAAAGTTATTATCTAAACCATAAGTGAAACCGAGGGCCACGTCCGCATTATGGTTCAAGGGGTTGTCTTCTGGAAACCAATAACCAGAATCTGCAGTGCAGTCCTATGTAACACCACAGATAACACAGTGATAACTCTCTGAGTACAGATAATGTAGTAGATGTCACCTGCAGTCCTATGTAACACCACAGATAACACAGTGATAACTCTCTGAGTACAGATAATGTAGTAGATGTCACCTGCAGTCCTATGTAACACCACAGATAACACAGTGATATCTCTCTGAGTACAGATAATGTAGTAGATGTCACCTGCAGTCCTATGTAACACCACAGATAACACAGTGATAACTCTCTGAGTACAGATAATGTAGTAGATGTCACCTGCAGTCCTATGTAACACCACAGATAACACAGTGATAACTCTCTGAGTATAGATAATGTAGTAGATGTCACCTGCAGTCCTATGTAACACCACAGATAACACAGTGATAACTCTCTGAGTAAAGATAATGTAGTAGATGTCACCTGCAGTCCTATGTAACACCACAGATAACACAGTGATAACTCTCTGAGTACAGATAATGTAGTAGATGTCACCTGCAGTCCTATGTAACACCACAGATAACACAGTGATAACTCTCTGAGTACAGATAATGTAGTAGATGTCACCTGTGTCCTATGTAACACCACAGATAACGCAGTGATAACTCTCTGAGTACAGATAATGTAGTAGATGTCACCTGCAGTCCTATGTAACACCACAGATAACACAGTGATAACTCTCTGAGTACAGATAATGTAGTAGATGTCACCTGCAGTCCTATGTAACACCACAGATAACACAGTGATAACTCTCTGAGTACAGATAATGTAGTAGATGTCACCTGCAGTCCTATGTAACACCACAGATAACACAGTGATAACTCTCTGAGTACAGATAATGTAGTAGATGTCACCTGCAGTCCTATGTAACACCACAGATAACACAGTGATAACTCTCTGAGTATAGATAATGTAGTAGATGTCACCTGCAGTCCTATGTAAAACCACAGATAACACAGTGATAACTCTCTGAGTACAGATAATGTAGTAGATGTCACCTGCAGTCCTATGTAACACCACAGATAACACAGTGATAACTCTCTGAGTACAGATAATGTAGTAGATGTCACCTGCAGTCCTATGTAAAACCACAGATAAAACAGTTGATAACTCTCTGAGTACAGATAATGTAGTAGATGTCACCTGCAGTCCTATGTAACACCACAGATAACACAGTGATACCTCTCTGAGTACAGATAATGTAGTAGATGTCTCCTGCAGTCCTATGTAACACCACAGATAACACAGTGATAACTCTCTGAGTACAGATAATGTAGTAGATGTCACCTGCAGTCCTATGTAACACCACAGATAACACAGTGATAACTCTCTGAGTACAGATAATGTAGTAGATGTCACCTGCAGTCCTATGTAACACCACAGATAACACAGTGATAACTCTCTGAGTACAGATAATGTAGTAGATGTCACCTGCAGTCCTATGTAACACCACAGATAACACAGTGATAACTCTGAGTACAGATAATGTAGTAGATGT
Source organism: Rhinella marina (assembly GCA_900303285.1). Classification (NCBI taxonomy): domain Eukaryota; kingdom Metazoa; phylum Chordata; class Amphibia; order Anura; family Bufonidae; genus Rhinella; species Rhinella marina. The sequence goes on along the minus strand of ONZH01025338.1, from coordinate 33,186 downwards.
CACCTGCAGTCCTATGTAACACCACAGATAACACAGTGATAACTCTCTGAGTACAGATAATGTAGTAGATGTCACCTGCAGTCCTATGTAACACCACAGATAACACAGTGATAACTCTCTGAGTACAGATAATGTAGTAGATGTCTCCTGCAGTCCTATGTAACACCACAGATAACACAGTGATATCTCTCTGAGTACAGATAATGTAGTAGATGTCACCTGCAGTCCTATGTAACACCACAGATAACACAATGATAACTCTCTGAGTACAGATAATGTAGTAGATGTCACCTGCAGTCCTATGTAACACCACAGATAACACAGTGATAACTCTCTGAGTACAGATAATGTAGTAGATGTCACCTGCAGTCCTATGTAACACCACAGATAACACAGTGATAACTCTCTGAGTACAGATAATGTAGTAGATGTCACCTGCAGTCCTATGTAACACCACAGATAACACAGTGATAACTCTCTGAGTACAGATAATGTAGTAGATGTCACTGCAGTCCTATGTAACACTACAGATAACACAGTGATAACTTTCTGAGTACAGATAATGTAGTAGATGTCACCTGCAGTCCTATGTAACACCACAGATAACACAGTGATAACTCTCTGAGTACAGATAATGTAGTAGATGTCACCTGCAGTCCTATGTAACACCACAGATAACACAGTGATAACTCTCTGAGTACAGATAATGTAGTAGATGTCACCTGCAGTCCTATGTAACACTACAGATAACACAGTGATAACTCTCTGAGTACAGATAATGTAGTAGATGTCACCTGCAGTCCTATGTAACACACAGATAACACAGTGATAACTTTCTGAGTACAGATTAATGTAGTAGATGTCACCTGCAGTCCTATGTAACACCACAGATAACCACAGTAGAAATCACCTGCAGTCCTATGTAACACCACAGATAACACAGTGATAACTCTGAGTACAGATAATGTAGTTAGACGTCACCTGCAGTCCTATGTAACACCACAGATAACACAGTGATAACTCTCTGAGTACAGATAATGTAGTAGATGTCACCTGCAGTCCTATGTAACACCACAGAATAACACAGTGATAGCTCTCTGAGTACAGATAATGTAGTAGATGTCACCTGCAGTCCTATGTAACACCCACAGATAACACATTGATAACTCTCTGAGTACAGATAATGTAGTAGATGTCACCTGCAGTCCTATGTAACACCACAGATAACACAGTGATAGCTCTCTGAGTACAGATAATGTAGTAGATGTCACCTGCAGTCCTATGTAACACCACAGATAACACAGTGATAACTCTCTGAGTACAGATAATGTAGTAGATGTCACCTGCAGTCCTATGTAAAACCACAGATAAAACAGTGATAACTCTCTGAGTACAGATAATGTAGTAGATGTCACCTGCAGTCCTATGTAACACCACAGATAACACAGTGATACCTCTCTGAGTACAGATAATGTAGTAGATGTTCTCCTGCAGTCCTATGTAACACCACAGATAACACAGTGATAACTCTCTGAGTACAGATAATGTAGTAGATGTCACCTGCAGTCCTATGTAACACCACAGATAACACAGTGATAACTCTCTGAGTACAGATAATGTAGTAGATGTCACCTGCAGTCCTATGTAACACCACAGATAACACAGTGATAACTCTCTGAGTACAGATAATGTAGTAGATGTCACCTGCAGTCCTATGTAACACCACAGATAACACAGTGATAACTCTGAGTACAGATAATGTAGTAGATGTCACCTGCAGTCCTATGTAACACCACAGATAACACAGTGATAACTCTCTGAGTACAGATAATGTAGTAGATGTCACCTGCAGTCCTATGTAACACCACAGATAACACAGTGGATAACTCTCTGAGTACAGATAATGTAGTAGCTGTCACCTGCAGTCCTATGTAACACTACAGGTAACACAGTGATAACTCTCTGAGTACAGATCATGTAGTAGATGTCACCTGCAGTCCTATGTAACACTACAGATAACACAGTGATAACTTTCTGAGTACAGATAATGTAGTAGATGTCACCTGCAGTCCTATGTAACACCACAGATAACACAGTAGAAATCACCTGCAGTCCTATGTAACACCACAGATAAACACAGTGATAACTCTGAGTACAGATAATGTAGTAGACGTCACCTGCAGTCCTATGTAACACCACAGATAACACAGTGATAACTCTCTGAGTACAGATAATGTAGTAGATGTCACCTGCAGTCCTATGTAACACCACAGATAACACAGTGATAGCTCTCTGAGTACAGATAATGTAGTAGATGTCACCTGCAGTCCTATGTAACACCACAGATAACACAGTGATACCTCTCTGAGTACAGATAATGTAGTAGATGTCTCCTGCAGTCCTATGTAACACTACAGATAACACAGTGATAACTTTCTGAGTACAGATAATGTAGTAGATGTCACCTGCCAGTCCTATGTAACACCACAGATAACACAGTAGAAATCACCTGCAGTCCTATGTAACACCACAGATAACACAGTGATAACTCTGAGTACAGATAATGTAGTAGACGTCACCTGCAGTCCTATGTAACACCACAGATAACACAGTGATAGCTCTCTGAGTACAGATAAATGTAGTAGATGTCACCTGCAGTCCTATGTAACACCACAAGATAACACAGTGATAACTCTCTGAGTACAGATAATGTAGTAGATGTCACCTGCAGTCCTATGTAAAACCACAGATAAAACAGTGATAACTCTCTGAGTACAGATAATGTAGTAGATGTCACCTGCAGTCCTATGTAACACCACAGATAACACAGTGATACCTCTCTGAGTACAGATAATGTAGTAGATGTCTCCTGCAGTCCTATGTAACACCACAGATAACACAGTGATAACTCTCTGAGTACAGATAATGTAGTAGATGTCACCTGCAGTCCTATGTAACACCACAGATAACACAGTGATAACTCTCTGAGTACAGATAATGTAGTAGATGTCACCTGCAGTCCTATGTAACACCACAGATAACACAGTGATAACTCTCTGAGTACAGATAATGTAGTAGATGTCACCTGCAGTCCTATGTAACACCACAGATAACACAGTGATAACTCTGAGTACAGATAATGTAGTAGATGTCACCTGCAGTCCTATGTAACACCACAGATAACACAGTGATAACTCTCTGAGTACAGATAATGTAGTAGATGTCACCTGCAGTCCTATGTAACACCACAGATAACACAGTGATAACTCTCTGAGTACAGATAATGTAGTAGATGTCTCCTGCAGTCCTATGTAACACCACAGATAACACAGTGATATCTCTCTGAGTACAGATAATGTAGTAGATGTCACCTGCAGTCCTATGTAACACCACAGATAACACAATGATAACTCTCTGAGTACAGATAATGTAGTAGATGTCACCTGCAGTCCTATGTAACACCACAGATAACACAGTGATATCTCTCTGAGTACAGATAATGTAGTAGATGTACCTGCAGTCCTATGTAACACCACAGATAACACAGTGATAACTCTCTGAGTACAGATAATGTAGTAGATGTCACCTGCAGTCCTATGTAAACACCACAGATAACACAGTGATAACTCTCTGAGTACAGATAATGTAGTAGATGTCACCTGCAGTCCTATGTAACACTACAGATAACACAGTGATAACTATCTGAGTACAGATAATGTAGTAGATGTCACCTGCAGTCCTATGTAACACCACAGATAACACAGTGATAACTCTCTGAGTACAGATAATGTAGTAGATGTCACCTGCAGTCCTATGTAACACTACAGATAACACAGTGATAACTTTCTGAGTACAGATAATGTAGTAGATGTCACCTGCAGTCCTATGTAACACTACAGATAACACAGTGATAACTCTCTGAGTACAGATAATGTAGTAGATGTCACCTGCAGTCCTATGTAACACCACAGATAACACAGTGATAACTCTCTGAGTACAGATAATGTAGTAGATGTCACCTGCAGTCCTATGTAACACTACAGATAACACAGTGATAACTCTCTGAGTACAGATCATGTAGTAGATGTCACCTGCAGTCCTATGTAACACTACAGATAACACAGTGATAACTTTCTGAGTACAGATAATGTAGTAGATGTCACCTGCAGTCCTATGTAACACCACAGATAACACAGTAGAAATCACCTGCAGTCCTATGTAACACCACAGATAACACAGTGATAACTCTGAGTACAGATAATGTAGTAGACGTCACCTGCAGTCCTATGTAACACCACAGATAACACAGTGATAACTCTCTGAGTACAGATAATGTAGTAGATGTCACCTGCAGTCCTATGTAACACCACAGATAACACAGTGATAACTCTCTGAGTACAGATAATGTAGTAGATGTCTCCTGCAGTCCTATGTAACACTACAGATAACACAGTGATAACTTTCTGAGTACAGATAATGTAGTAGATGTCACCTGCAGTCCTATGTAACACTACAGATAACACAGTGATAACTCTCTGAGTACAGATAATGTAGTAGATGTCACCTGCAGTCCTATGTCACACCACAGATAACACAGTGATAACTCTCTGAGTACAGATAATGTAGTAGATGTCACCTGCAGTCCTATGTAACACTACAGATAACACAGTGATAACTCTCTGAATACAGATCATGTAGTAGATGTCACCTGCAGTCCTATGTAACACCACAGATAACACAGTGATAACTCTCTGAGTACAGATCATGTAGTAGATGTCACCTGCAGTCCTATGTAACACCACAGATAACACAGTGATAACTCTCTGAGTACAGATAATGTAGTAGATGTCACCTGCAGTCCTATGTAACACCACAGATAACACAGTGATAACTCTCTGAGTACAGATCATGTAGTAGATGTCACCTGCAGTCCTATGTAACACCACAGATAACACAGTGATAACTCTCTGAGTACAGATAATGTAGTAGATGTCTCCTGCAGTCCTATGTAACACTACAGATAACACAGTGATAACTTTCTGAGTACAGATAATGTAGTAGATGTCACCTGCAGTCCTATGTAACACCACAGATAACACAGTAGAAATCACCTGCAGTCCTATGTAACACCACCGATAACACAGTGATAACTCTGAGTACAGATAATGTAGTAGATGTCACCTGCAGTCCTATGTAACACCACAGATAACACAGTGATAACTATCTGAGTACAGATAATGTAGTAGATGTCACCTGCAGTCCTATGTAACACCACAGATAACACAGTGATAACTCTCTGAATACAGATAATGTAGTAGATGTCACCTGCAGTCCTATGTAACACCACAGATAACACAGTGATAGCTCTCTGAGTACAGATAATGTAGTAGATGTCACCTGCAGTCCTATGTAACACCACAGATAACACAGTGATAACTCTCTGAGTACAGATAATGTAGTAGATGTCACCTGCAGTCCTATGTAACACCACAGATAACACAGTGATAGCTCTCTGAGTACAGATAATGTAGTAGATGTCACCTGCAGTCCTATGTAACACCACAGATAACACAGTGATAACTCTCTGAATACAGATAATGTAGTAGATGTCACCTGCAGTCCTATGTAACACCACAGATAACACAGTGATAACTCTCTGAGTACAGATAATGTAGTAGATGTCTCCTGCAGTCCTATGTAACACTACAGATAACACAGTAGAAATCACCTGCAGTCCTATGTAACACCACAGATAACACAGTGATAACTCTCTGAGTACAGATAATGTAGTAGATGTCACCTGCAGTCCTATGTAACACCACAGATAACACAGTGATAACTCTCTGAGTACAGATAATGTAGTAGATGTCACCTGCAGTCCTATGTAACACCACAGATAACACAGTGATAACTCTGATTACAGATCTGATGTTAGGGGTCACGTGATGAATCCCTATTGTTCCCATTTCTGGGGGGGGCAGACTGATGACACTCGTCTACCTGTATATAAATAGTCCACTTCCACAGACCTTAGACCACGTGTCCACAGATCTACAGGCCAGAGGCGGCAGACATGCCAAGCACTTAGCCATGCAGAGGGCAGGCAGCTCCCGCACTTTCTTCCCGTCTCTCAGTGCCATGCACAGCTGGTGCCAGTGTAGTTCAGATGTTGTCCACCGCTGGGTATAGCCAATCACTGTTCCCTGTTTTTCCACAACCTTCAGAGAGAACACATAAATGACATAGGGGTCGGATTCTGCCGGCGCGTCTTGAGTTTGGCATGTGATGTTGATAAATAAATACTTAAGTGGAGACCATCCATGAGTCCAGACGTCTGGTTGGCAGCAGAGTTCAGCGTCCATTGTCCTAGACATTATTTTTTTGCTGGTGGTTTCTTTGATTCTCCACTCTTGCCACCACCTTTGGCGTCACCTCCACCCTTGCCACCACCTTTGGCATCACCTCCACCCTTGCCACCACCTTTGGCGTCACCTCCACCCTTGCCACCACCTTTGGCATCACCCCCTCCTTTGCCACCAGCTTTAGCGCCACCTGCAGAGTCTTTGCCGCCCTTTTTATCAGAACCTCCCTTTTCGCCGTCCTTCTTCTTTCCGTCTTTCTCCTCCTTTCCTTCTCCTTTACTCTTGCCATCTTTTCCTTCGGCCTTCCCATCTTCTTTGCCTTTCTCTCCTTCCCTTTTCTTGCCTCCTTTTGCATTTTCCTTCTTGGCATCTTCACCATCTACTTTCCCGGAAACAGTAGGTACTTCTTTCTTCTTCGGTTCAGCCTTGGGAGCTATAAAGATAGAAAACAAAGTTGAACTGATACAGATGAATGGAAATAAGACAAAAATATCAAAAATTACGCAGCCAATAAATCCATACAAGATCTTCATTTGTGGCGCCCCTTATCTACCACCGCTTATCACTATGGGTTGACAAGACATGGCTGCTGGATCAAAAATGTAATACATAAAGAAGCTTTGACCCCCTCCCCCCAGCTTTGCTGGACCAAAGTCCTGAAATACCTGGAGGTGATTAGATCAACCCAGAAGGGTGGTCCTTGGGTTGATATAGTACAATCTGGACACAAACAATATTAGAAAGAGCCATTCTTCATCATTGTGCCTCCAGATGGTGTTACATTGTAACAATGCACACAATGTATAAATGCTTCCTGTATCATGACCTGAAGTTCTGATCTCCTGGTTCCTCCTCTGGGATTACCCGGATCTCAGACTCTTACAGGACGCTGAAAACATTTTCTTGACTCAGCAAAATGTGCCACAGATCTGACACCATCATGAAATGAAAAACTAGAAATGGAATGGGCAGCCCCCCAGGGCGATTGGGTCCCGGTGTCAGTTTGTGTCACGGTGCTCCTACCTGGATACTGTCACTCCCCGGAGTTAGGCTCAGCAGCAACAAAGGAGTTGTAGTTGGAAGAGTCCAGACTTGGTGGAGTTTAACGGTTTTTCTTGAGTAAACTTGCGATAAACCTGTGTCATTCAAATAATACTTGACCTTTCTCTTGGCCCCAGAAGGCTAAGGGTTAACTGACAGGTGAACTTGAATACATTGCTTTCCCTATCTGCTGCTGTGCTAATCTCTGGCTTCAGTAACTGTTTCTTATGAGAGTGAGGTATCTTGTGACCCGATTTGCTGAGTATGTTGCCTTTAGCTCCATTTTCCCTCTCAGAGGTACTAAGTCCTCTTATATATCTGCAGTGGGCTGCTCTCTGAGCTACTTTCCTGAAGCTCCTGCAGCAGTGAGGGGAAAACGCTCCCTCGCCACACCGTGCTGCTTCACTCTCTTGCTCCAACTCTCAACTTTCCCCTCAACTCCCTACAACCTCTCCCTTGGTAGGAAGCAGGACTAGCCCAGTTCCGCTCATTCTTACTAAAGATCTCTGCCAGATACACTGCCACCTGCTGGACATCCAGGCACATTACACGTAATAGCAGTTTTTACATATAACAAAAGCACTTTGCTGCTGGTGGTACAGTTGGTGGTGTAAACCAACCAAAATAATGGCAGCCAACAGGCTATTAATAGGAATGTATGAGTGGTAGTATCCCTCTGGACCACTACAGAAACGTGTGGTGCAATGGTAAAGAAGACTCCATGTGGACAAGTCCAGGATGTGAGCGTTCACTGGAGACCCCAATGGTAGAAACCCCAATTTTTGTTTGAATTAATAATATTGTGATAATAGTGGCCAATCATTAGTGTCATCCCTTACACAAAACATAGAACAGTACCATTCTGTCAGGGGTGAGTGACTGCCAAGAAAACCGGGCTTGAGGGTTGTGGCAATCAGGGTACACTTTAGGTAGGATAGATGGGGGACCACTGTAATTCTGCTGCATACAGTGTCCACATAATACAGATATAATAGTGCCATCCAGTGTCTTCATAACAGCATCAAACAATGCCAACATGATGGAAAAGTTCAGTATCTAAATACAATAGTTCTCTCATACTGTACACATATAACAGGACCAAAAAGTATCTACATCCCATCGGTGAGTTCCTACATAACACTACCATGCACTATCTGTAGCACACAGTGCCATATAGAGCCTACATCATACTGCCATACACTGTCTACATAACAGGGATATACAGTTTCTAAATAATAGTGCTACACAGCGAACACATGAAAGTGCCTTACAGTGCCTACATAATGATGTCATACAGTGATATATGATAGTGTTATACAGTAATATATAAGAGTGTTATACAGTGATATATAATAGTGTCATAGTGATATATAATAGTGTCATACAGTGATATATAATAGTGTTATACAGTGATATATAATAGTGTTATACAGTGATATATAATGATGTCATACAGTGATATATAATAGTGTCATACAGTGATATATAATTGTGTTATACAGTGATATATAATAGTGTTATACAGTGATATATAATAGTGTCATACAGTGATATATAATAGTGTCATACAGTGATATATAATAGTGTCATACAGTGATATATAATAGTGTCATACAGTGATATATAATAGTGTCATACAGTGATATATAATAGTGTTATACAGTGATATATAATAGTGTTATACAGTGATATATAATAGTGTTATACAGTGATATATAATAGTGTTATACAGTGATATATAATAGTGTTATACAGTGATATATAATAGTGTCATACAGTGATATATAATAGTGTCATACAGTGATATATAATTGTGTTATACAGTGGATATATAATAGTGTTATATATACAGTGATATATAATAGTGTTATACAGTGATATATAATAGTGTTATACAGTGATATATAATAGTGTCATACAGTGATATATAATAGTGTTATACAGTGATACATAATAGTGTTATACAGTGATATATAATAGTGTCATACAGTGATATATAATAGTGTCATACAGTGATATATGATAGTGTCATACAGTGATATATAATAGTGTCATACAGTGATACATAATAGTGTTATACAGTGATATATAATAGTGTTATACAGTGATAAATAATAGTGTCATACAGTGATATATAATAGTGTCATACAGTGATATATAATAGTGTCATACAGTGATATATAATAGTGTTATACAGTGATATATGATAGTGTTATACAGTGATATATAATAGTGTCATACAGTGATATATAATAGTGTTATACAGTGATATATAATAGTGTTATACAGTGATATATGATAGTGTCATACAGTGATATATAATAGTGTTATACAGTGATATATGATAGTGTTATACAGTGATATATAATAGTGTCATACAGTGATATATAATAGTGTCATACAGTGATATATAATAGTGTTATACAGTGATTATATGATAGTGTTATACAGTGGATATATAATAGTGTCATACAGTGATATATAATAGTGTTATACAGTGATATATAATAGTGTCATACAGTGATATATAATAGTGTTATACAGTGATATATGATAGTGTCATACAGTGATATATAATAGTGTCATACAGTGATATATAATAGTGTTATACAGTGATAAATAATAGTGTCATACAGTGATATATAATAGTGTCATACAGTGATATATAATAGTGTCATACAGTGATAAATAATAGTGTTATACAGTGATATATGATAGTGTCATACAGTGATATATAATAGTGTCATACAGTGATATATAATAGTGTCATACAGTGATATATAATAGTGTTATACATTGATATATAATAGTGTTATACAGTGATATATAATAGTGTTAAACAGTGATATATGATAGTGTTATACAGTGATATATAATAGTGTTATACAGTGATATATGATAGTGTTATACAGTGATATATAATAGTGTTATACAGTGATATATAATAGTGTCATACAGTGATATATAATAGTGTCATACAGTGATATATAATAGTGTTATACAGTGATACATAATAGTGTCATACAGTGATATATAATAGTGTCATACAGTGATATATAATAGTGTCATACAGTGATATATAATAGTGTCATACAGTGATACATAATAGTGTCATATAGTGATATATAATAGTGTTATACAGTGATATATAATAGTGTCATACAGTGATATATAATAGTGTCATACAGTGATATATAATAGTGTCATACAGTGATACATAATAGTGTCATATAGTGATATATAATAGTGTTATACAGTGATATATAATAGTGTCATACAGTGATATATAATAGTGTCATACAGTGATACATAATAGTGTCATATAGTGATATATAATAGTGTCATACAGTGATATATGATAGTGTTATACAGTGATATATAATAGTGTTATACAGTGATATATAATAGTGTTATACAGTGATATATAATAGTGTTATACAGTGATATATGATAGTGTTATACAGTGATATATAATAGTGTCATACAGTGATATATAATAGTGTCATACAGTGATATATAATAGTGTCATACAGAACTCAGATAAGAGTGCCATACACGGGACCACATAATAATGTCATACATGGTATAAATAAGACACACACCAGTCACAACCTGTGCCCACATAATAGTGTCATAGCAGCCCTATTATCATGTCATACAGTATCCATATAACAGTGTTATACAGGGTGGGTCATTTCTATGGATACACCTAAATAAAATGGGAATGGTTGGAGATATTAACTTCCTGTTTGTGGCACATTAGTATATGGGAGGGGGGAAACTTTTCAAGATGGGTGGTGACTATGGCGGCCATTTTGAAGTCGGCCATTTTGGATCCAACTTTAGTTTTTTTCAATGGGAAGTGGGTCATGTGACACATCAAACTTATTGAGAATTTCACAAGAAAAACAATGGTGTGCTTGGTTTTAACATAACTTTATTCTTTCATGAGTTATTTACAAGTTTCTGACCACTTATAAAATGTGTATAAAGTGCTGCCCATTGTGTTGGATTGTCGATGTAATCCTCTTCTCCCACTCTTCACACACTGATAGCAACACCGCAGAAGAAATGCTAGCACAGGCTTCCAGTATCTGCACATCTCGTATCTTTACAGCATAGACAATTGTCTTCAGATGACCCCAAAGATAAAAGTCTAAGTGGGTCAGATCCGGAGACCTTGGGGGCCATTCACCTGCTACATGATGATGTGTTTCCCTCTTTATGCACTGAAGCTGGCACGTTCCCTGAGTTTTCCCAGCAAGATGGTGACCACCACATTATGGGTGTCAGGTCCGAGCATTCCTAGATGAGCAGTTTCCTAGATAGTAGATTGGTCGTCGTGGACCAGTTGAATGGCCCCCAAGGTCTCCCGATCTGACCCCCTTAGACTTTTATAAAGCCATAGACATATACAATGTCATAAATCTCCTTCATGTAGCGGAAATACTAACATGCCAGCGTCCGTGTCGTCCAGCTCCACTCTGTATGTCAGTGGCACAATATCTCAACTATATCATGTTTATAAAAGCTAATTAATCTGACGTATCCCTCCCTGAGCCGCGTTAGGTCTACAAACAACCAACAAAAAGACCCTTTGACCACTGGGGCCTATTTTTAGTTTAATATTTGCTCATTTTTCTTTGTAAACTAATTTAATGAATCCTTGTGCAAAATCAAACATTCTGAAGTACATCGGTCAGCGAGACAAAGATGAGCGAATTCACCCGGACAGAGGCCAAAAATATATCCAAAATACAAAAACAAACTGCAAAGTCACTTAGAGGGATAAGGGAGTCAATAAGGAAGGACAGCCCCATGGTCCAAAGCTGAGGCGGCTCTGTCTTCGGGGGTGAACCTGGACCAGGATCCTTCTCTATATTCACTAAAACACCTGAAAGAAGAGAAAGTTCTGATGGTCCCAAAAAAGATTGAGAAAAAAAGCACTAGAACCTTCAGACTGGTGGTGAAGGAGACTGGATGTTCTTATCTCTGCCCAGAAACGATGGGTGGTGCCTGCACAAATGGCAGGATCACACAATGAACGAGCGTTTTGCGGAACATTTAGATGGTCAGACTATCGGGAACAAGCTTTCTCAGGAACCGATAATCTGGACGATTACTAGCTCTATATCCACCTCTACATTTGTATCTCTTCCATACTGGCTACTACCCGCTAAGTTCTTACTGTACCTCTACCACATCAGTGAATACTTTCTATGTTCTGACTTCAACCATATCAGTGACTACCCTCTAGGTCAGTGGTTCTCAACTCCAGTCCTCGGGACCCACCTGCCAGTCAGGTTTTCAGGATTTCCTTAGTTTAGACCAGCTGATATAATTAGCGTCCATCCATCAGGACTTACCACAGGTATTAATTCTGTGGGATATTCCTAAATCCTGACTGGCAGGTGGGTCCCGAGGACTGGAGTTGAGAACCACTGCTCTAGGTTCTTGCTTCTGCTATGTCAGTGACTATCCTCTATGTTCATAAATTTGCCATATCATTGAATACCCTGTAAGTTCTTACCTCTACCATATTGGTGATTGCCCTCTGTGTGCTAACCTCTACTATATCAGTAACTATCCTCTACCTTCTTACCTCTACCATACCCGTGATTCCCCTCTATGTTCTTACTCTATCAAATTGGTGACTGTCCACTACATTCTTATCTCTACCATATCACTGACTACCCTCTAAATTCTTACCTATACAACACTGGTGACTACCCTCTACATTCTTATCTCTACCATATCACTGACTACCCTCTAAATTCTTACCTATACAACACTGGTGACTACCCTCTACATTCTTATCTCTACCATATCACTGACTACCCTCTAAATTCTTACCTATACAACACTGGTGACTACCCTCTACATTCTTATCTCTACCATATCACTGACTACACTCTACGTTCTTGCGTCTACCATATCTGAAACCACCTTCTACATTGTTACCTCTACCATATCGATGACTACCTTCTATGTTCTTACCTCTACCATATTGGAGACTATTCTTATCTCTACCATATCAGTAACTACCCTCTACGATCTTGCCTTTACCGTATCGTTGACTACCCTCTACATTCTTATCTCTACCAAAACAGTTGTGATCCTCTATATTCTTATCTTTACCACATTTTCCTCTGAATTCTTACCTCTATCTTATCGTTGTCTACTCTCTACTTCTACCATATCGGTGACAACCCTCTATGTTCTTATCCATACCAAATCGGTGACTACCCTTTCTTACCTCTAACATACACTGGAGACAATTTTTCTTGGAACGCTACATCCTGGAAGCTTATACTTCCTGACAGTTCCTAATACTGAAGGTCACAGGCTTCTTAGATCTTTCACTGTGATAATATTGACCATTTGTATCTTTTTGAAAACCTATTTGTTGGGCTGATTTATTCCTATGTCTGAGGTACAGCTATAGGCATGTGTAATACCCCAGAGTACTACTGCAATTTCTGCACTCCGCTACCATCTCTAATGGTTAACATGAATGTCATATGTGTATTTATTTCCAGGTCCTTAACACTGTGCATTCATACCACTGTTATGAAACTATTTTGTTCACGTATTGTGCCTGGTTCACCAGCAGGTGGCAAGGGATATGGCAGAGCTATTCTTAGACAGAACGGAACTTACCATTCCATTCTCCCCCTTTTGGCAGAAGTGGAGCAGTCCCACTTCCTACCAGAAGGGAAGGGTTGCAGTTCTAGATTGTTCCAGTTTAGACTCCATATTGGAGCTGAGAAGACCTGAAAGATATAGCAGCCAGAGGAAAATGTTCTTTGGCTGGAGCAGGAGCCACCTAAGGGAAGTAGCTTGCAGAGCACCCAGACTCCATGCTGATTTACTTTACTGAGTGTCAGGAGGGTGTTAACTGCCCAAGGCACCCCAAAACAAGAATACCAGAACTGACCAAAAGTCCAGTAACCAGACCCAAGCAGAGCTTAGCACAGCAGAGAGAGAGACAAAGCAGAGTTGTGAAGTTTGCTTGCCAGTTTATGCCCACACCTACTGGAACCAAGAGAAAGCCTGAATATTGTCTGGAATCAAGTAAACTAAACCTGGGATGTGATAGGGACCTTGGGGGCGGCACATTGCACATGCAAAGGGGTCAAACCCTGTCACTCCTAGTGTCCTTGGGGGTCTAAAGGTCCCTCTTCCACATAAGAAGGCACCGATATTATAAATGGCACATGGGGTGGACACTCTGGAACTTAATTTTGCATTGAGTCTAGGAGCTACAAGTTACCCCTCTGTCTGAGAGTGAAGACGTAGATGTACTTTCCACTACAATTCACAGCATTGACATAGTCATGAATAAGGACCCAGTTATGGAGGTCCGAAACGTGTAGACGCTTTATGGAGAATATGGATTTTATTAGCACTTTTGTTATTCAATAAAGAAAATCACTTTTGGATAAGCTGGACTTCACCTGCATCTTTTCCCCAATTCACAGCGTGGACAAGTTTTCTTGGAAAGGCCATATCGTTCCTAAGCCAAATACCCACTACTCAAATAAATGACATGAAGATACCCTACGGTGAAGATCATTAAAAGTTCCACATGAGCACAGTGTGCATACACAGAGACATGGGGGGTCATTTATGACCAAATATAAGTCACTTTTGGTGTATATTTGGCACAGATTTTGTCGTAAAGGTGATTTGAAGCAAAATCTGTAACTTCTTCCCCTTCCACGCCACGTACACCAGGTCCTGTTTCCTGATTTATAAAGACCCTCAGCATGTATCTCCTGTTTTCCGATTAGTAAAGACCCTCGGCATGTACTGTCTATTTCCTGATTAGTAAACACCCTAAATGTGTCCTGTCTGTTTCCCGACTAGTAAAGACCCTCGATGTGTACCCTCCCGATTAGTAAAGACCCTCGGTGTGTACCCTCCTCATTAGTAAAGACCCTCGATGTGTACCCTCCCGATTAGTAAAGAGCCTCGGTGTGTACCCTCCTCATTAGTAAAGACCCTCGATGTGTACCCTCCCGATTAGTAAAGACCCTCGGTGTGTACCCTCCTTATTAGTAAAGACCCTCGGTGTGTACCCTCCTCATTAGTAAAGACCCTCGATGTGTACCCTCCCGATTAGTAAAGACCCTCGGTGTGTACCCTCCTGATTAGTAAAGACCCTCGGTGTGTGCCCTCTCGATTAGTAAAGACCCTCGGTGTGTACCCTGCCGATTAGTAAAGACCCTCGGTGTGTACCCTCCCGATTAGTAATGACCCTCGGTGTGTACCCTCCTCATTAGTAAAGACCCCCCGGTGTGTACCCTCCTCATTAGTAAAGACCCTCGGTGTGTACCCTCCTGATTAGTAAAGACCCTCGGTGTGTGCCCTCTCGATTAGTAAAGACCCTCGGTGTGTGCCCTCCCGATTAGTAAAGACCCTCGGTGTGTACCCTCCTCATTAGTAAAGACCCTCGGTGTGTGCCCTCTCAATTAGTAAAGACCCTCGGTGTGTGCCCTCCCGATTAGTAAAGACCCTCGGTGTGTACCCTCCCAATTAGTAAAGACCCTCGGTGTGTACCCTCCCGATTAGTAACGACCCTCGGTGTGTACCCTCCTCATTAGTAAAGACCCTCGATGTGTACCCTCTTCATTAGTAACAACCCTCGGTGTGTACCCTCTTCATTAGTAACAACCCTCGGTGTGTACCCTCCTCATTAGTAAAGACCCTCGGTGTGTACCCTCCTCATTAGTAAAGACCCTCGGTGTGTGCCCTCCTCATTAGTAACGACCCTCGATGTGTACCCTCCCGATTAGTAAAGACCCTCGGTGTGTGCCCTCCCGATTAGTAAAGACCCTCGGTGTGTACCCTCCTCATTAGTAAAGACCCCCCGGTGTGTACCCTCCTCATTAGTAAAGACCCTCGGTGTGTACCCTCCTGATTAGTAAAGACCCTCGGTGTGTGCCCTCTCGATTAGTAAAGACCCTCGGTGTGTGCCCTCCCGATTAGTAAAGACCCTCGGTGTGTACCCTCCTCATTAGTAAAGACCCTCGGTGTGTGCCCTCTCAATTAGTAAAGACCCTCGGTGTGTGCCCTCCCGATTAGTAAAGACCCTCGGTGTGTGCCCTCCCGATTAGTAAAGACCCTCGGTGTGTACCCTCCCAATTAGTAAAGACCCTCGGTGTGTACCCTCCCGATTAGTAACGACCCTCGGTGTGTACCCTCCTCATTAGTAAAGACCCTCGATGTGTACCCTCTTCATTAGTAACAACCCTCGGTGTGTACCCTCTTCATTAGTAACAACCCTCGGTGTGTACCCTCCTCATTAGTAAAGACCCTCGGTGTGTACCCTCCTCATTAGTAAAGACCCTCGGTGTGTGCCCTCCTCATTAGTAACGACCCTCGATGTGTACCCTCCCGATTAGTAAAGACCCTCGGTGTGTGCCCTCCCGATTAGTAAAGACCCTCGGTGTGTACCCTCCTCATTAGTAAAGACCCTCGGTGTGTGCCCTCCCGATTAGTAAAGACCCTCGGTGTGTACCCTCCTCATTAGTAAAGACCCTCGGTGTGTACCCTCCTGATTAATGCAGCAGCACTCTGCAAACACAAATAATGTACAACAATGCCATAGTCATATAAAACATTCTGGTACTAGTACTATGCTTATTTTGCAAAATTGAGAATCTTGGCAAATCATTTTGTACAAAATATTTGAGCCCGTCTGCCATACGTCAAGGCGATCTCTGTAAGAAGGAAACCTAACACTAATTTCTACCTGTTATGTGCCATAATGGCCACGACAAAACTCAGGGAGTGCTGGTTCCTCATGCATGCTGGGTCCACTCTGCCTTTGCCATTTTAGGTGCCTTTAAAGGCCTCCATTGTTGGTACCTGCATTCCTGGATTCAATGGAGGCCTTTAAGGCACCTAAAATGGCAAAGGCAGAGTGGACCCAGCATGCATGAGGAACCAGCACTCCCTGAGTTTTGTCGTGGCCATTATGGCACATAACAGGTAGAAATTAGTGTTAGGTTTCCTTCTTACAGAGATCGCCTTGACGTATGGCAGACGGGCTCAAATATTTTGTACAAAATGATTTGCCAAGATTCTCAATTTTGCAAAATAAGCATAGTACTAGTACCAGAATGTTTTATATGACTATGGCATTATTGTACACTATTTGTGTTTGCAGAGCGCTGCTGCACTGTTTTTTTCCTTTGTGTCTCTAGCCATGGCAGCGTGCACCTGCACTTTGGATGTGCTGACTGACCCCCTTTTTTTTGCAGCCCTCCTGATTAATGCCATCTCTCATGGAGTTTCCACATTTCCACGTTTGCGGGAGCGGAGCCGATTTGTGACTTCTCCTACAACATCTGTGACTAAATGCATTCAAATCCTCTTCCTTTTTTTTTAATGGTAAAAATAGTCTTCATATTTTTGCCGCGTTGACTTTGGCCGACGGCGATCTCTTCACTTTTGTCCAATTCTACTATTTATTCTCAACCGGCTGCAGCCAAAACCAATGAAAGAAATGTAGAAAACAGGTTTATTTTTACACGCGGCTTGTTACACGCGTTACCCGGCGTGGGCAGGACACACTCACCATTATCAGGAACGTGAAAACATTCCAAAAATTCCTGGTGCTTCTCCAGACTGAATTATTTTTTATTTTTTTCATCTTAGAACAATTCAAATGGAACCAATGGCGTCATACTGTATCTGAATCCATGAATTTTAACGTACTCACTACTGACACATTGTAACATACCATATTTATTCACTGACACATTGTAACATACCGTATTTACTCACTTATACATTGTAACATATCGTACTCACTCACTGACACATTGTAACATACCGTACTCACTGACTGACACATTGTAACATACCATATTTACTCACTGACACATTGTAACATCGTACTCACTCACTGACACATTGTAACATACCGTACTCACTCACTGACACATTGTAACATACAGTATTCACTCACTGATACATTGTAACATACTTATCACTTCGGGTTGCACAGGTATTATACAGGTCACATGACCACTCTCTGATGTTCTGGGGTTTTGTTCACTTCTCCAGATTTTAATGAATTCATTTGGGGCAAGTGAGTTACAATGAAGTTGATTATGAGGGTAGAAAATGGATTAAAAAATTGGAAAATGAGTATAATTTGCAGCTTATTAAATTGGCCTCTTCCATTAACCTTGGCGCTGTGGCCCCGGCTTCATCTGCTCATTATTCTCCTCACAGTCGTGTGAGTACATTAGTCAGGGTGAGAGTCACCGGAGCCGCGGACCCTGAATGTACAATAAGCTTGTTACAGAATACACAGGGTTAATGAGATGGTAGCAGTGCGGGAATTGTGGATTCTGATCAACAGTAGTCCCCCCTCCCCCTCCATTTCAGGCCGGGAAGAGGATGACTGTAGGACAGGAGAATACAGTCTATTGCTCCCTGTTATCAGCCACTTCAGGGGAGAGGATGACTGTAGGACAGGAGAATACAATCTATTGCTCCCTGTTATCAGCCACTTCAGGGGAGAGGATGACTGTAGGACAGGGGAATACAATCTATTGCTCCCTGTTATCAGACATTTCAGGGGAGAGGATGACTGTAGGACAGGAGAATACAGTCTATTTCCCCCTGTTATCAGACATTTCAGGGGAGAGGATGACTGTAGGACAGGAGAATACAATCTATTGCTCTCTGTTATCAGCCATTTCAGGGGAGAGGATGACTGTAGGACAGGAGAATACAGTCTATTTCCCCCTGTTATCAGACATTTCAGGGGAGAGGATGACTGTAGGACAGGAGAATACAATCTATTGCTCCCTGTTATCAGACATTTCAGGGGAGAGGATGACTTTAGGACAGGAGAATACAATCTATTGCTCCCTGTTATCAGACATTTCAGGGGAGAGGATGACTGTAGGACAGGAGAATACAATCTATTGCTCCCTGTTATCAGCCATTTCAGGGGAGAGGATGACTGTAGGACAGGAGAATACAATCTATTGCTCCCTGTTATCAGCCATTTCAGGGGAGAGGATGACTGTAGTTCTCCAGCTGGATGAATGACAAAGTGAAGAATGCTCCATCAGTTTACATGTATTTATCACACTGACCCCCCAACCCTACCCCGACCTTAACCCACTGACCCTAAGCCTAAGGCCCCATTCACAAGACCGTGTGAATGGGGCCGTATCTATCCGCAAAATTGCGGGAATAGATGCGGCCCCATTCACCTCTATGGGGCCAGGAGGCTCTTTTGAAGCATGTCCTATACTTGTCCGTGCGCACGGACAAGTATAGGCATTTTCAATGGGGCCGCACGGCGTGTGGAACACACACCGGGCGGCCCCCGTATATTTGCGGGTCCACAGTAATGAAGGCCTGCAAATATACGGTCGTGTGAAAGGACCTTAACCCTCCTTCCCCACACCAATGCCGAAACTTTATTAGTAAATGTATCTAGGGTTGTCATGATACCAAAATTTTGATTCGATTTCGATACCAAGAAAAAGCATTGCGATACTCAATACCATGCCGAAAAAAATAAAACACCCAAAAATCTGTGTGCCCCCATCAAACCTCAGATCAGCCCACTGTGCCCCCCATCAGACCTCAGATCAGCCCACTGTGGCCCCATCAGACCTCAGATCAGCCCACTGTGCCCCCATCAGACCTCAGATCAGCCCACTGTGCCCCCATCAGACCTCAGATCAGCCCACTGTGCCCCCATCAGACCTCAGATCAGCCCATTGTGCCCCCATCAGACCTCACATCAGCTCACTGTGCCCCTATCAGACCTCAGATCAGCCCACTGTACCCCCATCAGACCTCAGATCAGCCCACTGTGCCCCCATCAGACCTCAGATCAGCCCACTGTGCCCCCATCAGACCTCAGATCAGCCCACTGTGCCCCCATCAGACCTCAGATCAGCCCACTGTGCCCCCATCAGACCTCACATCAGCCCATTGTGCCCCCATCAGACCTCACATCAGCCCACTGTGTCCCCATCAGACCTCAGATCAGCCCACTGTGCCCCCATCAGACCTCAGATCAGCCCATTGTGCCCCCATCAGACCTCAGATCAGCCCATTGTGCCCCCATCAGACCTCAGATCAGCCCATTGTGCCCCCATCAGACCTCAGATCAGCCCATTGTGCCCCCATCAGACCTCAGATCAGTCCATTGTGCCCCCATCAGACCTCAGATCAGCCCATTGTGCCCCCATCAGACCTCAGATCAGCTCACTCTGCCCCATCAGACCTCAGATCAGCCCACTGTGCCCCCATCAGACCTCAGATCAGCTCACTGTGCCCCCCATCAGACCTCAGATCAGCCCACTGTGCCCCCATCAGACCTCAGATCAGCCCACTGTGCCCCCATCAGACCTC
Source organism: Rhinella marina (assembly GCA_900303285.1). Lineage (NCBI taxonomy): Eukaryota > Metazoa > Chordata > Amphibia > Anura > Bufonidae > Rhinella > Rhinella marina. Next base: position 12,385 of record ONZH01025338.1, on the reverse strand, counting down.
AGATCAGCCCACTGTGCCCCCATCAGACCTCAGATCAGCCCATTGTGCCCCCATCAGACCCTCAGATCAGCCCACTGTGGCCCCATCAGACCTCAGATCAGCCCATTGTGCCCCCATCAGACCTCAGATCAGCTCACTGTGCCCCTATCAGACCTCAGATCAGCCCACTGTACCCCCATCAGACCTCAGATCAGCCCACTGTACCCCCCATCAGACCTCAGATCAGCCCACTGTGCCCCCATCAGACCTCAGATCAGCCCACTGTGCCCCCATCAGACCTCAGATCAGCCCACTGTGCCCCCATCAGACCTCAGATCAGCCCACTGTGCCCCCATCAGACCTCAGATCAGCCCATTGTGCCCCCATCAGACCTCAGATCAGCCCATTGTGCCCCCATCAGACCTCAGATCAGCCCATTGTGCCCCCATCAGACCTCAGATCAGTCCATTGTGCCCCATCAGACCTCAGATCAGCCCATTGTGCCCCCATCAGACCTCAGATCAGCTCACTCTGCCCCATCAGACCTCAGATCAGCCCACTGTGCCCCCATCAGAATAAAATAAAAAAACTTTCTCACCTCTCCTGCACCACGACTCTGCTCCGGGTCTGGCCCTCCTGTGTCTTCTCCTCCTGGCGCTGCACTGTCATCTGACTGCGTGCAGCGTCAGGTCAGAGTGCGCGCACTACGTCCTGACGCTGTATGCGGTCAGGACAGTGCAGCGCGGGCAGAAAAGACAGAGGAGCGCAAGACCCGGAGCGGAGCCGCAGCGCAGGACAGGAAAGAGAGGTTTTTATTTTATCTGCCAAAGGTATTGCAAAAGAGCAAATCCCGGTACCAAATTGATACTGGTATAAAAGTATCGATTCAGTATCGAAATATCGATACCTGCGACAACCGTAAATGTACCTGCTTTTGGAGGAGACCACCCTTGGGTGTCCTGGTTCTCCCCATGGAGATCCAGCCGCTGTGAGGAGTCTTAGGCTTCTTGTTGCAGAAAATTCCATGACTGAAAATCAGTTCCATTCACCTGAATGTGGCTCGCAGAAATCTGCAAAAACTGAATTTCAGTTGCAACAAAATCTTCAGCGTGTGAAGGCAGCCTTATCAATAAGCTCCTTGGGGACATGTATGCAAATTTGCTCTCCTCCAGAAGGAAGACAGATGTCTCTCTGGATCGTAGTTACCTATAGGGGACTGTAGAGGAGAGAAATTCTTTCATCTGCTCCATGACCCAAGAATCCAATGAGAACTCACTGGGGCAAGGGAGTCCTTAGATGTCAGACATTCGAGGACCATAATGGGTGCCCTGATGAGAAGATGTGCCCTGGAATGATTGTTCATCACCTAGGAACATCATCATTTCTGAACAGAATACATATTCAGCATCCACAGGAGGAGACAAATCCCATCACCATCTACTAGGCAGGATCTCCTCCAGCTCTGACTCCGTCAATGACAAATAAACTTTAATTTATCTCCAATATTTCCAGGTTATGCAATTTACGACAAGTCAAGAAAAAGTCAAGAATCAAGGATAGAAAGAGTTCATTAGAGGAGCTTAGGAGGAGAAGAAGTGGTCACTGATTTCCTTGAAGGATCATCTCATCTTCTTCTTTAACGACCGGCAGGATCCTATGGGATCGAGACTGCACTTGGCCTGAGAGAGTTTGAAGGTTTTCAGAGGAACCTGGAGGAAGGAGAAGCAGAGAAGAAGCAGAGATGCAAGAGTAAGTAAGACAGAGAAGACAGAAACACAAAGAGACAGTTGTCAAGGGTCGGCAGATACATGGCCGCTAGCCATCCTACAGGATGTTCCCTGCCCCAGCTCTGCCCGTCTACCAACTAGTTTTCAACCCTCCCGATATCAGAATCCATCAGGCGAACGCTTTCAGGGTGGCCCTCTATTGTCTTCTGCCCCATCTAATCAAATTGTCAACCAATGCAACCAAAATTGGCTGAACCTGCCAACAAATATATCATTTCTGGCCTTAAAGGAGTATTCCCATATTTATGATCCATACCATCCATATGTTTCATAGATGGACCTGCACCTATGTGGAGAACGGGAGTCCCCGACCCACCTGGTGAGTATGTGAGTGGACAGCGAGGCATGGATGTATACAGATCTTTCTATTCATACCACCAGCAGCTTCTCCACATCACTCTTGGTCCCACCACCTGCAGATGTCCTATAAATGTTAGGACTACCCCTTTAACACAGGGTCTGACATCTCTAGGGCAGGGTGAAGCAATCCAATGACGTGGTCAGGTGACCAGAAATGGGTTGTATTAGCGGAGATTTTCTATCTACTTTTTAGGTGTAGATTTGGCTTTTTTTGTCTTGTATTTATTATTGTAAAACAATGTATCCATGTAGTGAAATAATGTGATGACCGATTGGATCCACACAGGAGGTGACAGGGTGAGTATATAAAGAGCGGTGGAGCGAGGGCGAGATGTAGAGCCGCGGGTGGAGCCACAGCGACACCTCGGAGATCCCATTACTGATGGGCAGAGTATACGGCCTCTATCACACGAGCAATACGCATTGTCTCAGGATCTGTTCCGGAAAAAACTAATGGTTTTTTCCCAGGTTCCATCAGTCTTGTCTGCGATTGCGTTCAGCGTGTGCGTTTTTCATGCACGTAAAGAAAAACTGAAGAATAACTATCTACATCTCTGAGCAACTATGAAAAGCGCATTGCATCTGGATGCTTTCTGTTTTTCTCTTAGCCCCATTCACTTCTATGGGGACAGAGCTGCATGAAAAACGCACAATATGGAACAAGGCAAACCAAATGTGGGTGCGCACACTCAACAGGAACGGAGTGGAGAACAGCGGAAAATAGGTAGAAATATAAAGAATTTATTCAAAATAAAAAATAATAATAATAAAACCAAGCTGAATCTACAATGTCCCGTAGGTGTCATATATATGTACAAGACCTGATAGAAGTGGAGAAATAGGACTCAGGCCACTTCAATAATGGTAAGTATGAGGCTGGGTCTATATTGAGACTGATCCGCTGGGATTAACAAAGGGTCTGTAAGAAAACACCTAGTGTCCAAGAAGAGGAATTTCCACACTCTACAACGAGCTTACATCCAACGTACCAATAATCCAATGGTCCTCAAACTGCATTTCCTCTACAATTTTGATGACTGATGTGGTGTCTTTTACATACGAAGGGAACCTGTGACATAAGGTTGTAAGATCAGGTCCACATACTGAGACAAATTCGATGATATTGATCCAATCCCTGATACTATCGGGCGCCCCGGGGGTTCTTTTATATTCTTATGCACTTTGGGTAAACAATAAAAGACGGGTATTTTTCGTTCCGTCCCTAAGATATATTTAAATTCCGGATCTAAAAGGATCCCTTTTTCCAATCCTCGTTTGCATAGATCTGTTAGTAGCCGTAGTATTGTATGGTAGGATCAGCACCCAATTGTCTATATGTGGACCTGTCCATGAGTTGTCTCCTACATTCTTTATTGTATACCTCTGTGTCTTGTACCACCACTGCACCCCTTTATCTGCTGGCCGGATTGCCGTGTTGTTTTAGTGCCTGCATTTCACCCCTAGTAAGGTTGTTATATACATGATTATTGTTATTTACTGGTTGTTTGATTTTTCTTAAACGTCAGTATCTCCTTCCCTGCTTCCTGTCTGCGATACATCTTTGATTTTACTTTTAGATCTGTATGATGGTACATACCTGGTGTATTTATTCCTCTTTCAGTTGGTTTTTTAAATAGTATTTCCTCAGACAGAGTTTACGTACAAACTTTTCCACATCTATATAGGTGTTGAACTTGTTAATATGCGTAGTAGGTGCAAATTTTAAGCCTTTATTTAGTAAGCTACATTGTGAGGGAGTTAGATCAAACTGACTTAAAGTCATAATTATATTTTCTACTTGTTTGGGTTCCTCCTGCTCATTTTTTCGTTTTCCCTGTCCTCTACGTGTCTTCCTCTTTGGTCTACTTTTGATGTCATTCTCTCTACATCTGATTTCCACTGTGTGTGTTGTGGGTATTTTCGAGGGTAACTCTGTGGTACAACCAGTAAATAACAATAATCATGTATATAACAACCTTACTAGGGGTGAAATGCAGGCACTAAAACAACACGGCAATCCGGCCAGCAGATAAAGGGGTGCAGTGGTGGTACAAGACACAGAGGTATACAATAAAGAATGTAGGAGACAACTCATGGACAGGTCCACATATAGACAATTGGGTGCTGATCCTACCATACAATACTACGGCTACTAACAGATCTATGCAAACGAGGATTGGAAAAAGGGATCCTTTTAGATCCGGAATTTAAATATATCTTAGGGACGGAACGAAAAATACCCGTCTTTTATTGTTTACCCAAAGTGCATAAGAATATAAAAGAACCCCCGGGGCGCCCGATAGTATCAGGGATTGGATCAATATCATCGAATCTTGTCTATGTGGACCTGATCTTACAACCTTATGTCACAGGTTCCCTTCGTATGTAAAAGACACCACATCAGTCATCAAAATTGTAGAGGAAATGCAGTTTGAGGACCATTGGATTATTGGTACGTTGGATGTAAGCTCGTTGTAGAGTGTGGAAATTCCTCTTCTTGGACACTAGGTGTTTTCTTACAGACCCTTTGTTAATCTCAGCGGATCAGTCTCAATATAGACCCAGCCTCATACTTACCATTATTGAAGTGGCCTGAGTCCTATTTCTCCACTTCTATCAGGTCTTGTACATATATATGACACCTACGGGACATTGTAGATTCAGCTTGGTTTTATTATTATTATTTTTTATTTTGAATAAATTCTTTATATTTCTACCTATTTTCCGCTGTTCTCCACTCCGTTCCTGTTGAGTGTGCGCACCCACATTTTATTATTGTCTGGATTGGGGTGGTCCAGTGGATGCTGCACCTCGTATTTGCCCTTTTGTCGTCTGTGAGCCTCCTATCAGCATTTTCCACAATATAGAACATGCTGTGATTTTTCCTTAACGCTCCTGTGCACAGATCCACTGATATCATCACACCTGGATGGGAAACTCGCCCATTTGTAAGAGGCCTAATAAATCCCGTTTAGGAAGCCATCAGCTGGCGGCACTTCACTATTCCTGTGTCCTGTTTATTAGTAATTAGAGGCGGGAGGAGCAGATCGAAGGGGCGGATTGGCAATGCACCTTACCGGGAAAATTCCTGAGGGAAGGGGGGGGCGTTTGCCTTTTACCGGCAGAGTCCCCCCTCAATTCTCATCGCAGGACTACCACAGTGATACAGACTACCCCTCCACATGTACATGACCATATTCATTTTGTGGTCCGTAAACTGCGGATCCATAAAATACAGATATCATCTGGACCTGTACATGTATATACAGTACAGACCAAAAGTTTGGACACACCTTCTCACTCAAAGAGTTTTCTGTATTTTCATGACTATGATAATTGTAGATTCACACTGAAGGCATCAAAACTATGAATTAACACATGTGGAATTATATACTTAACAAAAAAGTGTGAAACAACTGAAAATATGTCTTATATTCTAGGTTCTTCACAGTAGCCACCTTTTGCTTTGATTACTGCTTTGCACACTCTTGGCATTCTCTTGATGAGCTTCAAGAGGTAGTCACCTGAAATGGTTTTCACTTCACAGGTGTGCCCTGTCAGGGTTAATAAGTGGGATTTCTTGCCTTATAAATGGGGTTGGGACCATGAGTTGTGTTGGGCAGAAGTCAGGTGGATACACAGCTGATAGTCCTACTGAATAGAAGATGTTCATTAGAAGATGTCCCTCGAATTTGTCCCTCACATTATCCACGTGCCCAAAGATAGTTTGAATATCATGTGCCCTCCCCATAAGCGGAGTAACCTAGGAGTCAGATGTGATGAATACAACCCTGCAGAACATACATTAGACCTATGGGTTCAGTGAAAGGTCTCTACATGGTCAACAACCAACTCCTCTGACATGTCAACCTGCAACATCTCAAGACAGGCCCCAGGGTATGGAAGGGAAATGCAGTGGATGAAAGATGAAGACCCCGGGGGGTCCGGGGTGGTTACATAGGAGTAATGATGATGAGAATAGACATACATGTGAGACGCTCCAGCCGTGAACGGGCTCAAATGTATTCATGTGAAGAATGATGAAGGTGAACTACAAGAGAGAAACAGGAAGTCAAAGAAGAGGCAAAAAACAGGCAAACACATAAAAGAACTCACCCCGGGGCAGGAAGAGGTCATTGATGGGAAGGTCACCCACTCCCAACATCCCATAAGTGTCTCAGTACCTGTACTCTCATCATGGTATCATAGACTATGGCCATGACCTTCTATTCACTACATCATTTCTGACATGGAGCCCTAGGCCAGAAAGTACTAGAGCTCAGTGACCAAGAACCATTTCCATGGCTGAAAAAGACACAGGTCCATCAAGTTCAGCCAGAGAACTGTATAGGACATGAATGAAGGAGAGATGTAAGAGGACTGATTCAGATTAGACCCAGGTTCTTATAAGAATTCAGCTCCTGAAGTGACTGCTCCACATATTTACAGCTCTTACAGTAAAGAACCAGCTCCTGAGGTGACTGCTCCACAGATTCTCAGCTCTTACAGTAAAGAACCAGCTCCTGAGGTGACTGCTCCACATATTTACAGCTCTTACAGTAAAGAACCAGCTCCTGAGGTGACTACTCCACAGATTCTCAGCTCTTACAGTAAAGAACCAGCTCCTGAGGTGACTGCTCCACAGATTCTCAGCTCTTACAGTAAAGAACCAGCTCCTGAGGTGACTGCTCCACAGTTCTCACTCTTACAGTAAGATCCAGCTCCTGAGGTGACTGTTCCACAGATTCTCAGCTCTTACAGTAAAGAACCAGCTCCTGAGGTGACTGTTCCACAGATTCAGCTCTTACAGTAAAACCAGCTCCTGAGGTGATGCTCCACAGATTCTCAGCTCTTACAGTAAAGAACCAGCTCATGAAGTGACTGCTCCACAAATTCACAGCTCTAACAGTAAAGAACCAGCTCCTGAGGTGACTGCTCACAGATTCACAGCTCTTACAGTAAAGAACCAGCTCCTGAAGTGACTGCTCCACAGATTCTCAGCTCTTACAGTAAAGAACCAGCTCCTGAAGTGACTGCTCCACAGATTTCAGCTCTTACAGTAAAGAACCAGCTCCTTAGGTGACTGCTCCACAGATTCTCAGCTCTTACAGTAAAGAACCAGCTCCTGAGGTGACTGCTCCACAGATTCTCAGCTCTTACAGTAAAGAACCAGCTCCTGAGGTGACTGCTCCACAGATTCTCAGCTCTTACAGTAAAGAACCAGCTCCTGAGGTGACTGCTCCACAGATTCTCAGCTCTTACAGTAAAGAACCAGCTCCTTAGGTGACTGCTCCACAGATTCTCAGCTCTTACAGTAAAGAACCAGCTCCTGAGGTGACTGCTCCACAGATTCTCAGCTCTTACAGTAAGAACCAGCTCCTGAAGGACTGCTCCACAGATTCTCAGCTCTTACAGTAAAGAACCAGCTCCTGAAGTGACTGCTCCACATATTTACAGCTCTTACAGTAAAGAACCAGCTCCTTAGGTGACTGCTCCACAGATTCTCAGCTCTTACAGTAAAGAACCAGCTCCTGAGGTGACTGCTCCACAGATTCACAGCTCTTACAGTAAAGAACCAGCTCCTGAAGTGACTACTCCACAGATTCTCAGCTCTTACCAGTAAAGAACCAGCTCCTGAGGTGACTGCTCCACAGATTCTCAGGCTCTACAGTAAAGAACCAGCTCCTGAAGTGACTGCTCCACAGATTCTCAGCTCTTACAGTAAAGAACCAGCTCCTGAGGTGACTGCTCCACAGATTCTCAGCTCTTACAGTAAAGAACCAGCTCCTGAGGTGACTGCTCCACAGATTCTCAGCTCTTACAGTAAAGAACCAGCTCCTGAGGTGACTGCCCAAGATTCTCAGCTCTTACAGTAAAGAACCAGCTCCTGAGGTGACTGCTCCACAGATTCTCAGCTCTTACAGTAAAGAACCAGCTCCTGAGGTGACTGCTCCACAGATTCTCAGCTCTTACAGTAAAGAACCAGCTCCTGAGGTGACTGCTCCACAGATTCTCAGCTCTTACAGTAAAGAACCAGCTCCTGTTTTGACTATAACACAGATTCTCAGCTAACAAGCATGACCGAGCTGCCATCATGATGAATGGTCACACGATGTGGGGAGTCCTGTGGTTCTCCATCGCTGGCCCTCAAGTTCAATGTTTTCACCCGGGATAATTGCACCTATGTGTTAGAGTCTCTGACACCCACGATCATTGAGCTTGTTGGGTGTCATAGTCTCCATCGTCAGGTTCTATGATGTTTCTCAGCAGGAAGTCTTCTCCTCGCCAGCGGTTCGTTAGCGGTCAGCTTGTCAGGTCAGGTATGTGGCGGTTTAGACTAATGATTCACAAGTCAATAACAATAGATGAAGGTGCATCGACGCCTCCGCCCCAGGAGGTAACGGATGAGACGTCATTATATCGAGCGGCAGCGCACATATCTGTACCTGAGCACACATCATTATCTGCAGCCGTGCTCCGGAGCTGAAATCTGTGACTACAATACACAGGGGCAAAGCTGATAATTACATGAACTCAAGGCTTTGTAACAGAAGATATCGGCTAATTACGTGGGAGAGATGGGTGGACGCGCTGAGCATTAAAGGGAGGCCCAGGATTAGAAAACATGGCAGAATCAGCGCCGCTCCTGTCCACAGGATGCCTGAGGTATTGCAGCTCAAGCCTCAAGCCAGACAAACCCCTTGGAGACGTGTGGTGCTGGATCGGCAGCTTGGGGTAAATGCTGCCCTCCCCGTCCACAGGCCACGTCTGGTATTGCAGCTCAGCCCATGACTCAGCTTATGGACATGAGAAGTAACCAGGCCACAAAAGTAAAACCTCATCTCCATACGTGATACAAGGCCTCCCTGACAGCACACGTGTCCCTGCAGCTTCCCCCTTGTCCTGCCTCCTGATGGAACAAGTCAGTGCACCCGGGAGGAGCAGTCCACTGTACAGACAGGACTTGTTATAGTGGTGGTCCCTGACAGGAGGTCCTCACCTGTTGTAGGAGGAGCAGTCCACTGTACAGACAGGACTTGTTATAGTGGTGGTCCCTGACAGGAGGTCCTCACCTGTTGTAGGAGGAGCAGTCCACTGTACAGACAGGACTTGTTATAGTGGTGGTCCCTGACAGGAGGTCCTCACCTGTTGTAGGAGGAGCAGTCCACTGTAAAGATAGGACTGTTATAGAGGTGGTCCTGACAGGAGGTCCTCACCTGTTGTAGGAGGAGCAGTCCACTGTACAGACAGGACTTGTTATAGTGGTGGTCCCTGACAGGAGGTCCTCACCTTGTTATAGTGGTGTTGTAGGAGGAGCAGTCCACTGTACAGACAGGACTTGTTATAGTGGTGGTCCCTGACAGGAGGTCCTCACCTGTTTGTAGGAGGAGCAGTCCACTGTACAGACAGGACTTGTTATAGTGGTGGTCCCTGACAGGAGGTCCTCACCTGTTGTAGGAGGAGCAGTCCACTGTACAGATAGGACTTGTTATAGTGGTGGTCCCTGACAGGAGGTCCTCACCTGTTGTAGGAGGAGCAGTCCACTGTACAGACAGGACTTGTTATAGTGGTGGTCCCTGACAGGAGGTCCTCACCTGTTTGTAGGAGGAGCAGTCCACTGTACAGACAGGACTTGTTATAGTGGTGGTCCCTGACAGGAGGTCCTCACCTGTTGTAGGAGGAGCAGTCCACTGTACAGACAGGACTTGTTATAGTGGTGGTCCCTGACAGGAGGTCCTCACCTGTTGTAGGAGGAGCAGTCCACTGTACAGACAGGACTTGTTATAGTGGTGGTCCCTGACAGGAGGTCCTCACCTGTTGTAGGAGGAGCAGTCCACTGTACAGACAGGACTTGTTATAGTGGTGGTCCCTGACAGGAGGTCCTCACCTGTTGTAGGAGGAGCAGTCCACTGTACAGACAGGACTTGTTATAGTGGTGGTCCCTGACAGGAGGTCCTCACCTGTTGTAGGAGGACTTGCAGTGGTGGTCCTGACAGGAGGTCCCACCTGTTGTACAGGAGCAGTCACTGTACAGACAGGACTTGTTATAGTGGTGGTCCCTGACAGGAGGTCCTCACCTGTTGTAGGAGGAGCAGTCCACTGTACAGACAGGACTTGTTATAGTGGTGGTCCCTGACAGGAGGTCCTCACCTGTTGTAGGAGGAGCAGTCCACTGTACAGACAGGACTTGTTATAGTGGTGGTCCCTGACAGGAGGTCCTCAACCTGTTGTAGGAGGAGCAGTCCACTGTACAGACAGGACTTGTTATAGTGGTGGTCCCTGACAGGAGGTCCTCACCTGTTGTAGGAGGAGCAGTCCACTGTACAGACAGGACTTGTTATAGTGGTGGTCCCTGACAGGAGGTCCTCACCTGTTGTAGGAGGAGCAGTCCACTGTACAGATAGGACTTTGTTATAAGAGTGGTGGTCCCTGACAGGAGGTCCTCACCTGTTGTAGGAGGGAGCAGTCCACTGTACAGATCCAGGACTTGTTATACTGTGGTGTCCCTGACAGGAGGTCCTCACCTGTTGTAGGAGGAGCAGTCCACTGTACAGACAGGACTTGTTATAGTGGTGGTCCCTGACAGGAGGTCCTCACCTGTTTGTAGGAGGAGCAGTCCACTGTACAGATAGGACTTGTTATAGTGGTGGTCCCTGACAGGAGGTCCTCACCTGTTGTAGGAGGAGCAGTCCACTGTACAGACAGGACTTGTTATAGTGGTGGTCCCTGACAGGAGGTCCTCACCTGTTGTAGGAGGAGCAGTCCACTGTACAGACAGGACTTGTTATAGTGGTGGTCCCTGACAGGAGGTCCTCACCTGTTGTAGGAGGAGCAGTCCACTGTACAGACAGGACTTGTTATATAGTGGTGGTCCCTGACAGGAGGTCCTCACCTGTTGTAGGAGGAGCAGTCCACTGTACAGACAGGACTTGTTATAGTGGTGGTCCCTGACAGGAGGTCCTCACCTGTTGTAGGAGGAGCAGTCCACTGTACAGATAGGACTTGTTATAGTGGTGGTCCCTGACAGGAGGTCCTCACCTGTTGTAGGAGGAGCAGTCCACTGTACAGATAGGACTTGTTATAGTGGTGGTCCCTGACAGGAGGTCCTCACCTGTTGTAGGAGGAGCAGTCCACTGTACAGACAGGACTTGTTATAGTGGTGGTCCCTGACAGGAGGTCCTCACCTGTTGTAGGAGGAGCAGTCCACTGTACAGGACAGGACTTGTTATAGTGGTGGTCCCTGACAGGAGGTCCTCACCTGTTGTAGGAGGAGCAGTCCACTGTACAGACAGGACTTGTTATAGTGGTGGTCCCTGACAGAGGTCCTCACCTGTTGTAGGAGGAGGCAGTCCACTGTACAGATAGGACTTGTTATAGTCCTGACAGGAGGTCCTCACCTGTTGTAGGAGGAGCAGTCCACTGTACAGACAGGACTGTTATAAGTGGTGGTCCCTGACAGGAGGTCCTCACCTGTTGTAGGAGGAGCAGTCCACTGTACAGATAGGGACTGTGTTATAGTGGTGGTCCCTGACAGGAGGTCCTCACCTGTTGTAGGAGGAGCAGTCCACTGTACAGACAGGACTTGTTTATAGTGGTGGTCCCTGACAGGAGGTCCTCACCTGTTGTAGGAGGAGCAGTCCACTGTACAGACAGGACTTGTTATAGTGGTGGTCCCCTGACAGGAGGTCCTCACCTGTTGTAGGAGGAGCAGTCCACTGTACAGACAGGACTTGTATATGGTGGTGGTCCCTGACAGGAGGTCCTCACCTGTTGTAGGAGGAGCAGTCCACTGTACAGATAGGACTTGTTATAGAGGTGTCCCTGACAGGAGGTCCTCACCTGTTGTAGGAGGGCAGTCCACTGTACAGATAGACTTGTTTATAGTGGTGGTCCCTGACAGGAGGTCCTCACCTGTTGTAGGAGGAGCAGTCCCACTGTACAGACAGGACTTGTTATAGTGGTGGTCCCTGACAGGAGGTCCTCACCTGTTGTAGGAGGAGCAGTCCACTGTACAGAAGGATTGTTATAGTGGTGGTCCCTGACAGGAGGTCCTCACCTGTTGTAGGAGGAGCAGTCCACTGTACAGATAGGACTTGTTTATAGTGGTGTCCCTGACAGGAGGTCCTCACCTGTTGTAGGAGGAGCAGTCCACTGTACAGACAGGACTTGTTATAGTGGTGGTCCCTGAGAGGAGGTCCCCCTTTGTAGGAGGAGCAGTCCACTGTACAGTAGGACTTGTTATATGGTGTCCTGACAGG
>ONZH01025337.1:0-59631 GCA_900303285.1 Rhinella marina | reverse complement strand
CCGGCCGGCTGTCCAGGGGCTGCGCTGGTTGTGTCCCGTTGTGACCACGGGTTCCCCCGTCCTTCCGCCGGCCTCCTCTCCCGCTTCGCTCAGTCGGCTTTTCGGCGGCTGCTGCTATCAGCGGCGTTCGGGGGTCTGCGCATGTGCGGGCGTCCGCGTGTGTCGACCCAGAAGTAGAGGTTTCTCCGGGTCGGCGGCGGTGTACGGCGCATGCGCGGAGATTGAGACGCTGCGCCTGACGTCATAGGGGCGGTGCAGTCCAGACAGCCGGAAGAGGAAGCAACAGGTGTTTTCCGTGGGTGGTAGGCTTTCTACTAAAGGAGGCCAAGCACAGTACAAGATGGCACAGGAGGTGGGAGCCAGCAGATCAAGCTTGCAGCAGTGGTGGCCGTTTCCTGGGTGAATTATAAAGATGGAACCTGGAGATGGTGGACGCGCAGAACCAGTAGAATCCTTGAGACCCCCAAGTCCGGTAACTGTGGCAAGGATTTGGGTGATACTTCTGATGGGGTAAGGTCCACTCTTAATTTAAGGCTCCCTATCTGTTTGTCTATTATAGGTAGCCAAAACCCCTAAGAAACAAACGTGTAAAAAGAAACCTAGAGAATGCAGCGGATGCAGAGTCCAGCTATCCGCAGATTACACTAGACCGCCAGAGCTGTGTGGATAAGCTGGTGTTGGAGGAGTCACAGTCGTTATCAAAGACCATTAGAAATATAGTCCGATCTGAAGTTAAATCTTCATTGAGGTCGTTGAAGGTGCCTATAATCCTAAATAGTGGAGGGGGAGGCTGTCTCGGACATATCAGAAGGAGAGATTGACCTTAGACAGGATAGTTCAGGAAGTGAATCTCCCTCTGACGACGAAGCAGCGGGAAGACCTCTGTTCCCGGTAGAAGATACAGATCTATTAGTCAAAGCGGTCAGAGCAACTATGCAGCTGGAGGACTTCAAACAGCCAAAATCTGTGGCGGATCAGGTGTTTGAGGGCCTAGCCCCCAGGTGCCGCAGAGTTTTTCCTGTTCACAAAAATATGGATTCGCTGATTAGAAAAGAGTGGAAGAATCCTGACAGGAAATTCTTTATTCCGTCATCTGTTCAAAAGGAAATATCCATTTGAAGATGAAGTCACTGATATTTGGGATAGGGCTCCCATGGTCGATGCACCAGTAGCAAAAATGGCGAGGAAATCTGCCCTTCCCTTTGAGGATCTAGGATCCCTTTCTGACCCTCTGGATAAAAGAGCCGACACCTATCTTAAAAGATCTTGGGAAGCGGCCTCTACTAGCTTAAGACCAGCCATAGCAGCCTCCTGGGTGTCTAGATCTCTTAAGTTATGGTTGTCCCAATTAGAGTCCCATATTAAGGACAAAACTCCTAGAGAAGAGTTGCTATCCTCTATTCCCACCTTTATAAAGGCAGCAGATTATCTTGCCGATGCATCCACGGATGCAGTTAGGTTCTCTGCCAGGGCGGCGGCTATGTCAAACGCTGCAAGGAGAGCCATATGGTTAAGGTCGTGGAAGGGTGACCAGGGTTCTAAAGCCAGACTTTGCGCTGTCCCTTGTGTAGGATCTAGATTATTCGGCCCTTCCCTGGACGAGATTCTTGACAGAGCCTCGGACAAGAAGAAGGGGTTTCCCCTCCCGCTGAAGCCCCCCTTTTTTCGTAAACCAAGTAGAGGTTTTAGGAAACAAAGGGGAGGTCCGTCAGACAGAGGGTCCAACAGATATTCTAGAAAATCATCGGGGTTTTTCTTCAAGGCCCAGGATAACAAACAGAAAGATAAACAACAATGACGCCAGGTTGCCGGTCGGGGGAAGATTGAGGTATTTCCTTCCAAACTGGATTCAGATAACACAAAACAAGTGGGTATTAAATGTTATCAAGCGAGGGTTTCAGATAGAATTCGCAGATCACCCACGAGATTACTTTATTTGTCCAGATCCTCCCCCGGATATGTCAAAAAGACTGGCTTTGGAATCAGAGATGCTGAGCCTATTACAGAAACAGGTAGTATCTCTAGTCCCCATAGAAGACAAGGGGAAGGGGTTCTACTCCCCATTATTCTTGGTCAAAAAACCAAATGGGACATTCAGGGTGATTCTAAACCTAAAGAAATTGAACAAATCCCTGAGATACAAGAAGTTCTGTATGGAAACTCTAAAATCAACTGTGAATCTCCTCCCCAGCAGATGTTGGATGGCAAGCATAGATTTAGAAGATGCGTACTACCACATCCCAATAGAGCAGGCATCTCAGAAATTCCTGAGAACTACGGTATGGATAGAGGGTCAGTGTGTGCACCTCCAGTACAGAGCCCTCCCCTTTGGAATTTCCCAGGCTCCAAGACTGTTTACGAAGGTGATGGCGGAGGTCGCGGCCTTTCTCCGACTGAGGGGACTTCACTTAGTCCCTTATCTAGACGACTTCCTGGTTTTTTCCCAGTCAAAACAGGAACTCGTAAGCAATCTATCTCTAATGTGTTCAACACTGAGAGATTTAGGTTGGAAGATAAATTGGGCCAAGTCAAACATGGTGCCTACTCAATCCTGTGTGTTTCTGGGAATTCTATTAGACTCAATAGAGGAGAAGAGTTTTCTGCCCTTGGGGAAGAAACAACAGCTTATTCAGCAGACTCAGAAGTTGTTTCTTTCCTATCACTGCACAATCAGGCAGGCCATGTCAACTCTGGGACTGATGACATCAGCGATTCCCGCAGTTCAGTTTGCTCAGGGCCATTCAAGGGACTTACAGTCGGACATTCTGGAAGTGTGGGACGGTTCTCCGGGTTCCCTAGGCAGACAGTTTCACCTTTCCTCTCAGGCTCGAGTTTCCCTCCTGTGGTGGCTAAATGGCAAAAACCTAGACAGGGGAGTAAAGTGGTCAGTGCAAAACCCGATCTTGCTCACTACGGACGCCAGTTCTTGGGGGTGGGGAGCCCACTCTCAGGGGAGGGCCTGGCAGGGCAGATGGGACTTGAACACCCGGAAGAAGTCTTCAAATTTCAGGGAGCTCAAGGCAGTCCTGTTGGCTCTTCAGGTGGCCTTTTGCGCAACATTAGACGAGAACATCTTGCTATACACGGACAACACAACCACGGTAGCATATATCAACCGACAGGGGGGTACCAGGAACTCCTCTCTCCTAGCTCTGTCAAAAGAAATTGTAAACTTCTTGGAAATAAGGAGACTTTGCATGACTGCGGTTCACCTGAAAGGGAAGCAAAATCAATTGGCGGACTTTCTCAGTCGTTCTTCCATAAGTCAGGGGGAATGGTCCCTAAACGAGGAGGTGTTTCAGCAAATTGTGCACAGATTTGGTCTACCTTCAATAGATCTATTTGCCTCAAGAGACAACAGGAGAGTGAAGAGGTTTTTCTCCCTGAACTCCTGGGAGGACCCAGTAGCAATAGATGCCCTGGTGCAGGACTGGACAAAAGAGCAGGGCTATGCCTTTCCTCCAATGAGTCTTCTACCCAGGGTTCTGAAGAAGGTGGAAGAACAGTCAGTACCAATAATATTGATAGCTCCTTATTGGCCAAAGAAAGCTTGGTTTTCCTCCATCCTGAGACTGGCAGCTCTTCCTCCCTGGCATCTACCGTTCAGGCAGGATCTTCTCAGACAAGGTCCCTTCTTTCACCCCAGCCCAGAAATCTTAAAACTGTCGGCGTGGATGCTGATAGGCAAATTTGGTCCAGCAGGGGATTATCCCAGTCAGTAGTTTCCACCTTGCTAAAGAGCAAAAAAGCGGTCACAGCTAAAAAATATCTCATGGTCTGGGGAACATTTGTCAAATTTATAGGGGCAGAACCAAATCCTCTTAATCCTCCTAACATTGCCAGGGTGCTTGATTTCCTACAGGCAGGGTTAGAAAAGAAATTAAAGGCAGCAACCCTTAGAGTTCAGGTCTCTGCCCTTAGCTATTTTTTCGATGTGAAACTAGCAGAGCATTCCTGGGTAAGAAGGTTCCTTAAGGGGGCGGACAGGATCTGTCCCAGAATAAGATCCCTTTCTCCTCCGTGGGATTTAAATACCGTTTTGACGGGGCTATGTGGTAGTCCCTTTGAGCCAATTTCCGACACTTCCATTAGGTTATTAACCATTAAATTGTCCTTTTTGCTGGCCATCACTTCGGCGCGGAGGGTGTCTGAGCTGCAGGCATTTTCCGCGCATCCTCCCCATACTACAATCCTGGAAGATAGGGTTCTCATCAGGCCATTAGGTTATTTTCAGCCAAAGGTAGTTTCTGAGTTTCACAGAGGTCAGGATATAGTCTTACCCTCCTGCCCCAATCCCTCTAACGATTTGGAGAAGAAGTTCAACTGCCTTGACGTTAGGAGGTGCCTTTTGTCTTATTTAGAAGCTTCTAGACAGTGGAGGCAGGATGAGAATCTCCTGGTGCAGTTCTCGGGACGTTTTAAGGGGAAGAAAGCTTCTTCTAGAGTTATAGCTAAATGGGTCAAGGAGTCTATCTCTTTGGCTTATACTTCTCAGGGCCTTCTCCCTCCAAGTGGGTTCGGTGCCCATTCTACGAGATCGGTGGCAACGTCTTGGGCCGAGAAGGCGGATGCTTCTCTGGGCCAAATTTGTAGGGCAGCTACGTGGAGTTCTCCACACACCTTCTTTAAACACTATAGGCTAAATCTGAATTCTGATGCAGCCTTCGGTAGGAAGGTGCTTCAGGCTGTAGTCCCCCCCGACTGTTAATTTTTCAGTCGCATGGGTGCCGTCATGGGTGAGGGGAAAGCATAAATTACTTACCGGTAATTGTTTTTCCAGATACCCATGACGGCACCCTGTATATTGCCCTTCCCAAAAAAAAAAAAAAAAGTTATGTATATACTTACTCTAGCTTAAGAGAGATTCCTCTTACCATTTGTTTGTTGAATTAAGTTCTTACCTCCGGTGTCCAGTAATGTTCTAGAACTGAGGTGAGATGGAGGTGTGTACCTTTTAATATGTTAGCAGGTTTCCTGTCCTCGATGGGAGGTCCTAGGTCGCATGGGTGCCGTCATGGGTATCTGGAAAAACAATTACCGGTAAGTAATTTATGCTATCCTGTACTGATCCTGAGTTACATCCTGTATTATACTCCAGAGCTGCACTCACTATTCTGCTGGTGCAGTCACTGTGTACATACATTACTTATCCTGTACTGATCCTGAGTTACATCCTGTATTATACTCTAGAGCTGCACTCACTATTCTGCTGGTGCAGTCACTGTGTACATACATTACTTATCCTGTACTGATCCTGAGTTACATCCTGTATTATACTCCAGAGCTGTACTCACTATTCTGCTGGTGGAGTCACTGTGTACATACATTACTTATCCTGTACTGATCCTGAGTTACATCCTGTATTATACTCCAGAGCTGCACTCATTATTCTGCTGGTGCAGTCACTGTGTACATACATTACTTATCCTGTACTGATCCTGAGTTACATCCTGTATTATACTCCAGAGCTGCACTCACTATTCTGCTGGTGCAGTCACTGTGTACATACATTACTTATCCTGTACTGATCCTGAGTTACATCCTGTATTATACTCCAGAGCAGCACTCACTATTCTGCTGGTGCAGTCACTGTGTACATACATTACTTATCCTGTACTGATCCTGAGTTACATCCTGTATTATACTCCAGAGCTGCACTCACTATTCTGCTGGTGCAGTCACTGTGTACATACATTACTTATCCTGTACTGATCCTGAGTTACATCCTGTATTATACTCCAGAGCTGCACTCACTATTCTGCTGGTGCAGTCACTGTGTACATACATTACTTATCCTGTACTGATCCTGAGTTATATCCTGTATTATACTCCAGAGCTGCACTCACTATTCTGCTGGTGCAGTCACTGTGTACATACATTACTTATCCTGTACTGATCCTGAGTTACATCCTGTATTATACTCCAGAGCTGCACTCACTATTCTGCTGGTGCAGTCACTGTGTACATACATTACTTATCCTGTACTGATCCTGAGTTACATCCTGTATTATACTCCAGAGCTGCACTCACTATTCTGCTGCTGCAGTCACTGTGTACATACATTACTTATACTGTACTGATCCTGAGTTACATCCTGTATTATACTCCAGAGCTGCACTCACTATTCTGCTGGTGCAGTCACTGTGTACATACATTACTTATCCTGTACTGATCCTGAGTTACATCCTGTATTATACTCCAGAGCTGCACTCACTATTCTGCTGGTGCAGTCACTGTGTACATACATTACTTATCCTGTACTGATCCTGAGTTACATCCTGTATTATACCCCAGAGCTGCACTCACTATTCTGCTGGTGCAGTCACTGTGTACATACATTACTTATCCTGTACTGATCCTGAGTTACATCCTGTATTATACTCTAGAGCTGCACTCACTATTCTGCTGGTGCAGTCACTGTGTACATACATTACTTATCCTGTACTGATCCTGAGTTACATCCTGTATTATACTCCAGAGCTGTACTCACTATTCTGCTAGTGGAGTCACTGTGTACATACATTACTTATCCTGTACTGATCCTGAGTTACATCCTGTATTATACTCCAGAGCTGCGCTCACTATTCTGCTGGTGGAGTCACTGTGTACATACATTACTTATCCTGTACTGATCCCGAGTTACATCCTGTATTATCCTCCAGAGCTGCGCTCACTATTCTGCTGGTGCAGTCACTGTGTACATACATTACTTATCCTGTACTGATCCTGAGTTACATCCTGTATTATACTCCAGAGCTGCGCTCACTATTCTGCTGGTGCAGTCACTGTGTACATACATTACTTATCCTGTACTGATCCTGAGTTACATCCTGTATTATACTCCAGAGCTG
The DNA here is from genome assembly GCA_900303285.1 of Rhinella marina. NCBI lineage: Eukaryota > Metazoa > Chordata > Amphibia > Anura > Bufonidae > Rhinella > Rhinella marina. The sequence goes on along the minus strand of ONZH01025337.1, from coordinate 52,780 downwards.
CACTCACTATTCTGCTGGTGCAGTCACTGTGTACATACATTACTTATCCTGTACTGATCCTGAGTTACATCCTGTATTATACTCCAGAGCTGCACTCACTATTCTGCTGGTGCAGTCACTGTGTACATACATTACTTATCCTGTACTGATCCTGAGTTACATCCTGTATTATACTCCAGAGCTGCACTCACTATTCTGCTGGTGCAGTCACTGTGTACATACATTACTTATCCTGTACTAATCCTGAGTTACATCCTGTATTATACTCCAGAGCTGCACTCACTATTCTGCTGGTGCAGTCACTGTGTACATACATTTCTTATCCTGTACTGATCCTTAGTTACATCCTGTATTATACTCCAGAGCTGCACTCAGTATTCTGCTGGTGCAGTCACTGTGTACATACATTACTTATCCTGTACTGATCCTGAGTTACATCCTGTATTATACTCCAGAGCTGCACTTACTATTCTGCTGGTGGAGTCACTGTGTACATACATTACTTATCCTGTACTGATCCTGAGTTACATCATGTATTATACTCCAGAGCTGCACTCACTATTCTGCTGGTGCAGTCACTGTGTACATACATTACTTATCCTGTACTGATCTTGAGTTACATCCTGTATTATACTCCAGAGCTGCACTCACTATTCTGCTGGTGCAGTCACTGTGTACATACATTACTTATCCTGTACTGATCCTCAGTTACATCCTGTATTATACTCCAGAGCTGCACTCACTATTCTGCTGGTGCAGTCACTGTGTACATACATTACTTATCCTGTACTGATTCTGAGTTACATCCTGTATTATACTCCAGAGCTGCACTCACTATTCTGCTGGTGCAGTCACTGTGTACATACATTACTTATCCTGTACTGATCCTGAGTTACATCCTGTATTATACTCCAGAGCAGCAGTCACTATTCTGCTGGTGGAGTCACTGTGTACATACATTACTTATCCTGTACCGATCCTGAGTTACATCCTGTATTATACTCCAGAGCTGCACTCACTATTCTGCTGCTGCAGTCACTGTGTACATACATTACTTATCCTGTACCGATCCTGAGTTACATCCTGTATTATACTCCAGAGCTGCACTCACTATTCTGCTGGTACAGTCACTGTGTACATACATTACTTATCCTGTACTGATCCTGAGTTACATCCTGTATTATACTCCAGAGCTGCACTCACTATTCTGCTGGTGCAGTCACTGTGTACATACATTACTTATCCTGTACTGATCCTGAGTTACATCCTGTATTATACTCCAGAGCTGCACTCACTATTCTGCTGGTGCAGTCACTGTGTACATACATTACTTATCCTGTACCGATCCTGAGTTACATCCTGTATTATACTCCAGAGCTGTACTCACTATTCTGCTGGTACAGTCACTGTGTACATACATTACTTATCCTGTACCGATCCTGAGTTACATCCTGTATTATACTCCAGAGCTGCACTCACTATTCTGCTGGTGCAGTCACTGTGTACATACATTACTTATCCTGTACTGATCCTGAGTTACATCCTGTATTATACTCCAGAGCTGCACTCACTATTCTGCTGGTGCAGTCACTGTGTACATACATTACTTATCCTGTACTGATCCTGTATTATACCCCAGAGCTGCACTCACTATTACATATGCCTGGTGTAAGGACATGTCCTAGAATTCAGGTCCCTAGAACTAGCTGTCTGCAGACACTTAACAGCAGTGTGATTTCAGCTCTGGAGGTGACTGCAGTGTGAATGTCTGTAGCTCTGGTATAAGAGTGGGCGGAGCTATTGTGTGCATTCCACTGAACCTCTTCTGTCTTCCTTCATCTGAAAGGTTCTTGGCCGGAGAAGAACACGAAGGATGAGTCTTCAGTCCAGCAGAGCTGCGGTGATGTCACGAGCAGGAGATGTGAGGCGCAGGTGAAGAGGCAGAGGCGCTATCCCCGGGTGAACCCCTTCAGGTGGATCAAGAAAGACAAGAAAAAGAAAGGCCGCATTAGTCGATCTTCCCACCGGACGTCCAGGAGGACTAAGGACAAGAAGACACTTGAAGGAGACGATCAAGTGAAAGTCTCACCAGAAAGAAGATGCTGTGATGCTTCCACCAACATCTCACAGGAGTCTGCCAGTAACCATGGAGACAAGCCGCTCCCTGAGGAGATCTGTGGGATCGTAGGTGGGAGTAGAGATCTCTGTTCTGAGGAGGAGGCAGATGAGACAGAAGCAGAGTCTTCAGGGGAAACCGTCAGCAAAACCAAGATACAGGAAGATGTCTCAGAAGGAAGCAGCCTGACAGATGTGAAAAACTATGAGAACCCTCCTGAAGATTCTCACTTACCGTCCAGCGTGAATCGTTTCCTGAAAGGAGATGTCTCGAGACTTTATGGTGATTCTGTCGATTCCAAAGACATTCCTCTATGCGAGACCTCCAATGAGAGCAAGAACGGATCCCAAGAAACTGCAACTGGGAAGGAGGAAAAGACGTCTCCGACCTCAGAGAAAAAAGCTTCTCACAAGAAACGAGACAAACACGTGAAGTTCAACGAGGTGGTCACCATGATTCTCATCGAGCAGCAGTCCGAAGAACGCTCGAGAAAATGTCTGCAGAGTGGAGTGAAGCTGCAGAGTGCAAGTCTTCCTGTCCTCCAGAATGTCAATGAGGAAGGCAAGAAGAAGAAGGCGGAGAGATGCAGCACCGGACGTGACGTAGAAGATAGAACGTCTCAGGGTCAGAACGACCTTTACAGGAACGTAGAAGGAAGTAAGGAAGCAAGAAAGAGACCGATGGGGTCAAGCTGCCGTCCAATGAAGAACAGCAAGAAGAGGATTGTGGTCGGAACGGGATCACCCCCAGAAGCCTCAGAACAGAAAATGTCTCCATCCAAAAAGAATGGAGTAGAGGTTAAGGAGGTCTGGAACGTGAAGACCTTCTCAGAACCACCGCAGCCAAACGACCCCCTAAACAACCATCAGCAGAAGTTCCTTAAATCTTACTCCTGCTCCAACTGTGGTAAAGTCACCCACTGGTCGAAGCTCAGCACTTATCAGAAGGAGAACATCGAGAGGTCGATCGCTCATATGTGCAGGACTTGTGGTGGTCACAAGAGCAGCGCTCCTGACCAGGCCATCCGTCCACTCGCCCTCACCAGTCCTGGGGTCGATGAAATTTCTCAACCAGTGAATTACAGTAAGAAGATCGAAGCTGATTCCTCTGCTCAACCAAATACAGAGAGAAGACAACACAAGGAAGAAAGGAAGGTGAAGACCACGGAAGAGTCGGGGCGTCTTGTCACTGCCAACAGTGATCATTGCAGGAAGCCTCCACAAACGTCTCGAGATGACAACAAGTCCAGTGCCTGCCACCAGTACCGAAATCCTGGAGCTGCACTGACGCTGAAGACTTTTACAGGGTCCTCCGTTAACAGTACGTCCACTGGTAATCCTCCACCTCCGGGTCTGGACTCCAGAAAGAACAGAACTGTTACAAAGGATAAGAACGTGGCCTCCAGATCTCCTGCCGAGAAGCCCAGAAAACCTGGGGACAACAGAAACCATGAGGTTTGCACAATGTGGAAAGAGCTTTCTATGACCGAGGAAGATCGGCAGAAGAAAGTGACAAAGAGTCGCCCCAGCGTGCTCCAGAAGAACTTTCTTCAGGCTGCTGTGAAGACAAACTCTAATATAAGGAACCCCAGGCAGATCGTTGACCCTGTAAAGTCCAAACTTGAAACGCATGTTACCGTGAACGACGAGAATCCTGCCGACGGTAGTGAGAAGAATTGTGTTCTGTATGTGAAGACGAAGTGCGAGCAACCACCAGAAGATAGGGAGGCCTTCCGGTGTAAACAGTGCAGGAAAATCTTCACCAAGAAGCACACTATACCCCCCGGAGAGCACCCCGACTCCTGCAAGGAATGTGCTAAATCCTTCCGAGACAGTGGAAACAATGAAGTTCACGTGAAGTTGCAAACTAAGGAGAAGATGAAGATATTGACAGGCTCCTCGGCTGACAACGCTGCTGCCGATACTTCAACTCCAGGTCTGGATTCAAGTTATAGCAGAACTGGCACCAAGGACAAGAAAGTGACCTTCAAATCTTTAGCTGAGAAGCCCGCAAAGACTGACGGCCAAGAACATGAGGTCTGCGTGATATGTGGAGAAAGTTTTATAGCAGATGAAAAGAACGATCCATTAGTCTCTGATCAGCAGAAGAAAAGAAGCAAGGGTAGGCCCGGTGTGCTCGAGAAGACCCAGGACCATCCTCAGGCTCTTCTGAAGACCTGCTCTTCTTGTGTTTCCAAGATAAGGAACCCCAGACAGATCGAGAACCCTGAGAATCCGGAATCCAATACAAACTGCTCTAAGTGGGACAAGAGTGTAACAGAGGATGTGAAGGCCGAGAGTCCGGCCGAGGGTGGCAAGAAGAATCACCTTCTACAGAAGAAGCGCAAGCGACCGTTAGAAGGGATGGAGCCCTTCCAGTGTAAACAGTGCGGGAAAACCTTCACCCGTCACTTCACTCTGCTGCAGCACCGCACCGTGCACACCGGGGAGCGCCCCTACTCCTGCAAGGAATGTGGTAAATCCTTCCGAGATGGTGGATACCTTAAAGTTCACATGAGACTGCACACTAAGGAAAAACCCTACACTTGTTTAGAGTGCGGTAAGTGTTTCGGTCAGAACTCCACGCTGATGGTGCACTTGAGGACACATACCGACGAGAGGCCATTCCAGTGTAGCGAGTGCGGGAAGAGCTTCAGCGATCGCTCCACCTTTCGGCACCACCAGATGATTCACACCGGGGAGAAGCCATTTACGTGTTCTTTTTGTGGAAAGAAGTTCACGCAGCAGGCGCACGTCAAGCGGCACGAGAAGATGCACACTGGCGAGAGGCCGTTTGGATGCACGATGTGCGAGAAGAGGTTTATCGACCGCACAAAGCTGAGGAAACATGAGCTGACCCACAACCGAGAGCCCAAGACCTGACCCTGTCATCACCATGTTGACCCCCGCCGTCTGCCCGCCAGGTGATACGCCTGCCTGTACTATAATATGGCAAAGCATTTTATGGAGAGTTATATTTTTCTACTTATTTATAGGATAATTGTGGATCTGTAGGATCTACTGGACATGTGATCCAGGACAGGATCCGGAGAGGCTTCTTACCTTCCATCATTATTCCTGTGCCGACCAATATCTGGATTGTATGAACTTGTTTACTCACGATATGATCAATACCCCCCGGAGCTGTGGCCAGTTACTGCCCCATTGGAGTCTGGTGTAGGATCCCTGCTGCCCCTAGTGGTGAGGACCCCCATACCTTCACACCGCAGGGAGTTAACAGTCAGTATGAGTCACCCCCCATTTCAGATTAGGTTTATTACCCAAATTTACAAAATTGGTGGTTCCTCCAAATTCAGCCTCAAAATGATTCAGTCCGAGCAGAAGCCGTCCTCCGAGCACGGTCACAGATCCGGTGTCTCCAGCACGTTGAGGGCTTCATTGGTAGCATCAGCCGCTTGATCTAAAGCACTTCAGATGCCTGGACTACCGAGGGCTTTGTGGACTGTAACGTTTGATCGTTAGAAATGCAACTAAGTCAAGAGAGTCGTCCAGAAAGTTCAGAGAAGAGATCATGGCCACAAACCAGGAAGAGGGAACAAGAAGAGTAGCAAAGGCCCGAATGTCCCTAGAGATACAGCTGGAAGCAGAGTCCACAAGTTCAGAGGAATTTTGGCGCCACTACCTGGATGCGGCAGAAAGAGGACGCTATCGACTGCTGCCACCACATTAACGAGGAGGCGGGTGCTCGAGTGACTGCTGAAGACCTGCAGCAAGATCTGTGACAGCAGGCGCCGAGGTTTCAGTTTGCACAGTAAGGTGCACGCTAAACGTTGAAGGTCTCCAAGATGTCCACTTGTGCCGACCCAGGAAACGTCGCCTCGAATTTGCTGGAAACCATAGAAAAAAAGGCACAGAAATTTTGGGATTGGGTTCTGTGGAGCGAGAAAACACAACTGGAACTTTTCGGTCTAGCGGCTCCGTGGAAAGTCTGAAGGAGGAAGAACTTAGCGTACACTAAAAGGAACACGCTGCCTACGGTGAAGCATGCCGGTGGTGGGGTGATGCTCCGGAAATCTGGAGTGTTTGGAGGACAAGATGGATCCTATCATGTATGAGGAAACCTCATGTCTTCTGTGAGGAACTTCAGCTTGGATGGTGTCTTCCAATAGGACAATGATCCCAAGCAAGCCTCAGAGTCCACAACAGAAGATGTCCTGGAAGACTCTGGAGTGGACTTCATAAACTGCCTGGCATGAACCCCATAGAAAATCTTTAATGGGAGTTGAAGAAGGAGGGTGCGACTGGAGGCCGTTTCCATGGGGATTTCTGAGGAAGGTGTCTGGCTATCATCATGTTTGCAGCAGGTGCTCGAATAACTGCTGAAGATGCTGATCATGAAGGGGGTGAAGAAAGCTCAGACTGCAGGAGGCAGTTCGTGTGTATTATTCAATTTGGCTAATAAACCTAAACTGCAATGGGGGTGGAGTCATTGGTCCCATCCTGGGACTGTACCTGTCTGAGGATTCTAGTCACTGTTACCCCGATCTGTCATATACATATCAGCCTGTGTCTGCTCCACCTGTACTGAAGATCCCTCGGTGTGAAGGTCGAGGTGAACCACCTGCTGGGGAGCCCCATGATCTAAGCACTACATAACGAATATTATAATGGGAACTTCCAGATATGATGGGAGTTGTAGTGAGTGTTTGTAAGGGGTTGTGGTGTTGACCCGTCACACTCATCAGCAGATGTCGCTGTAATCTTCTATGATCAGTTTGGTATAAGAGGCAGCGCTCGGCTCTGCTATGTCATATGTGGATGCAGAACCTTGTGGCCGCCCTGCTGTCTTCGACAATAAACTTCAGATCCACGCTCGCTGTCTTCCTGCTTTCTTCTTGTTCTCCAACTTCTTCATGACCTCATTTTAGAAAGATTTGGTCAGAAAAGGTGCAGGGGGTCTGTGGTCAGAGCCGGAGAGATGTGGCCTGACGTAGTCCCATGATTGAGCCCTCAGGAGTCAGGCCTGGAGTGTGAGTGCAGTCATGATCTAGGCCTGAGTGATGCCTAAGACTTGACTCGTGAAGGCGGCACTCATACTCCACAACTGCACTTGTACTCCAGACCTCAGTGTGACTTCTGTACAACTACTCCAGTCCTGACTAATACTCTCAAGGATACTCACTCATACTCCAGACCTTGGTGTGACTTCTGTACAACTACTCCAGTCCTGACTAATATTCTCAAGGTTACACACTCATACTCCAGACCTCAGTGTGACTTCTGTACAACTACTCCAGTCCTGACTAATACTCTCAAGGTTACACACTCATACTCCAGACCTCAGTGTGACTTCTGTACAACTACTCCAGTCCTGACTAATACTCTCAAGGATACTCACTCATACTCCAGACCTCAGTGTGACTTCTGTACAACTACTCCTGTCCTGACTAATACTCTCAAGGTTACACACTCATACTCCAGACCTTGGTGTGACTTCTGTACAACTACTCTAGTCCTGACTAATACTCTCAAGGATACTCACTCATACTCCAGGCTTAACTCCAACTCTAAAAGCTGCATTTACACTCCAGGTCTGACTTCAGACACAAGGTGGCATTTGTACTTCAGACTAGATTCTGACTCTTGAGGCCTGACAATGTGTGCATACTCAAGGCCTGACTGTCTCACTCAAGGCTGCATTTGGGCTTAGGCCTGGAGTGTGACTGCAGATTCCAACTTCCAAGGACTGCAGTCACTCTCTAGGCCTGACTAAGACTCTTGAGACAGTCCTTACTCTCCAGGCCTGACTCGGACACCCAGGACTGCACTACTGCTTCAAGCCTAACTCTTGAGGATGCATGAATTTTCCAGGTCTGACTGATCACAAGGCTGTACCTGTACTTCAGACCAGACTTGTGAGACTCTTTAGATTGCCGAGACTGTACTCATGCTCCAGGCCTAATCTCATGTCTGATATGGCAGGTAACAGACATGAAGAGGGGAGGAGTGGTGACCCTTAGCTGCTCCCAGGTACCAGTGCTAGGTGAGCTTACAGAGAACAGCTGAGAGGAAAAGCTACAGATTCCTAAAAGGGACAAAAAGGATTGCAAACCTAAGAAGGAAAACCTGGACCGGAATCCATTCCCACCACAAGGACATGCATAGAGTATCCACCGCTGCCCTGCAGATATGAGTGATGTAATAGATCTAGGATCTGGACTACAAGTCAGTTTATGCTGCAAATTTATTTTGCTTTTGGATGGAGATTTCTTACGATGTCCTCCCCTCTGATGCTGTAGAATGTCCCGAGGGCCGTACATGTGACTCCGCAGCACCGCCGTCCTGTGTGGACCTGTCCCGAGGGCCGTACATTTACCACATGACCCTGCAGCGTCGCCGTCCTGTGTGGACCTGCCCCGAGGGCCGTACATTTACCACATGACCCTGCAGCGTCACCGTCCTGTGTGGACCTGTCCCGAGGGCTGCAGATTGTAAATCTACATGATGTAACGTTGCTGGATCTGTTGCGGTCCAGAGGGTGGGATCTTCCGCAGACCCGCCCGTCCAGCATCACCTGTGCGTCTTTTTGTAGAGATTTTCTGCTGCGGCCACCAGCGGCTATACCCTGAGGTACCCCCTCCTCAGACCTCCTGCCAGCCTCACCCATGACAACGAGCCAAGACGCTGAACATTCATGAGGGGCCGCGGGTGCTGAGGGATAATGAACAGCCCCTCCCCCGGCCGCGGGGCAGGAAGAGACCAGACAACCTACAAAATAAACCATTTAATGAAAGAAAAAAAACAAAAAAACTGCAGGCGCGGCGCCATCTACAGGTCAAAGAGCTCGTCCAGAAAGATCAGTATGTCCAGCATGTCCCACTGAGGCTGGTTCTCCACGTCCTCCAGGAGCTCCTCTGCAAGACAAAGACAAGGCGTTCAGACGGGAGGCAGCGCCGCGGGGCGAGCAGGAGGCACGACGGGGGGGCCGCGGACCCGGGTGACCTGCACAACGGGGGGGGGGGCGCGGACCCGGGTGACCTACCTGGGCAGTCTATCTGCAGCTCCATGTCCAGCTCCTCCTCTCCAAACGCTCGGTCGCTTCTGTCTGCAGATTAAATTAAAATTACAAAGAAATAAATAATTGTCAGTAATTGGAGACTCCACCCACTGTTTACAGGCCCCTCCCATAATCTGGTCTTCAATTCCCCCTAAAACACCTGAGACTCCTCCCACCAATCACAGATCAGCCATACAACATGGCCCCTCCCATTACCTGTGTGGGCGGGGTTTTCTGCATGTGTCTCTTGCGCCCTGATACAGGGATCCTCTCCCCTCTCAATCCTGGCCAAGATCTCCGGCTGATCTAGAGAAAGCAGAAACATGGCGTTACAAGGAAGGCAGAGAGAGAGCGAGCGAGAGGGGACCAGGAGGGAGGGAAGGGAGCGAGCGGGGACCAGGAGGGAGGGAAGGGAGCGAGCGAGCGGGGACCAGGAGGGAGGGAAGGGAGCGAGCGAGCGGGGACCAGGAGGGAGGGAAGGGAGCGAGCGAGCGGGGACCAGGAGGGAGGGAAGGGAGCGAGCGGGGGAAGGAAGGGAGCGAGCGAGCGGGGGCCAGGAGGGAGGGAAGGGAGCGAGCGAGCGGGGGAAGGAAGGGAGCGAGCAAGCGGGGGCCAGGAAAGAGGGAAGGAAGGGAGCGAGCGAGCGGGGGAAGGAAGGGAGCGAGCGGGGCCAGGAGGGAGGGAAGGGAGCGAGCGGGGGCCAGGAAAGAGGGAAGGAAGGGAGCGAGCGGGGGAAGGAAGGGAGCGAGCAAGCGGGGGCCAGGAAAGAGGGAAGGAAGGGAGCGAGCGAGCGGGGGAAGGAAGGGAGCGAGCGGGGGCCAGGAGGGAGGGAAGGGAGCGAGCGGGGACCAGGAGGGAGGGAAGGGAGCGAGCGGGGGCCAGGAAAGAGGGAAGGAAGCGAGCGAGCGAGCGGGGGAAGGAAGGGAGCGAGCAAGCGGGGGCCAGGAAAGAGGGAAGGAAGGGAGCGAGCGAGCGGGGGCCAGGAAAGAGGGAAGGAAGGGAGCGAGCGAGCGGGGGAAGGAAGGGAGCGAGCGAGCGGGGGCCAGGAGGGAGGGAAGGGAGGGAAGGGAGGGAGTGAGCGAGCGGGGACCAGGAGGGAGGGAAGGGAGCGAGCGGGGGCCAGGAAAGAGGGAAGGAAGGGAGCGAGCGGGGGCCAGGAAAGAGGGAAGGAAGGGAGCGAGCGAGCGGGGGAAGGAAGGGAGCGAGCGAGCGGGGGCCAGGAAAGAGGGATGGAAGGGAGCGAGCGGGGGAAGGAAGGGAGCGAGCGAGCGGGGGCCAGGAAAGAGGGAAGGAAGGGAGCGAGCGGGGGCCAGGAAAGAGGGAAGGAAGGGAGCGAGCGGGGGCCAGGAAAGAGGGAAGGAAGGGAGCGAGCGAGCGGGGGCCAGGAAAGAGGGAAGGAAGGGAGCGAGCGAGCGGGGGCCAGGAGGGAGGTGGAAGCTAGTGACGGAACCTGAGAAAGAGCAGTAAATGGTCGGAGTGTGCCCGGTACTCACCCACATACACCAGGCTCTGGTAGTTCTCCTTCATCACGTCCTTGTACAGCTCCTTCTGCCATTCCTCCAGACTACGCCACTCATCCTCCGTGAAGAATACCGCGACATCATCAAACCGGACAGAGATCTGCGGAAGAGACAGAAAGTATGTGAACCCCAGGAGGAGGGAACAGCAAGGGGCCCCAGGTGTCCCTCACTCTCTCAGGTTCAGGGGCCCCCGGTGTATCTCACTCTCTCAGGTTCAGGGGCCCCCTGTGTATCTCACTTTCTCATTGTCAGGGACCCCGGGTGTAGCTCAGTCTCTGTGGCTCAGGGCCCCCCAGTGTATATCACTCTCTCAGATTCAGGGGCCCCGGGTGTAGCTCAGTCTCTGTGGCTCAGGGCCCCCCCCGTGTATCTCACTCTCTCAGATTCAGGGGCCCCAGGTGTATCTCACTCTCTCAGATTCAGGGGCCCCAGGTGTATCTCACTCTATCAGATTCAGGGGCCCCAGGTGTAGCTCCGCCTCTTTAACTCAGGGGCCTCGGGTGTAGCTCCGCCTCTGTGGCCCAGGGGCCCCCGCTCACCATTGCCGTCCCTCCGGTCTCCGGGATTCTCTCCCATAATATCCAGGAGATGATTCTATGGAGCGGTCCAGCGACGGCGTGACGTCAAATCCATGTGATCGGAAGAGGCGGGGCCTAAACAGGGGGTCAGCGGGCGCCATCTTGGTAATGGGCACTATGGGCTGCCGTTATCACTAGGCGATAAGAGGGCGGGGGCGATCGTAGTTGAGAGGTCACTGACATGATGGGAATTGTAGTTCCTACGGTGTAGACAAATGTTTCTACCCGTTTTGTATCCGTCCATTCTGTAGATGTGCTTAGAAAATGTGCGACAGGAGCTATGTGATATGGGAGAGGAGCTAGTGATATAGGGGAGGAGCTAGTGATATAGGGGAGGAGCTAGTGATATAGGGATGGGAGATTTACAGAGGAGAACAGGGGAGGAGCATTTACTGAGGAGAACGCTGGTGGGGGTGGAAGGTATGTACTGAGGAGATCGGGGGTGAGGGGTATTTACTGAAGAGATCAGTGGATGGGGGCATTTACTGGGGTGTGGGGGGCATTTACTGAGGAGATCGGAGGGTGGGGGCATTTACTGAGGAGATCGGAGGGTGGGGGTATTTACTGAAGAGATCGGAGGGTGGGGGTATTTACTGAGGAGATCGGAGGGTGAGGGTATTTACTGAGGAGATCGGAGGGTGGGGGGTATTTACTGAGGAAATCGGAGGGTGGGGGTATTTACTGAGGAGATCGGAGGGTGGGGGCATTTACTGAGGAGATCGGAGGGTGGGGGTATTTACTGAGGAGATCGGAGGGTGGGGGTATTTACTGAGGAGATCGGAGGGTGGGGGTATTTACTGAGGATATCGGGGGTGGGGGGCATTTACTGAGGATATCGGGGTGGGGGCATTTACTGAGGAGATCGGAGGGTGGGGGTATTTACTGAGGATATCGGGGGTGGGGGGCATTTACTGAGGAGATCGGAGGGTGGGGTATTTACTGAGGAGATCAGAGGGTGAGGGTATTTACTGAAGAGATCGGAGGGTGGGGGTATTTACTGAGGAGATCGGAGGGTGAGGGTATTTACTGGAGGAGATCGGAGGGTGGGGGGTATTTACTGAGGAGATCGGAGGGTGGGGTATTTACTGAGGAGATCGGAGGGTGGGGGTATTTACTGAGGAGATCGGAGGTGGGGGTATTTACTGAGGAGATCGGAGGGTGGGGGTATTTACTGAGGAATCGGAGGGTGGGGTATTTACTTGAGGAGTATCGGGGGTGGGGGTATTTACTGAGGATATCGGGGTGGGGGTATTACTGAGGAGATCGGTGGGTGGGGGTATTACTGGAAATCGGAGGGTGGGGTATTTACTGAGGAATCGGAGGGTGGGGGTATTAGGTTACTGAGGAGATCGGAGGGTGGGGGTATTTACTGAGGAGGGGGGTATTACGGGAGGGGTGGGGGTATTTACTGAGGAGATCGGAGGGTGGGGTATTTACTGAGGAGATCGGAGGTGGGGGTAATTTACTCAGGAGATCGGAGGGTGGGGGTATTTACTGAGGAGATCGGAGGGTGGGGGTATTTACTGAGGAGATCGGAGGGTGGGGGTATTTACTGAGGAGATCGGAGGGTGGGGGTATTTACTGAGGATATCGGGGGTGGGGGTATTTACTGAGGAGATCGGAGGGTGGGGGTATTTACTGAGGAGATCGGAGGGTGGGGGTATTTACTGAGGAGATCGGAGGGTGGGGGCATTTACTGAGGAGATCGGAGGGTGGGGGGTATTTACTGAGGATATCGGGGGTGGGGGACCTTTCCTGAGTAGATTGGGGGGTGGGGGGTATTTTCTGGGCCCGGCTCCCTCTCCTATGTCTCCTGTGTGGGTCTCCGGAGTTTGTTCAGGTCTTCTGCTTTGATATTTGAGATTCAGCATTTTTGGGGCCCCTCCTGGAGATTTCTTGGGCCCTCGTTCTACATCCACAGACATGATGTTGGGTCGTTATCTACAGATCACTAGTCTTTATTTTCCCCACAGCGGCACTAGGGTATTCCGCCTTCTCAGGGGCAGGAAACAACTGGGAGATCGGCAGCGTGAAGGCCCCGTCCCCATCACCCGCTCCAGTTGTCTCCTGTCACTTAGGATGCAGGCTGGATCGGCATGTGGAAAATCTCCGGGCCTTTGGGTTTGTTTCCCGGTAATTCCGGAGGGGATCTCAGTGTAAACATTGGCTTCTCTTACCTCTTGTGTGGCTCCTCCGGGCTCAATATCCTGCTCCCGGTGAAGGAGCCAAGAGGTGTGATGGATTGGGGGTGTTCCCTGGTCTGGGGAACGCTCCAGGACTTACTTCTGGGTGCGGCAGTGGGGTCTAGCATGATGATGTCATGATACTGCCATGGTGCCTCGGAGACGCCGTGTTCAGTAGGACCGCAGTCCACCATGTCCCTACGGTTGGACAGTGACCCTGCCTGCAAGTCCACCGACACTTCTGTGCAGTATGTAAAAAGGCCCTAAGTGCACCGACAAAGTGGTTTCTGAGGAATCGCCATCTCTACTGGAGAATATTACGTCCTTAAAGAGGAAGTTGGGGCAGCCATTGAAGGAAAGCTAGCGGTTGTCTCCCCGAGACCGTCCACATCCAGAGCGCTACCATCTGCCGTGTAAGAGCGAGTCTCAGATTTGGATGAAGGAGAAGTCTCTTCAGATGCTGATTGTAGTGTTTACTTCAGGACGACCATTACGCTCTATCGGAGAGACAGAGTCGATTCTGAAGACTGTTAGCGCTACGATAAACTTGGAAGAGTCCGAAGAACCTCTCTCGGTTCAGGATGAGAAGTTTCTGGGTTTAGAAGACAGGGAAAAGAGAGTCTTTCCAGTACATAACAATGGAAAGATCCTGAAGAGGCAGGAAGTCTCCGTTCACAGAAGAGGATAAAGCCTCCAGTGGTGAGGATTCATATCAAATCTTCTCTGCATCTTGAAGATTCAGGACTATTCAGGGATCCGATGGACAAAAAGTGCCAGTCTCTTCTTAAGAAAACTTGGGAGTCCTTCACGGAGATACTACGTCCAGGTATTTCTGTCACATATACGGCAACAACTTGTGGTTATCGCAACCGGAGGAGCAGACTGAGTCAGGTGCACCCAGAGAGGACATCTTTCCTTCTGCTCCAGTCCTCAGACAAGCCTCACATTTCCTGGCAGATGCCTCGGCAGACATTATAAAACCGGCAGCGGCTTTATCAAGAGCGGTCTGGCCGAGGTCACGGTCCAGCGACACAGCCTGTAAAAATGGACTTTGTTCCATCCCTTGTGAGAAACATAGAAACATAGAAGATTGACGGCAGAAAAAGACCACCTGGTCCATCTAGTCTGCCCTTTTATTATCCTTTTATTGTTATCTTAGGATAGATACATGTTTATCCCAGGCATGTTTAAATTCAGTTACAGTTACTGATTTATCAACCACCTCTGCTGGAAGTTTGTTCCAAGCTTCTACTACTCTTTCAGTGAAATAATATTTTCTAATGTTGTTCTTGATTTTTCCCCCAACTAACCTCAGATTGTGCCCCTTGTTCTTGTGTTCTGTTTCTTATTAATAACACTTCCCTCCTGAACTTTATTCAGTCCTTTAACATATTTAAAGGTCTCAGTCATGTCCCCCCTTTCTCTTCTTTCCTCCAGACTATACATATTAAGAACTCGGAGTCTTTCTTGATAAGTTCTATGTTTTAGACCTTCCACCATTTTTCTAGCTCTTCTTTGGACCCGTTCTATTTTAGCAATATCCTTTTGCAGGTGAGGTCTCCAGAATTGAACACAGTATTCCAGATGTGGTCTCACTAGAGCTCTATACAGAGGATCACAATCTCCCTCCTTCTTATACCTCTATCTATGCAGCCAAGCATACGATTTGCTTTCCCCACCGCCTGGCTGCATTGGTTACTCAGTGAGGGCGACAGGGACAACACTGGATGATATTCTGGAAAAGGATTCACTTCAGAATCGAAGATGTTGCTTCGAGCCTTTCGTTCCCAAAGACATTCGACGTTTGACCAAAAAAAGAAAGAGGACCGCCAGTAAGAGCTGGAGTCTAAGGCAGGGACGCTCGACCTGCGGCCCTCCAACTGTTGTAAAACTACAACTCCCACCATGCCCTGCTGTAGGCTGATAGCTGTAGGGAGTCTGGGCATGCTGGAAGTTGTAGTTGTGCAACAGCTGGAGGGCCGCAGGTTGGGCACCCCCGCATAAAGGGAAAAGTAGAGGATTCCTCTTTAACCCCTTTGTGCCCAGCAGCGTACTAGTACTGCGCTAGACGCGTGTTTAAAGATGGCGCCCACTCCTGAACAGAGCAGGCGTCATGTCCGCGGGTGAACTGATTTATACAGCAGACACCCGCGGCTGCAGTAATGCCGATCGCGGACATTTAACCCTTCAGATGCCACAGTCAATCCTGACCACGGCATCCGAGGGCTTAAAACACCAGAAGCGCGCCCTTCTGTGTAATAGGCTCCATAGGAAAGCAGTAAAATCCTCATAGACTCCAATGTAAGTGCACTGAGGTCTATGATATAAACAATCAGATGACTGCTCGTAATAGTTCCCCATGGGAACTATAAAAAAGTGTAAAAAAAATTAAATAAAGTTTAAAAAAAAAAAAAAAAAAGTTTAAATCACCCCCCTTTTCCAAAAATAGAAATAAAAGTAGTAAAAAAATTAAAAAAATACACATCATGGGTATCGCCGTGTGTGAAAACACCCATATTATAAAAATATAAAAATTTCTTTCCCGTACGGAAAACAGTGAAACGAAAAAAGCGTCAAAATGGCCGATTCGCAGTTTTTTCTAAAAAAATGAAATAAAAAGTGTTTAAAAAGTCCTACACACCCCAGAATGGTATCAATGAAAAGTTCAGATCACCCCGCAAAAAATGAGCCCCCATACAGCTCCGTATACATAAGTACCAAAAAGTTATAGGGGTCAAAATATGGCGACGAAAAAAATCAAAAACGCAAGAAAAACTATACATATTAGGTATCGCCGGATTCGTACTGAGCTGTAGAATGAAAGTAACTGCTCAGTTTTAATGCACATCGAACGCCGTAAATACAAAACCCGTAAAAATGTGGCGGAATTGCGTTGTTTTTTTTTGCAATTTCACCCAGTTTGGAATTTTTTGCCCCCTTACCACTACATCATATGCAATATTAAATGGTGACGTTGGAAAGTACAACTTGTCCTGCAAAAAAACAAGCCCTCATACAGCTATGTGAACAGAAAAATAAAAAAGTTATGGCTGTATGAAGGCAGGGAGCGCAAAACGAAAACGGGGAAAAAAAAGCCCTCTGGGGCTGAAAGGGTTAATCCAGATAAGTCCTCTTGCCCTTCCTCCCAGTGGGGTCTAAGTCACTGGTCTATCTCCCAGAATGAACAGGCATCAAAGGTAGGCGAGTTCATACACAGGAACCTAAACACCGAACTGACCCTATAGGACCCTGGAACTAATGACAGGAATGAGTCTACCTGTCCCTCCAACAGGAAGGATGACAGGAGTCTCCCTAAGGCCTAATAACAAAACAACAGGAGGGAAAAGGAAACTTATCTTTCAATGAAGAAATGGAGGCTCCAGGATCTCAGCTGAGAACCAAACTGCTGCTCATCACCACAACTGAAGCTATAAACCGCAAGGAATGGTGGGAGAAGAAGTAATAAATAGGGGAGGGACAATTACCACACCAGGAACACCTGAGGGAAAAGGGTGTGGTAAATACCAACAACAAAAAAGGAAACCGTGTCAGATTACACCACGTGCTGACAGACCTCCTGTTACCTGTCACAGGAATGTCCGTGACAAAAGCCTATAACATCAAAAAATACCTAAGATCTTAGGAAGCCTTTCTGTTGTCAGTCTGGATAAAGGGTTCAAAGTGAGGGCTCTGAAGGTACAAGAGGCAGCATTAGTGCCTTCATGGGGGTGAAGTTAGCAGACGTCGACTTGATTAGAAGATTTTTTAAAGGGACGAGTATGATATGTCCTACTTTCAGATCTTCCATTCCTGCTTGGGACTTGCATCTGTCGATCCTCATGGACCCCCCCCCCCTTGAGCCTATTGAGGATATTTCTTTGAAGCTTTTAACCTTTAAAACAGTTTTTCTCCTGACGACCACAACAACCAGGAGAGTTTGGGAGATTCAAGCTTTTTCACCTTTACCTCTCTACATACCGATACCTGAATTTTTCCCGAAAATTGTAACTAGATTTCATTGCTCTTTCCTTCTTTTGTCCTCAGGCGGTTTCAGAAAAAGAAAATATGTTCCAGAACCTGGATGTAAGGAGATGTGTCCTACAGTATTTGGAGACAACTAAGATTTTCAGGAAATCAGATCAATTGTTGGATCAATTCCTCGAAGAAAATTGTGGCAAAGCAGTGAGCAAGACGTCCATAGCACGTTGGATTAAGCCATGTATCATTTTGTGCTATAAGGAGAAAAACATTTCTCCTCCATTAGGATTGAGGGCTCACTCCACTCGAGTTCACTCACTCCACTTCATGGGCAGAAGGTGCCTCTGCTTCACAAGAAGAAATCTTTTGGGCAGCCATTTGGTCGAGCCCGTCTACCTTTTATAAACATTACACGTTGGATGTACTGTCCAGCAGAGACTTGGCTTATGGTAGAAAAGTTTTGTTGTGCTGTTGTACCCCCTTAAAATGGTCCTCTGTTATTCCTCCAGGTAGTGCTGTTATGGAGGCATGGGGAAAAGATGAATTTCCTCTAGCTTTCACAACGGCACGGCGGGTTCCCACCCTGTTTTGTTAATTTTTTTCCTTTTCTGTATATTGGTACAAAATGTGTTTTCTCTTGTTGTATATTTGGTATATTTTTATATTTAATTAACCCTATTGAATTGAGGCATCTGTTCTTGAGTCCTGGGTTATTACCCGGAGCAGGTACAGGGGAGGGGGCTTTTATGTGCTGATCTCTCAGTTGTTTCCGGTGTCTGAGAAGACGGGGTTCCCTCCAGGTAGTGCCGTTGTGGAGGCCAAACGAAAATCCAGTTACCGTTTTATTCGTAATTTTCATCTTTTTTGAGGGAAAAAAAATTCCTTCCCGACTCCAATCAGAATAACTCCCTGGATCAACGACCCCTCTCTAGTAACTATAACCTGTAATATTATTACCCTCCAGAAATACATCCAGGCCCCTCCTGATCTCTTATAGTGAACTTACCATCACCACCTCCTCAGGGAGAGAGTTCTATAGTCTCACTGCTCTTACAGTAAAGAGTCCATAGTCTCACTGCTCTTACAGTAAAGAGTCCATAGTCTTACTGCCCTTACAGTAAAGAGTCCATAGTCTCACTGCTCTTACAGTAAAGAGTCTATAGTCTCACTGCTCTTACAGTAAAGAGTCCATAGTCTCACTGCTCTTACAGTAAAGAGTCCATAGTCTCACTGCTCTTACAGTAAAGAGTCCATAGTCTCACTGCTCTTACAGTAAAGATTCCATAGTCTCACTGCTCTTACAGTAGAGTCCATAGTCTCACTGCTCTTACAGTAAAGAGTCCATAGTCTCACTGCTCTTACAGTAAAGAGTCCATAGTCTCACTGCTCTTACAGTAGAGTCCATAGTCTCACTGCTCTTACAGTAGAGTCCATAGTCTCACTGCTCTTACAGTAAAGAGTCCATAGTCTCACTGCTCTTACTGTAAAGAGTCCATAGTCTCACTGCTCTTACTGTAAAGAGTCCATATTCTCACTGCTCTTACAGTAAAGAGTCCATAGTCTCACTGTTCTTACAGTAATGAGTCCATAGTCTCACTGCTCTTACAGTAAAGAGTCCATAGTCTCACTGCTCTTACTGTAAAGAGTCCATAGTCTTACTGCTCTTACCGTAAAGAGTCCATAGTCTCACTGCTCTTACCGTAAAGAGTCCATAGTCTTACTGCTCTTACTGTAAAGAGTCCATAGTCTCACTGCTCTTACCGTAAAGAGTCCATAGTCTTACTGCTCTTACCGTAAAGAGTCCATAGTCTCACTGCTCTTACAGTAAAGAGTCCATAGTCTCACTGCTCTTACCGTAAAGAGTCCATAGTCTTACTGCTCTTACTGTAAAGAGTCCATAGTCTCACTGCTCTTACAGTAAAGAGTCCATAGTCTCACTGCTCTTACAGTAAAGAGTCCATAGTCTCACTGCTCTTACAGTAAAGAGTCCATAGTCTCACTGCTCTTACTGTAAAGAGTCCATAGTCTCACTGTTCTTATAGTAAAGAGTCCATAGTCTCACTGCTCTTACAGTAAAGAGTCCATAGTCTCACTGCTCTTACAGTAAAGAGTCCATAGTCTCACTGCTCTTACCATAAAGAATCCTCTTCTATGTTTGTGTACAAACCTTCTTTCCTCCAGACGCAGAGGATGTCCCCTCGTCACAGTCACAGTCCTGGGGATAAATAGATGATGGGAGAGATCTCTGTACTGACCCCTGATATATTTATACATAGTTATTAGACCTCAGTCGTCTTTTTTCTAAAGTGAATAACCCTAATTTTGATAATCTTTCTGGGTCCTGTAGTCCACCCATTCCAGTTATTACTTTAGTTGCCCTCCTCTGAACCCTCTCCAGCTCTGCTATGTCTGCCTTGGTCACAGGAGCCCAGAACTGTACACAGTCCTCCATGTGCGGTCTGACTAGTGATGTGTAAAGTGGCAGGACTATGTTCTCATCACCGCCATCTATGCCTCTTTTGATACAACCCATGATCTTATTGGCCTTGGCAGCAGCTGTCTGACACTGGTTTCTGTAGCTTAGTTTGCTGTTCACTAAAATTCCTAGGTCCTTTTCCATGTCAGAGTTACCCAGTGTTTTACCATTTACTATGTACTGGTGACTTGCATTATTCCTTCCCATGTGCATAACCTTACATTTGTCAGTGTTAAACCTCATCTGCCACTTCTCTGCCCAAGCCTCCATTCTATCCAGATCCATCTGTAGCAGTGTACTGTCCTCTGTAGTATATATACAGTATACTGTCCTTTGTAGTATATATACAGTATACTGTCCTCTGTAGTATCTATATACAGTATACTGTCCTCTGTAGTATATATACAGTATACTGTCCTCTGTAGTATATATACAGTATACTGTCCTTTGTAGTATATATACAGTATACTGTCATCTGTAGTATATATACACTATACTGTCCTCTGTAGTATATATACAGTATACTGTCCTCTGTAGTATATATATACAGTATACTGTCCTCTGTAGTATATATACACTATACTGTCCTCTGTGGTATATATACAGTATACTGTCCTCTGTAGTATATATACAGTATACTGTCCTCTGTAGTATATATACAGTATACTGTCCTCTGTAGTATATATACAGTATACTGTCCTCTGTAGTATATATACAGTGCACTGTCCTCTTCTGTGTTAATTACTTTACACAGTTTAGTGTCATCTGCAAAAATTGATATTTTACTGTGCAAGCCTTCTACAAGATCATTAATAAATATATTGCAGAGAATAGGGCCCAATACTGACCCCTGTGGTACCCCACTAGTGACTGTGACCCCTCCAGTTCTGACCCCTGTGGTACCCCACTAGTGACTGTGACCCCTCCAGTTCTGACCCCTGTGGTACCCCACTAGTGACAGTGACCCAATCTGAGTCTGTACCATTAATAACCACCCTCTGTTTTCTATCACTGACCAGTTACTTACCCACATACAGACATTTTCTCCCAGGCCCAGCATTCTCATTTTATATACTAACCTTTTATGTGGTACAGTGTCCTGACAATATATTTCAATGCAGCTCAGAATGCTGGGGGGCAAGAAATAGTGATCTGAACTTCATATCTGTAGATAATGGTCCAAAATCGGGGGGAAAGATTCCCTTTAATATGAAGTTGAAGATTCCCCTTTGTTCCTTCAGGAAGCATGTGCCCATGCTTTCTGTAGACCTCCACATATTGCTGCCCCCGAGCTTCTCCCTGTAGATTGATATATCCCCTTTATTAATCTGCCCATCCTTTTCTAGACCTCCACATATTGATGTCCTGGGTTCCTCCCTGTAGATTGATGTACCCCCTTTATTAATCTACCCATCCTTTTCTAGACCTCCACATATTGATGTCCTGGGTTCCTCCCTGTAGATTGATATACCCCCTTTATTAATCTGCCTATCCTTTTCTAGACCTCCACATATTGATGTCCTGGGTTCTTCCCTGTAGATTGATGTACCCTCTTTATTAATCTGCCCATCCTTTTCTAGACCTCCACATATTGATGTCCTAGGTTCCTCCCTGTTGATTGATGTACCCCCTTTATTAATCTGCCCATCCTTTTCTAGACCTCCACATACTGATGTCCTGGGTTCCTCCCTGTAGATTGATATATCCCCTTTATTAATCTGCCCCATTCCTTTTCTAGACCTCCACACATTGCTGCCCCGAGCTTCTCCCTGTAGATTGATGTACCCCCTTTATTAATCTGCCCATCCTTTTCTAGACCTCCACATATTGATGTCCTGGGTTCCTCCCTGTAGATTGATATACCCCCTTTATTAATCTGCCTATCCTTTTCTAGACCTCCACATATTGATGTCCTGGGTTCCTCCCTGTAGATTGATGTACCCCCTTTATTAATCTGCCCATCCTTTTCTAGACCTCCACACATTGCTTCCTCCGAGCTTCTCCCTGTAGATTGATGTACCCCCTTTATTAATCTGCCCATCCTTTTCTAGACCTCCACATATTGATGTCCTGGGTTCCTCCCTGTAGATTGATATACCCCCTTTATTAATCTGCCTATCCTTTTCTAGACCTCCACATATTGATGTCCTGGGTTCCTCCCTGTAGATTGATATATCCCCTTTATTAATCTGCCCATCCTTTTCTAGACCTCCACATATTGATGTCCTGGGTTCCTCCCTGTAGATTGATATATTCCCTTTATTAATCTGCCCATCCTTTTCTAGACCTCCACATATTGATGTCCTGGGTTCCTCCCTGTAGATTGATATATCCCCTTTATTAATCTGCCCATCCTTTTCTAACCTCCACATATTGATATCCTGGGTTCCTCCCTGTAGATTGATGTACCCCCTTTATTAATCTGCCATCCTTTTCTAGACCTCCACACATTGCTTCCTCCGAGCTTCTCCCTGTAGATTGATGTACCCCCTTTATTAATCTGCCCATCCTTTTCTAGACCTCAACATATTGATGTCCTGGGTTCCTCCCTGTAGATTGATATACCCCCTTTATTAATCTTCCTATCCTTTTCTAGACCTCCACATATTGATGTCCTGGGTTCCTCCCTGTTGATTGATGTACCCCCTTTATTAATCTGCCTATCCTTTTCTAGACCTCCACATATTGATGTCCTGGGTTCCTCCCTGTAGATTGATGTACCCCCTTTATTAATCTTCCTATCCTTTTCTAGACCTCCACATATTGATGTCCTGGGTTCCTCCCTGTTGATTGATGTACCCCCTTTATTAAAGGGGTTCTCCGGGAATGAAGAAAATGAAAATACATAAATATTACTTCATTATAAATATATTCCCAAATACCTTTCATTAGTTATAATGGCTTATTTTTTCTAGGGAGGATTCATTAGAAGAAACAAAATGGCCGCCATCCTATTAGTACACACAAAACCTGTCCTAATCACACAGGAGGACAAGTTACTTCACAACACTGAGAGAAAGAGCTGCCTCATCCTCCTCTCTGCTCTGACTGTCAGGGATTATGGTCCTGAATACAGTTTAATATGATATTTAGCTGAATTTCTGTGGGAATGGAATTCATCAGGAGACATGAAGTACAGAGAGGATGGACAGGACAGACTGTGGTAATGGAGACTGCATACAAGAGCTGCTGCTCATCAGCCACATCTGCTCATGAACTCCATTCCTACAGAGATTCAGCTAAAGATCTTATCTGGATTCAGGATCATAATCCCTAACAAGCAGAGCAGAGAGGAATATGAGGCAGCTCTTTACCTCAGTGTTCTGAAGTAACTTGACCTCCTGTGTGATTAGGACAGGTTTTGTGTGAACTAATAGGACAGCGGCCATTTTGTTTCCTCCAATGATTGCTCCACAGACAAAACAAGCCACTATAAATAATGTAAGGTATTTGGGAATATATTTATAATGAAGTAATATTTAAGTATTTTCATTTTCTTAATTCCCGGAGAACCCCTTTAATCTGCCCATCCTTTTCTAGACCTCCACATATTGATGTCCTGGGTTCCTCCCTGTAGATTGATGTATTCCCTTTATTAATCTGCCCATCCTTTTCTAGACCTCCACATATTGATGTCCTGGGTTCCTCCTGTAGATTGATGTACCCCTTTATTAATCTGCCCTTCCTTTTCTAGACCTCCACATATTGATGTCCTGGGTTCCTCCCTGTAGATTGATATATCCCCTTTATTAATCTGCCCATCCTTTTCTAGACCTCCACATATTGATGTCTTGGGTTCCTCCCTGTAGATTGATATATCCCCTTTATTAATCTGCCCATCCTTTTCTAGACCTCCACATATTGATGTCCTGGGTTCCTCCCTGTAGATTGATGTACCCCCTTTATTAATCTGCCCATCCTTTTCTAGACCTCCACATATTGATGTCCTGGGTTCCTCCCTGTAGATTGATATATCCCCTTTATTAATCTGCCCATCCTTTTCTAGACCTCCACATATTGATGTCCTGGGTTCCTCCCTGTAGATTGATGTACCCCCTTTATTAATCTGCCCATCCTTTTCTAGACCTCCACATATTGATGTCCTGGGTTCCTCCCTGTAGATTGATATATCCCCTTTATTAATCTGCCCATCCTTTTCTAGACCTCCACATATTGATGTCCTGGGTTCCTCCCTGTAGATTGATGTACCCCCTTTATTAATCTGCCCATCCTTTTCTAGACCTCCACATATTGATGTCCTGGGTTCCTCCCTGTAGATTGATATATCCCCTTTATTAATCTGCCCATCCTTTTCTAGACCTCCACATATTGATGTCCTGGGTTCCTCCCTGTAGATTGATATATCCCCTTTATTAATCTGCCCATCCTTTTCTAGACCTCCACATATTGATGTCCTGGGTTCCTCCCTGTAGACTGATTTACCCATCTTTTCTCCAGATCTCCACATATTGATGCCACGGGCTCTTCCCTGTACAATGATGTGCCTCCATATTAATGTGCCCATAATTTCTTATGATTCATAAATTCATATTGATGCCCTGGATTCCTCCTTGTAGTCTCATGTGCCCCCTATATTAATGTGCGAGCCTTTTACCCACCCTCCACATATTGATGTCTCTGGACTCCTCCCTGCAGACTGATTTGTGCAGTGGCCGGGTTTAGGGTGGTCCCAACACTACGCTGGGTCCCCCAGACACCACGTGTTGCTAGTCTATGGAAGTGATGGTAAGGTGTGATGCATCCCAATGAGAAATAAGTCTAGAGAGTCAGGGTCTTCAGTAACCAGGGGGCTTCTTTACTGGAGGGATTCAGGTATAAAACAATACAGGCGAGGCACAGGGCTGGCTTCTCCAGTCTCCTCCCTGAGACGAGGCATAGGGCCAGCTTCTCCAGTCTCCTCCCTGAGACGAGGCATAGGGCCAGCTTCTCCAGTCTCCACCCTGAGACGAGGCATGGTGCTGGCTTATCTAGTCTCCTCCCTGAGACGAGGTATAGGGCTGGCCTCTCCAGCTGCCTCCCTAAGACGAGGCATAGAGCTGGCTTCTCCAGTCTCCTCCCTAAAATGAGGCATAGGGCCAGCTTCTCCAGTCTCCTCCCTAAAATGAGGCATAGGGATGCCTTCTCCAGTCTCCTGAGATGAGGTATACGGCTGGCTTCTCCAGTCTCCTCCCTGGCAGAAGAAGGGTTTAAAGCTGAGGAAAGGCCTGAGCTAGCTGTCCCTCTCTCTCTCAGAAGGCTGGTACCCTGGTCAAAGGCTGGAGGCTGACAGTCTCTAGCTCAGTAGTCCAGGTGGCTCCATGGTCAGAGGGCTAGTGACCCAGGGTCTGTGGATCAATGTCTACCCATCTCAGCGTCTTCTTCTGCTCACTCATGCAGATGGGCGTGAGTCTCCCTCTCCAAGCACTGGTCCCTACCTGCAGAACACTATGGACTCTGACTGCTCTCCTTTGTATTGTAAGGGTATTTTTAAAGTGACTGATTGGTTCTCCCCTTTAATTTTGTTTAATACTTTGTAATAGTCTCTTATAATGAAGTGGGTTAGAGATAGTACCCATCCCCCAATTGTGCTGATAAGACCACATTCCTGAGTGATCTCAGAGACATAAGTGATGCACATTGGATGAGGGGCTAACAGGTTAAAGCTGTGCTACCCACCGTGTCTCAGCAGACTCCACCAGGCCTCCATCTAGGTAGGATGTGAGTATGACTAGCCCTATTTCTTTTGTACACCCTGAAGTGTCGGTCATGTGTGATAACAGGGGTAGACAGCCATGTGTTATAGCATGATCGACGGAGTCTCCACCCCATTTAGGCTTGTGATGTGTACTTACTCTTTATTATTCGCTATGTGATTTCTTTCTCTTATCCTATATTTAATCACTTAGTAAATATAATTATTCACGTAGCCTGCGTAAGCTTATTCATTCTCAAATCTTTCGAATTCACTTTACATTACAAATGGTGGCAGCAGCGGGATTTGTGCAAATGAATATGCTTATGGTTGATAGGGTGTTTGGACCCGCCACTTCGAATGGTAACCCGAGCATTTGTGGGAATTAATCATCTGTAGGCTGAATATTAGGGTTGCACGTGTTGTGCAGATCTGCTATGAGCTGTGAGTGGAGCTGTAGTAGACGTGTAGAATCTAGCAAAGTTGTCGAACTGAGCAGATTCTAGAGAAGATCTGTAAAACTCTGTGAAGTAAGAGCTTGCAGACTGTGGACATCAGAGCTCCTGTGATGTTGAGGAAGGTTCTGATGAGATAGACACAGACCAGTGTCAGGAAGGAAATTTATGGCACTAGCAAGAGATAAAGAGCCCAAGTGTCTACAATCAGAAAGGCACTTGTGTTACATGTTCATGAATGAATTGTTTTCTTTTGTTACTCTAATGCTATGTGTGTGTTCAAGTAGGAAAGACCTGTGACCATAGCATTAGAGATTAGAACCGTAAAGATGGTCATTTAAAGAATAAGTATTGTACCCAGTGTGGCCAGCACTAAGAATATGAAGGCTTTAGAAATATATCAGAGTGTGAGAAGATATGTTGGTCATAAAGTATTGTCTGGTATATGTCAAAAGTTGAAAACGTTTGAAGGTTTAAGTGTTA
Source organism: Rhinella marina (assembly GCA_900303285.1). Lineage (NCBI taxonomy): Eukaryota > Metazoa > Chordata > Amphibia > Anura > Bufonidae > Rhinella > Rhinella marina. Next base: position 26,282 of record ONZH01025337.1, on the reverse strand, counting down.
CATGTTCCTGGCAGGTCTTTACAGTGCAGGAGGAGGAGGACGGCGCGCACAGATGACGATTCCCCACTTTGCCCTCTGCTGGGCGCCGGATGGAATCGTCCTATATGCGCGCCGTCCTGCTCCTCCTGCGCTGTAAAGACCTGCCAGGAGCACGTAAGTATGTATGTGTATTTGTATGTTTATGTGTATGTCTGTATGCAGGGGCGGATTGGCCATAGACCTTACAGGGAAATTTCCTGGTGGGCCGATGCCCAGAGGGCTGCCTGAGCCCTCCTCACGGCCGGCCAGTGGAAGTTTTTGGGGATGCGTTTTGTTTCTGCTGGCAGTATTTTGTGATGGACTGTGGTATTTGTCTCTGTTGGGGCGGTATAATGTGCCACAGTGGTATTGCTGGCCCTGCCTTCCATAAATTAGACCCTACTCCAAAACAGGGCCACTTATAGTATTTTTTCCAGGGCCACTTTAAGTACCCAATCCGCCCCTGTCTGTATGTGTGTATGTCTGTATGTGACGGATCCGTTCACCATTGTATCACACCAAACTGATCCGTCCCCATTGACTTTAATTGGGGGTCATGACGGATCCGTCTTGCTGCGGTTTGTTCTCCGGTCTTAAGACGGAACAGAATGCTTCTAGGAGCCTCCGTTGTCTTCAGTTCAGTTTTGCCCTCATTGACAATGAATTAGGACAAAACTGAAGCGTTTTATTCTGGTATTGAGCCCCTATGACGGAACTCAATACCAGAATTATAAAACGCTAATGTGAAAGTAGCCTTATATAAAAGTTTATTTTGCTTTGGCAGAAGACCTCTTTGGTACCATTGGAATAAGTTATTTACATACAGTGTTGGACCGACAAAGGTTCTAAGGACTTTTATTATGCAGGGGTGGAGAGGAGACCCCATCACCGGCTTTCCCTGACATGGACTGAGTTTTTGAATTTACATCTTCTTGATTGTGTGGAGCTGTTCAGGTACATCTTTCCTAAGTGCAGGGTGTAGCTGTTAAACAGAGCCAAAACTGGCAACCTCAGTCCAGGGGCTGCCTAAGCCAAGTCAGCCGGTTGTGGTAAGACCTGACTGTCACCCAATAAGAAAAGGCTTCAAACACTGGTCTGTATGCTGAACAAGGTCTTGCTGCTCGTACTACAGCTGTCCAGGGGCGGACCTCAGCGGTAATCATCTGCCCAAGACTTCCTGCCAAAACCAGCAGGGCTGATGCAATGATCTGCAGACCAGTGAAGGGACAAGGTAATGGACTGTCTATCACCCACTGATAAGAGGCTCTAAGATCTGTCATTACACCTGCAAAACCCCTTTCACATAAATAAGGAGGGATAATAGACTTAGGAAACATTTTCTAGTCCACAGTGATACATTTCTGATACTGAAAACCAGAGATACCATGAGAAAAGTGATATGTGATCCACACACATGAGAATCCCCCGATCTCCTGACCGACTATTTCACTGGAGGAGAAATCTAGGAATTAGGCCTTCAGGAGGAAAATAAAAAACTGACGCAAAGATCCAAAACGTGTTGCAAAAAAGTGTTTATTACAATTATATACATTCAGGGCGCCGGCGAGACTTTATTATCACCAGGGAGCGAAAAAACTGAGGACGAACCAGACAGCAGGGGAGGATCAGAGGTGGAGGGATCAGCGGGGCAGAGATCAGAGGTGGAGAGATCAGCAGGGGAGGATCAGAGGTGGAGGGATCAGCAGGGGAGGATCAAAGGTGGAGGGATCAGCGGGGCAGAGATCAGAGGTAGAGAGATCAGCGGGGGAGGATCAGAGGTGGAGGGATCAGCAGGGGAGGATCAGAGGTGGAGGGATCAGCGGGGCAGAGATCAGAGGTAGAGAGATCAGCGGGGGAGGATCAGAGGTGGAGGGATCAGCGGGGCAGAGATCAGAGGTAGAGAGATCAGCGGGGGAGGATCAGAGGTGGAGGGATCAGCGGGGAAGAGATCAGAGGTGGAGGGATCAGCAGGGAAGAGATCAGAGGTGGAGAGATCAGCGGGGGAGCATCAGAGGTGGAGGGATCAGCGGGGAAAAGATCAGAGGTGGAGGGATCAGCGGGGCAGAGATCAGAGGTGGAGGGATCAGCATGGGAGGATCAGAGGTGGAGGGATCAGCGGGGCAGAGATCAGAGGTGGAGAGATCAGCGGGGGAGGATCAGAGGTGGAGGGATCAGCGGGGAAGAGATCAGATGTGGAGGGATCAGCGGGGAAGAGATCAGAGGTGGAGACATCAGCGGGGGAGGATCAGAGGTGGAGGGATCAGCAGGGCAGAGATCAGAGGTGGAGAGATCAGCGGGGGAGGATCAGAGGTGGAGAGATCAGCAGAGGAGGATCAGAGGTGGAGAGATCAGCGGGGGAGGATCAGAGGTGGAGGGATCAGCGGGGAAGAGATCAGAGGTGGAGGGATCAGCGGGGCAGAGATCAGAGGTGGAGGGATCAGCAGGGCAGAGATCAGAGGTGGAGGGATCAGCGGGGCAGAGATCAGAGGTGGAGGGATCAGCGGGGCAGAGATTGAGGGATCAGCAGGGGAGGATCAGAGGTGGAGGGATCAGCGGGGTAGAGGTGGAGGGATCAGCGGGCAGAGATCAGAGGTGGAGGGATCAGCGGGGGAGAGATTGAGGGATCAGCAGGGGAGGATCCGAGGTGGAGCGATCAGCGGGGCAGAGATTGAGGGATCAGCAGGGGAGGATCAGAGGTGGAGGGATCAGCGAGGCAGAGATCAGAGGTGGAGGGATCAGCGAGGTAGAGATCAGAGGTGGAGGGATCAGCGGGCAGAGATCAGAGTTGGAGGGATCACTGGGGCAGAGATCAGAGGTGGAGAGATCAGAGGTGGAGAGATCAGCGGGGGAGGATCAGAGGTGGAGGGATCAGCAGGGCAGAGATCAGAGGTGGAGGGATCAGCGGGGGAGGATCAGAGGTGGAGGGATCAGCGGGGCAGAGATCAGAGGTGGAGAGGTCAGCGGCGGAGGATCTAAGGTGGAGGGATCAGCAGGGCAGAGATTGAGGGATCAGCAGGGGAGGATCAGAGGTGGAGGGATCAGCGGGGCAGAGATCAGAGATGGATGGATCAGCGGGGCAGAGATCAAAGGTGGATGGATCAGCGAGGGAGGATCAGAGGTGGAGGGATTAGCGGGACAGAGATCAGAGTTGAAGAGATCAGCAGGGCAGAGGTGGAGGGATCAAGGATCAGAGGTGGAGGGATCAACGAGGCAGAAATCAGCGTTTGGAGAAGTCTCCACCTGCAATTACAAAATCAGGCTATTATTCATGGAGGCGGGATCATTAGTGAGAAAATGGAGAGGCGGAGCTTATAGGAATACCAATCAAATACAGTTAAAAATGATGGTAACGACAATAACTACAATGATGACAATATAAAAGTGGATGCCAGATGAGAATGGATAACAGAGGCTGATACCATATAACAGTGGCTGATACCAGATTACAGAGGTTGATACCAGATAACAGTGGCTGATACCAGATTACAGAGGTTGATACCAGATTACAGAGGCTGATACCAGATTACAGAGGTTGATACCAGATTACAGTGGCTGATACCAGATTACAGAGGCTGATACCAGATTACAGTGGCTGATACCAGATTACAGTGGTTGATACCAGATAACAGAGTCTGATACCAGATTACAGAGGCTGATACCAGATTACAGAGGTTGATACCAGATTACAGTGGCTGATACCAGATTACAGAGGCTGATACCAGATTACAGTGGCTGATACCAGATTACAGTGGTTGATACCAGATAACAGAGTCTGATACCAGATTACAGTGTCTGATACCAGATTACAGTGTCTGATACCAGATTACTGTGGTTGATACCAGATAACAGTGGTTGATACCAGATTACAGTGTCTGATACCAGATTACAGAGGCTGATACCAGATTACAGAGGTTGATACCAGATTACAGTGTCTGATACCAGATTACAGTGTCTGATACCAGATTACAGAGGTTGATACCAGATTACAGTGGCTGATACCAGATTACAGTGGTTGATACCAGATAACAGAGTCTGATACCAGATTACAGTGTCTGATACCAGATTACAGTGTTTGATACCAGATTACTGTGGTTGATACCAGATTACAGTGGTTGATACCAGATTACAGTGTGTGATACCAGATTACAGTGTCTGATACCAGATTACAGTGTCTGATACCAGATTACAGTGTCTGATACCAGATTACTGTGGTTGATACCAGATTACAGTGTGTGATACCAGATTACAGTGTGTGATACCAGATAACAGTGTCTGATACCAGATAACAGTGTCTGATACCAGATTACAGTGGTTGATACCAGATAACAGAGTCTGATACCAGATTACAGTGTCTGATACCAGATTACAGTGTCTGATACCAGATTACAGTGTCTGATACCAGATTACTGTGGTTGATACCAGATAACAGTGGTTGATACCAGATTACAGTGTCTGATACCAGATTACTGTGGTTGATACCAGATTACTGTGGTTGATACCAGATTACAGTGTCTGATACCAGATTACAGTGTCTGATACCAGATTACAGTGTCTGATACCAGATTACTGTGGTTGATACCAGATTACTGTGGTTGATACCAGATTACAGTGTCTGATACCAGATTACAGTGTCTGATTCCAGATTACAGTGTCTGATACCAGATTACTGTGGTTGATACCAGATAACAGTGGTTGATACCAGATTACAGTGTCTGATACCAGATTACTGTGGTTGATACCAGATTACTGTGGTTGATACCAGATTACAGAGTCTGATACCAGATAACAGTGTCTGATACCAGATTACAGTGTTTGATACCAGATTACTGTGGTTGATACCAGATTACTGTGGTTGATACCAGATTACTGTGGTTGATACCAGATAACAGTGTCTGATACCAGATTACAGTGTTTGATACCAGATTACAGTGTCTGATACCAGATTACAGTGGTTGATACCAGATTACAGTGTCTGATACCAGATTACAGTGTCTGATACCAGATTACAGTGGTTGATACCAGATTACAGTGGTTGATACCAGATTACAGTGGTTGATACCAGATAACAGTGGCTCATACCAGGTAACAGAGGCTGATACCAGATAATATTACACTGGGATCCAGAAGACACATAAGTGATATCGCTGTACCAGATATCAGTATTATGTATGTGCACCGCTCCTCATATCTGTGGCACTATAATAATAAATTATAATCCAGAGACCCTCGGCCGGCAGCCACATTGTTGGTACTCACCCTGACAGGCGGTGCACTCACAGCTGTGAATCACCGGGAGAACCACCGGCTCCTCCTGGCCGTCCTCACACTGGAGGTTCAGGATCTTTACTGGACTCTCGGGGTCCAGTCTGTAGCTGCAGCAGTCACATACCGTCTGGAGATACGGCTCCTGCAGAGACAATGAGGCCCGGTAATAATGGTGTGCGCCATAGTCTCCAACACCACCCAACACCATTGCCTCCAGTACACCCCATCATACAGCAAGTGCAGCGAGTGATCCCCAACCAGCCCTTTATAATTCTGCCTGTAATCCCTGAGAACCCTCTGTTATACTGCCTGTAATCCCTGACAACCCTCTGTTATACTGCCTGTAATCCCTGACAACCCTCTGTTATACTGCCTGTAATCCCTTAGTTTCTCTCTATTATTCTGCCTGTAATTTCTGGCCTTCCCTCTATTATCCTGTCTGTAATCATTGATCTTCTCTCTATTATACTGCCTGTAATTCCTGACCTACTTTCTATTCTCCTGCCTGTAATTCCTGACCTTCTCTCTATTCTCCTGCCTGTAATTCCTGACCTTCTCTCTATTCTCCTGCCTGTAATTCCTGACCTTCTCTCTATTATTCTGCCTATAATCCTCAACCTCTCCTCCATTATCCTGCCTGTAGTCTCTGACAGTTTTTCTATTATCCCGCCTGTAGTTGTAGACCTTCTCTCTATTATACTGCCTGTAATCCATGACCTTCTCTCTATTATACTGCCTGTAATCCATGACCTTCTCTCTATTATACTGCCTGTAATCCATGACCTTCTCTCTATTATACTGCCTGTTAATGTAGACCATCTCTCTAATATCCTGCCTGTAATACCTGATCTTCTCTCTATTATCCTGCCTGTAATACCTGATCTTCTCTCTATTATCCTGCCTGTAATTCCTGACCTTCTCTCTATTATCCTGCCTGTAATCACTGACCTTCTCTCTATTATCCTGCCTGTTAGAAACATAGAAGATTGACGGCAGAAAAAGACCACCTGGTCCGTCTAGTCGCCCTTTTATTATCCTTTTATTGTTATCTTAGGATAGATACATGTTTATCCCAGGCATGTTTAAATTCAGTTACTGTGGATTTATCAACCACCTCTGCTGGAAGTTTGTTCCAAGCCAAGCTGTTATTGTAGACCCTCTCTCTATTATCCTGCCTATAATTCCTGACCTTCTCTCTATTATCCTGCCTGTAATCACTGACCTCGCTATTGTCCTGCCTGTTATTGTAGACCTTCTCTCTATTATCCTGCCTATAATTCCTGACCTTCTCTCTATTATCCTGCCTGTAATCACTGACCTCGCTATTATCCTGCCTGTTATTGTAGACCTTCTCTCTATTATCCTGCCTGTAATTCCTGACCTTCTCTCTATTATACTGCCTGTAATCACTGACCTCTCTATTATCCTGCCTGTTATTGTAGACCTTCTCTCTATTATCCTGCCTATAATTCCTGACCTTCTCTCTATTATCCTGCCTGTAATCACTGACCTCGCTATTGTCCTGCCTGTTATTGTAGACCTTCTCTCTTTTATCCTGCCTATAATTCCTGACCTTCTCTCTATTATCCTGCCTGTAATCACTGACCTCGCTATTATCCTGCCTGTTATTGTAGACCTTCTCTCTATTATCCTGCCTGTAATTCCTGACCTTCTCTCTATTATACTGCCTGTAATCACTGACCTCTCTATTATCCTGCCTGTTATTGTAGACCTTCTCTCTATTATCCTGCCTATAATTCCTGACCTTCTCTCTATTATCCTGCCTGTAATCACTGACCTCGCTATTATCCTGCCTGTTATTGTAGACCTTCTCTCTATTATCCTGCCTGTTATTGTAGACCTTCTCTCTATTATCCTGCCTGTTATTGTAGACCTTCTCTCTATTATCCTGCCTGTAATTCCTGACCTTCTCTCTATTATCCTGCCTGTTATTGTAGACCTTCTCTCTATTATCCTGCCTATAATTCCTGACCTTCTCTCTATTATCCGGCCTGTAATCACTGACCTCGCTATTATCCTGCCTGTTATTGTAGACCTTCTCTCTATTATTCTGCCTGTAATCACTGACCTCGCTATTATCCTGCCTGTTATTGTAGACCTTCTCTCTATTATTCTGCTGTTATTGTAGACCTTCTCTCTTATTATTCTGCCTGTTATTGTAGACCTTCTCTCTATTAACCTTCTGCCTGTAATCACTGACCTCGCTATTATCCTGCCTGTTATTGTAGACCTTCTCTCTATTATTCTGCCTGTTATTGTAGACCTTCTCTCTATTATCCTGCCTGTTATTGTAGACCTTCTCTCTATTATTCTGCCTGTTATTGTAGACCTTCTCTCTATTATTCTGCCTGTAATAATTGACCTCTCTATTATCCTGCCTGTTATTGTAGACCTTCTCTCTATTATTCTGCCTGTTATTGTAGACCTTCTCTCTATTATTCTGCCTGTAATCCCTGACCTTCTCTCAATTATCCTGCCTGTAATCACTGACCTTCTCTATATTATCCTGCCTGTTATTGTAGACCATCTCTCTATTATTCTGCCTGTAATCCCTGACCCTCTCTCTATTATACTGCCTTTTATTGTAAACCTTCTCTCTATTATTCTGTCTGTAAGCCCTGATGATCTCTCTATTATCCTACCTGTTGTAGACCTTCTCTCTATTATTCTGCCTGTAATCCCTGACCCTCTCTCTATTATCCTACCTGTTGTAGACCTTCTCTCTATTATTCTGCCTGTAATCCCTGATGATCTCTCTATTATCATACCTGTTGTAGACCTTCTCTCTATTATTCTGACTGTAATCCCTGATGATCTCTCTATTATCATACCTGTTGTAAACCTTCTCTCTATTATTCTGCCTGTAATCCTGATGATCTCTCTATTATCATACCTGTTGTAGACCTTCTCTCTATTATTCTGCCTGTAATCCCTGATGATCTCTCTATTATCCTACCTGTTGTAGACCTTCTCTCTATTATTCTGCCTGTAATCCCTGATGATCTCTCTATTATCATACCTGTTGTAAACCTTCTCTCTATTATTCTGCCTGTAAGCCCTGATGATCTCTCTATTATCCTACCTGTTGTAGACCTTCTCTCTATTATTCTGCCTGTAATCCCTGATGATCTCTCTATTATCCTACCTGTTGTTGTAGACCTTCTCTCTATTATTCTGCCTGTAATCCCTGATGATCTCTCTATTATCATACCTGTTGTAGACCTTCTCTCTATTATTCTGACTGTAATCCCCGACCTTCTGTCTATTAACCTGCCTGTAATCCCTGATTTTACACTTGACCTCCCAACCCCATCTGTGACCTTTTACCTCTGCAAGGACATTGGTCCAGGAGGCGCAGTGGCCACGACAGAAGCTGACCTCCACATTCTCCAGGTAGCAGCCGCCCTTGGTGATGTTCCTGATTTCTGTGTGAAGTTTGCAGACTGTGGGTCCATCTGTGGAGAGGAAACTCCATTATTATATTCCTACAGTCCACTGTCGACATCCCTACCTGATATCTACCCACAGTACACCCCATAATACAGCACCATAGACGTCCCTACCTGATATCTGCCTCCAGTACACCCCATAATACAGCACCATAGATGTCCCTACCTGATATCTACCCACAGTACACCCCATAATACAGCACCATAGACGTCCCTACCTGATATCTGCCTCCAGTACACCCCATAATACAGCACCATAGATGTCCCTACCTGATATCTACCCACAGTACACCCATAATACAGCACCATAGACGTCCCTACCTGGTATCTGCCTCCAGTACACCCCCATAATACAGCACCATAGACATCCCTACCTGATATCTGCCTCCGGTACACCCCATAATACAGCACCATAGACGTCCCTACCTGATATCTGCTTCCATTACACCCCATAATACAGCACCATAGACGTCCCTACCTGGTATCTGCCTCCAGTACACCCCATAATACAGCACCATAGACATCCCTACCTGATATCTGCCTCCGGTACACCCCATAATACAGCACCATAGACGTCCCTACCTGATATCTGCTTCCATTACACCCCATAATACAGCACCATAGATGTCCCTACCTGATATCTACCCACAGTACACCCCATAATACAGCACCATAGACGTCCCTACCTGATATCTGCTTCCATTACACCCCATAATACAGCACCATAGATGTCCCTACCTGATATCTGCTTCCATTACACCCCATAATACAGCACCATAGACGTCCCTACTTGATATCTACCCACAGTACACCCCATAATACAGCACCATAGACGTCCCTACCTGATATCTGCCTCCGGTACAACCCCATAATACAGCACCATAGACGTCCCTACCTGATATCTGCTTCCATTACACCCCATAATACAGCACCATAGACATCCCTACCTGATATCTGCCTCCGGCACACCCCATAATACAGCACCATAGACGTCCCTACCTGATATCTGCCTCCAGTACACCCCATAATACAGCACCATAGACATCCCTACCTGATATCTGCCTCCGGTACACCCCATAATACAGCACCATAGACGTCCCTACTGATATCTGCTTCCATACAACCCCATAATACAGCACCATAGATGTCCCTACCTGATATCTACCCACAGTACACCCCATAATACAGCACCATAGACATCCCTACCTGATATCTGCCTCCAGTACACCCCATAATACAGCACCATAGACGTCCCTACCTGATATCTGCCTCCAGTACACCCCATAATACAGCACCATAGACATCCCTACCTGATATCTGCCTCCAGTACACCCATAATACAGCACCATAGACGTCCCTACCTGATATCTGCCTCCAGTACACCCCATAATACAGCACCATAGACGTCCCTACCTGATATCTGCCTCCAGCACATCCCATGATACAGCACCATAGAAGTCCTCTACTTGATATCTTCCTCCAGTACACCCCATGATACAGCACCATAGATGTCCCTACCTGATATCTGCCTCCAGTACACCCCATAATACAGCACCATAGACGTCCCTACCTGATATCTGCCTCCAGTACACCCCATAATACAGCACCATAGACGTCCCTACCTGATATCTGCCTCCTGTACACCCCATAATACAGCACCATAGACGTCCTACCTGATATCTGCCTCCAGTACACCCCATAATACAGCACCATAGAACGTCCCTACCTGATATCTGCCTCCAGTACACCCCATAATACAGCACCATAGACGTCCCTACCTGATATCTGCCTCCAGTACACCCCATAATACAGCACCATAGACGTCCTTACCTGATATCTGCCCCAGTACACCCATAATACAGCACCATAGACGTCCCTACCTGATATCTGCCTCCAGTACACCCCATAATACAGCACCATAGACGTCCCTACCTGATATCTGCCTCCAGTACACCCCATAATACAGCACCATAGACGTCCCTACCTGATATCTGCCTCCAGTACACCCCATAATACAGCACCATAGACGTCCCTACCTGATATCTGCCTCCAGTACACCCCATAATACAGCACCATAGACGTCCCTACCTGATATCTGCCTCCAGTACACCCCATAATACAGCACCATAGACGTCCCTACCTGATATCTGCCTCCAGTACACCCCATAATACAGCACCAATAGACGTCCCTACCTGATATCTGCCTCCAGTACACCCCATAATAATACAGCACCATAGACGTCCCTACCTGATATCTGCTCCATTACACCCCATAATACAGCACCATAGACGTCCCTACCTGATATCTGCCTCCAGTACACCCATAATACAGCACCATAGACGTCCCTACCTGATATCTGCCTCCAGTACACCCCATAATACAGCACCCATAGACGTCCTACCTGATATCTGCCTCCAGTACACCCAATAATACAGCACCATAGACGTCCCTACCTGATATCTGCTCCATTACACCCATAATACAGCACCATAGACGTCCCTACCTGATATCTGCCTCCAGTACAACCCATAATACAGCACCATAGACGTCCTACCTGATATCTGCCTCCAGTACACCCCATAATACAGCACCATAGACGTCCCTACCTGATATCTGCCATTCCACCTGAGTACACACCCCATAATACAGCACCATAGACGTCCCTGTCTGATATCTGCCTCCAGTACACCCCATAATACAGCACCATAGACGTCCCTACCTGATATCTGCCTTCCAGTACACCCATAATACAGCACCATAGACGTCCCTACCTGATATCTGCCTCCAGTACACCCCATAATACAGCACCATAGACCGTCCATACTGATGATATCTAGACCATCCCTACCTGATATCTGCCTAGCACCATAGACCTACAGTACCCATAATACAGCACCATAGACGTTCCCTACCTGATATCCTCTACTCCCTACCGCCTACACCCATAATACAGCACCATAGACGTCCCTACCTGATATCTACCATTCCCATAATACACCCCATAATACAGCACCATAGACGTCCCTACCTGATATCTGCCTCCAGTACACCCATAATACCCCAGCACCACATAGACCGTCCCTACCTGATATCTGCCCCTAATACACCTACCTGATAAGTACACCCATAATACAGCACCATAGACGTACCCTACCTACCAGATATCATGACTCCCTACCAGATAATAATACGCCCCATAATAGCACCATAACGTCCCTACCTGATATCTGCCTCCGGTACACCCCATAATACAGCACCATAGACGTCCCTACCTGATATCTGCCCTCCAGGTACACCCCCATAATACAGCACCTAGACGTCCCTACCTGATATCTGCCTCCAGTACACCCCATAATACAGCACCATAGACGTCCCTACCTGATATCTGCCTCCAGTACACCCCATAATACAGCACCATAGACTGTCCCCCTACCTGATATCACTGCCTTCCAGTACACCCATAATACAGTACACCATAGACTTGTCCCTACCTGATATCTGCCTCCAGTACACCCCATAATACAGCACCATAGATGTCCCTACCTGATATCTGCCTCCAGTACACCGCATTATACAGCACCATAGATGTCCCTACCTGATATCTGCCTCCAGTACATCCCATAATACAGCACCATAGACGTCCCTACCTGATATCTGCCTCCAGCACATCCCATGATACAGCACCATAGACGTCCCTACCTGATATCTGCCTCCGGTACACCCCATAATACAGCACCATAGACGTCCCTACCTGATATCTGCCTCCGGCACACAGGACAGCATTCTCCGGGCTCCTGCACCGTTACTTCTCCCTGTCACAAGGAAACATTCCAGAATGATACGGTTTCCTCAGATTTGTGCCCTCCCGAGTATGACCATTATTTAATATTTTCTTTAGCCCAGCATTTATCGGAGGTCGGAGCCCTTCCTGTAGATCACCCTGGGAGGGAAGAGGTCCCTGAGGCCATGTAATGGTGAGAGTTACGATGTCCACCTCGGTTGACAGGAAGCTTCTTCTGGTTGGACAGTCAGGAGCAGAGTCACTGAAGATCCTGTTACTACACCCTAAAAGTGGGACAGGTGTGCTTCAGTAGGGCGGCAGCCGACAATCTATCGGGGTGAGAGTTTTTGGGGTGTAGTAATAGAAGGTCCACGCTCTCCATCATATGACTGTGTCCTGCAGCAGAGGACATTTCTTACATGTCTTGACCACGTATCACATATATCTCAGTAATTCGGCCTGTGCTTTGATAGCGGGGGTCTATAGGTATGGTTACCCCGTAACTCCACCACTAAACCTGCCCCATGCAGGGAGCGTGCATTTCCCCAGGTTCAGTACAATGTTCCCGTCACATACAGGGAAAACCTTGTCATGTCACCTGGGTTGGGGGCGAGAGAATATACATGTAGAAGGATGTGGAGGAGGCGGATAAGCACTGGTGTGGCAGACAGACAGAAAGATAGATTTATCCGTAGGACCTGCCATTCCGCTGCTGGTTAAAACATTAACCGAGTGGGCTGTGAAAGACATGTACTGTCCCTGCCCATAATTACTGCTCAGAGTGTCCATTTTTTTTTTTCCGTAAATAATGACGGCTAGGTATCATCCATTGATCAGTTACCTAAAGGCAGTGGAATCCACTAAGTGGTAGAGCAGCAACTGCACCGCCAGCAACTTGGCCAGGTGGGACAGCAGTTTGCACACAATTGGATTGCTGGGCACTTATTGTTCTTTCCTGCACTATAAATGACTGATCATTGAGGAGATGACGAGGAGGAGAAGCAGTAACTGATGATGACAACTACACCGTTCTAATTGTGGATGTGGCCTGGCTACTAGAATGATAATGGGGAGGAAGATGGCCTGTCCCATGTCATCATGTGATGCTGCTTCCTGTGCTGAAAGAAAGACATATTTCCTACATGTGTGCCCGAACAGCCACATCTTGTTCCTTGTCTGCAGAGCTTGTAAGCTGTTCAGTTTGTTGGCCAGTAACATGGGAGATACCCGCACAGAGCCACCACCACCCAAGCTTCTCCTAGGTCTGACGGCTTTTAACCCTACACCAACAACAGTAGTGGCATCACCTGCTCCTGAGCCACCCACAGCCCCGGTATCTGTGTGATGTCACAGCCCCGGTATCTGTGTGATGTCATAGCCCTGGTATCTGTGTGATGTCATAGCCCCGGTATCTGTGTGATGTCATAGCCCTGGTATCTGTGTGATGTCATAGCCCCGGTATCTGTGTGATGTCATACCCTGGGTATCTATGTGTGTGATGTCATAGCCCCGGTATCTGTGTGATGTCATAGCCCCGGTATCTGTGTGATGTCATAGCCCCGGTATCTGTGTGATGTCATAGCCCCGGTATCTGTGTGATGTCATAGCCCCCGGTATCTGTGTGATGTCATAGCCCCGTATCTGTGTGATTCATAGCCCCGGTATCTGTGTGATGTCATAGCCCTGGTATCTGTGTGATGTCATAGCCCCTGATCTGTGTGATGTCATAGCCCCGGTATCTGTGTGATGTCATAGCCCCGGTATCTGTGTGATGTCATAGCCCCGGTATCCTGTGGTGATGTCATAGCCCCGGTATCTGTGTGATGTCATAGCCCGGTATCTGTGTGATGTCATAGCCCTGGTATCTGTGGTGATGTCATAGCCCCGGTATCTGTGTGATGTCATAGCCCGGTATCTGTTGTGATGTCATAGACCTGGTATCTGTGTGATGTCATAGCCCCTGGTATCTGTGTGATGTCATAGCCCGGTATCATGTGTGTAGTCATAGCCCGGTATCTGTGTATGTCATAGCCCGTATCTGTGTGATGTCATAGCCCCGGTATCTGTGTGATGTCATAGCCCCGGTATCTGTGTGATGTCATGTCATAGCCCGGTATCTGTGATGTCATGTATCTGTGATGTCACAGCCCTGGTATCTGTGTGATAGCCCATAGCCCCCGGTGTCTGTGTGATGTCATGTAGCCCGTATCTGATGTTAGCCCCGGTATCTGTGTGATGTCATAGCCCCAGTATCACCTCCTCACCTCGGCACAGTGGAGCGGTGGACACTGCACAGCGCAGACTCCGATCCCGTTTACACAGCGACATATCTGACACCCGTCCTCCCAGTCTGCTCCGGCCTGTACAAAGTACAATCAGTGATGTGTGAGCTTCATCAGGGATAATGATGCCTGCGAGGAAGGATTCTCTCCATGTGCAGGATGATGGGGGTTACTCACCGGGTACACCTGTTCTCCATGCTGACACTCGCAGTCTTCCGCACTGACACACATCCCGCTGCTGCTGCGGTACCTTCCTGCCTCACACACACAGCCGCCCGGGGCCCCTGCACTGCAGCTCTGGCCCCGCTCTTCATAAACCTCCTGACAAGTCCGTTCACAGAAGTCTTCACCCGGGAGAAAACGCCTCCACCGCTCCCCAGGAGGACAACCTGCAGGGAGTCAGAATGCTGTGCATCAGTATACTCAGTGCTGTGCATCAGTATACTCAGTGCTGTGCATCAGTATACTCAGTGCTGTGCATCAGTATACTCAGTGCTGTACATCAGTATACTCAGTGCTGTGCATCAGTATACTCAGTGCTGTGCATCAGTATACTCAGTGCTGTGCATCAGTATACTCAGTGCTGTGCATCAGACTCATGGTGCATCATATACCAGTGCTGTACATCAGATACTCAGTGCTGTGCATCAGTATACTCAGTGCTGTACATCAGTATACTCAGTGCTGTCATCAGTATACTCAGTGCTGTACATCAGTTACTCAGTGCTGTACATCAGTATACTCAGTGCTGTGGCATCATTATACTCAGTGCTGTACATCATCAGTATACTCAGTGCTGTACATCAGTATACTCAGTGTGCTGTGCATCAGTATACTCAGTGCTGTACATCAGGTATACTCAGTGCTGTGCATCATTATACTCAGTGCTGTACATCAGTATACTCAGTGCTGTACATCAGTATACTCAGTGCTGTGCATCAGTATACTCAGTGCTGTCATCAGTATACTCAGTGCTGGCTGTGCATCAGTTATACTCAGTGCTGTGCATCAGTATACTCAGTGCTGTGCATCAGTATACTCAGTGCTGTGCATCAGTATACTCAGTGCTGTACATCAGTATACTCAGTGCTGTACATCAGTATATCAGTATACTCAGTATACTCATCTGTGCATCAGTATACTCAGTGCTGTACATCAGTATACTCAGTGCGGTGCATCAGTATACTCAGTGCTGTGCATCAGTATACTCAGTGCTGTGCATCAGTATACTCAGTGCTGTGCATCAGTATACTCAGTGCTGTGCATCAGTATACTCAGTGCCGTACATCAGTATACTCAGTGCTGTGCATCAGTATACTCAGTGCTTACATCAGTATACTCAGTGCATCAGTATACTCAGTGCTGTGCATCAGTATACTCAGTGGCTACATCAGTATACTCAGTGCCGTACATCAGTATACTCAGTGCTGTACATCAGTATACTCAGTGCTGTACATCAGTATACTCAGTGCCTTACATCAGTATACAGCTGTCATCAGTATACTCAGTGCGTGCATCAGTATACTCAGTGCTGTACATCAGTATACTCAGTGCTGTACATCAGTATACTCAGTGTGTACATCTAGTACATCAGTATACTCAGTGCCGTACATCAGTATACTCAGTGTGTACATTCAGTATACTCATGTGTACATCAGTATACTCAGTGCCGTACATCAGTATACTCAGTGCCGCAGTGCCGTACATCAGTATACTCAGTGCCGTACATCAGTATACTCAGTGCTGTACATCAGTATACTCCAGTGCTGTACATCAGTATACTCAGTGCTGTGCATCAGTATACTCAGTGCCACATCCAGTACTCAGTGCCGTGCATCAGTAGTATACTCAGTGCTGTACATCAGTATACTCAGTGCCTCAGTACAGTATCAGTATACTCAGTGCGTACATCAGTATACTCAGTGCTGTGCATCAGTATACTCAGTTGCTGTGCATCAGTATACTCAGTGCTGTACATCAGTATACTCAGTGCTGTGCATCAGTATACTCAGTGCTGTGCATCAGTATACTCAGTGCTCACTCACCTCAGTATACTCAGTGCTGTACATCAGTATACTCAGTGCTGTACATCAGTATACTCAGTGCTGTAATCATCATACTACTCAGTGCTGTACATCAGTATACTCAGTGCTGTACATCAGTATACTCAGTGCCGTATCAGTATACTCAGTATAACTCAGTGCCGTACATCAGTATACTCAGTGCTGTACATCAGTATACTCAGTGCCGTACATCAGTATACTCAGTGCCGTGCATCAGTATACTCAGTACATCAGTATACTCAGTGCCGTACATCAGTATACTCAGTCAGTACTCAGTGCATCAGTATAACTCAGTGCTGTCATCAGTATACTCAGTGCCGTACATCAGTATACTCAGTGCCGTATCAGTATATCAGTATACTCAGTGCCGTACATCATTATACTCAGTGCCGTGCATCAGTATACTCAGTGCCGTGCATCAGTATACTCAGTGCTGTGCATCAGTATACTCAGTGCTGTGCATCAGTATACTCAGTGCTGTGCATCAGTATACTCAGTGCCGTACATCAGTATACTCAGTGCCGTACATCAGTATACTCCAGTGCGTCAGATACATCAGTCATCAAGTATACTCAGTGCTGTACATCAGTATACTCAGTACTGTGCATCAGTATACTCAGTGCTGTACATCAGTATACTCAGTGCTGTGCATCAGTATACTCAGTGCTGTACATCAGTATACTCAGTGCTGTGCATCAGTATACTCAGTGCTGTGCATCAGTATACTCAGTGCCGTGCATCAGTATACTCAGTGCCGTGCATCAGCATCATATACTCAGTGCCGTGCATCAGTATACTCAGTGCCGTACATCAGTATACTCAGTGCTGTGCATCATCAGTGCTGTACATCAGTATACTCAGTGCTGCATCAGTATACTCAGTGCTGTGTGTACATCAAAGTATACTCAGTGTTGTACATCAGTATACTCAGTGCCGTGCATCAGTACTCAGTGCGTACATCAGTATACTCAGTGCTGTACATCAGTATACTCAGTGCTGTACATCAGTATACTCAGTGCCGTACATCAGTATACTCAGTGCTGTGCATCAGTATACTCAGTGCCGTACATCAGTATACTCAGTGCCGTACATCAGTATACTCAGTGCTGTACATCAGTATACTCAGTGCTGTACATCAGTATACTCAGTGCTGTGCATCAGTATACTCAGTGCTGTACATCAGTATACTCAGCGCTGTACATCAGTATACTCATCAGTATACTCAGTGCCGTACATCAGTATACTCAGTGCCTGCATCATCAGTATACTCAGTCTGCTGTACATCAGTATAACTCAGTGCTGTACATCAGTATACTCAGTCCCTGTACATCAGTATACTCAGTGCTGTACTCAGTATACTCAGTGCTGCATGCTCATACATCAGTATACTCAGTGCCTGTACATCAGTATACTCAGTGCTCAGTGCATCAGTATACTCAGTGCTGTACATCAGTATACTCAGTGCTGTGCATCAGTATACTCAGTGCCGTACATCAGTATACTCAGTGCCGTACATCAGTATACTCAGTGCCGTGCATCAGTATACTCAGTGCCGTACATCAGTATACTCAGTACTCAGTGCTGTACATCAGTATACTCAGTGTACATCAGTTATACTCAGTGCCGTACATCAGTATACTCAGTGCTGTACATCAGTAGTACTCATACATCAGTATACTCAGTGCTGTACATCAGTATACTCAGTGCTGTGCATCAGTATATACATCATCAGTGCTGTACATCAGTATACTCAGTGCCGTACATCAGTATACTCAGTACATCAGCAGTGCTGTACATCAGTATACTCAGTATACTCAGTGCTGTACATCAGTCATACTCAGTGCTGTACATCAGTATACTCAGTGCATCCTACATCAGTATACTCAGTGCTGTACATCAGTATATCAGTCAGTGCTGTACATCATTATACTCAGTGCTGTACATCAGTATACTCAGTGCTGTACATCATTATACTCAGTGCCGTACATCAGTATACTCAGTGCTGTACATCAGTATACTCAGTCTGTACATCAGTATACTCAGTGCTGTGCATCAGTATACTCATGCCGTACATCAGTATATACTCAGTGCCGATACTACATCAGTATATCTCTGTGCTACATCAGTATACTCATGTCAGTATACTCAGTGCTGTACATCAGTATACTCAGTGCTGTACATCAGTATATCAGTATACTCAGTACTCAGTGTACATCAGTATACTCAGTGCCGTACATCAGTCACTGTGCATCAGTATACTCAGTGCTGTAATCAGTATACTCAGTGCTGTACATCAGTATACTCAGTGCTGTACATCATTATACTCAGTGCCTGTGCATCAGTATACTCAGTGCTGTACATCAGTATACTCAGTGCCGTACATCAGTATACTCAGTGCTGTGCATCAGTATACTCAGTGCTGTACATCAGTATACTCAGTGCTGTACATCAGTATACTCAGTGCTGTACATCAGTATACTCAGTGCTGTGCATCAGATACTCAAATCATGCTGTACATCAGTATACTCAGTGCTGTACATCAGTATACTCAGTGTGTACTGTACTCAGTCTCAGTGCATCAGTATACTCAGTGTGTACATCAGTATACTCATCATCATATACTCAGTGCTGTACTCAGTACATCAGTGCTGTACATCAGTATACTCAGTGCTGTACATCAGTATACTC
The DNA here is from genome assembly GCA_900303285.1 of Rhinella marina. Classification (NCBI taxonomy): domain Eukaryota; kingdom Metazoa; phylum Chordata; class Amphibia; order Anura; family Bufonidae; genus Rhinella; species Rhinella marina. The sequence continues at coordinate 6,714 of ONZH01025337.1, read as the reverse complement.
AGTATGCTAGTAACATCAGTATACTCAGTGCTGTACATCAGTATACTCAGTGCTGTACATCAGTATACTCAGTGCTGTACATCAGTATACTCAGTGCTGTACATCAGTATACTCAGTACTGTACATCAGTATACTCAGTGCTGTACATCAGTATACTCAGTGCTGTACATCAGTATACTCAGTGCTGTACATCAGTATACTCAGTGCCGTACATCAGTATACTCAGTGCCTGTACATCAGTATACTCAGTGCCGTACATCAGTATACTCAGTGCCGTACATCAGTATACTCAGTGCTGTACATCAGTATACTCAGTGCTGTACATCAGTATACTCAGTGCTGTACATCAGTATACTCAGTGCCGTACATCAGTATACAGTGCCGTATCAGTACTCAGTACATCAGTATACTCAGTGTATACTCATCAGTATACTCAGTGCTGTACATCAGTATACTCAGTGCTGTACATCAGTATACTCAGTGCTGTGCATCAGCTGGACCCCAATATTTCAGGACTACTCACTGCAGTCGGGGAGCTCACACGTCCTCTGGCGGGTCGGGGGTCCGGCACATTCCTCGCCGTCGTACAGCCGCTGTCGTATCTGCTGTCGCTGGGAGGTTTGGACTCCAATTCCACAAGTGACGGAACAAGATGACCAGGCCGACCACTGCGACCACTGACAGTCCACTGCAAGAAAGACACGTCACTCACCCCACACAACAATGAGCACCTACCACCGCACTGCCGAGAATCTCACCGTCACAGTCCTGAGAGGAGCAGACGAAGCTTCCAGTGTGACAAGTGCTGCAGGAGAAAGGACATGTCCGTTAGAAGGCGTTACCCCTCCCTGCCCCCGTCATCACTCCCTGCACTGCACCTGCCCCATCATCACTCCCTGCACTGCACCTGTCATCACTCCCTGCACTGCACCTGTCATCACTCCCTGCACTGCACCTGCCCCATCATCACTCCCTGCACTGCACCTGCCCCATCATCACTCCCTGCACTGCACCTATCATCACTCCCTACACTGCACCTGTCATCACTCCCTGCACTGCACCTGCCCCATCATCACTCCCTACACTGCACCTGTCATCACTCCCTGCACTGCACCTGCCCCATCATCACTCCCTGCACTGCACCTATCATCACTCCCTACACTGCACCTGTCATCACTCCCTGCACTGCACCTGCCCCATCATCACTCCCTGCACTGCACCTGTCATCACTCCCTGCACTGCACCTGTCCCATAATAACTCCCTGCACTGTACCTATCATCACTCCCTGCACTGCACCTGCCCCCTCATCACTCCCTGCACTGCCCCCATCATCACTCCCTGCACTGCACCTGACCCCTGTCATCACTCCCTGCACTGCACCTGCCCCATCATCACTCCCTGCACTGCACCTATCATCACTCCCTGCACTGCACCTATCATCACTCCCTGCACTGCACCTGTCATCACTCCCTGCACTGCACCTGCCCCCTCATCACTCCCTGCACTGCACCTATCATCACTCCCTGCACTGCACCTATCATCACTCCCTGCACTGCACCTGTCATCACTCCCTGCACTGCACCTGTCACCACTCCCTGCACTGCACCTGTCATCACTCCCTGCACTGCACCTGTCACCACTTCCCGCACTGCACCTGCCCCATCATCACTCTCTGCACTGCACCTGTCATCACTCCCTGCACTGCACCTGCCCCATCATCACTCTCTGCACTGCACCTGTCATCACTTCCTGCACTGAACCTGCCCCATCATCACTCCCTGCACTACCCCTGTCATCACTTCCTGCACTGTACCTGCCCCATCATCACTCCCTGCACTGCCCCTGTCATCACTTCCTGCACTGCAAATGCCCCATCATCACTCCCTGCACTGCACCTGTCATCACTCCCTGCACTGCACCTGTCCCATAATAACTCCCTGCACTGTACCTATCATCACTCCCTGCACTGCACCTGTCATCACTCCCTGCACTGTACCTGTCATCACTCCCTGCACTGCCCCTGTCATCACTCCTGCACTTCACCTATCATCACTCCCTGCACTGCACCTGTCATCACTCCCTGCACTGCACCTGTCATCACTCCCTGCACTGCACTTGTCATCACTCCCTGCACTGCACCTGCCCCATAATAACTCCCTGCACTGTACCTGTCATCACTCCCTTACTGCGCATGCCCCCTGTCATCACTCCCTGCACTGCGCCTGTCCCGGTGACACCAATCCCTGCACTGCACCTGCCCCCGTTGTCACTCCCTGCCCGCCTCTTACCAGTTATTGCACTGGTACTGTATGGTTGTGCCCGCCGGGTATTCTCTTGTTCTTTCTTCCAGGGTGAGATTCACCATCCAATGGAGGTCGGGCACTGAGGCGAGGACACAGGGGCATTCCTCCGGGGCCACACACTGGTCGCCCTGCAAAACCTGGACACAAAGACCCTGATATTAGAGCAGCAGGATAATGACTACTACTCCAGCCACGGTGACCATGAGGAGGGCACTACTGCCCCATCATCTCTGTGTCTATATGTGATCAGTGTGTGACGTATCAGCTTCATATAGATGTAACGGTTTATGGGGTTGACGCTCCTGCTGCCGACACACTACAACTCCCAGCATATCCTGTTTATAGGACCCATAGCACAGGGCTGCTGCTGGAGCTGTAACATACCCGTGTGCTGGTTCCAGGAGGCTCGCTGCACCTCGTGCCTCACATGTCAGAGGAGCCCGTGGAGGACGTGGTGTGCGCTGTCCCAGGGGACCTATAGATCTATAGACACCAGCACCTCAATCACTCACCTTTCCTGGGGGACACGAGCAGCCCAGCTCACAGGCCTCACTGACACACAGGGACTCCGGTCGGAGGTCAGCGCAGGCGCGGGGGCAGGAACTGGCACAGGCGCTGAAGACCTGATCCTCAGGACAACCTGTGAAGAGAAGGAGATCAGGGGAGTGACATGGGGCGCTATAGACTGTATACTGGATGTATACACCACCGGACCTATATACCGATCTGTATACTGTATTATCTACCGCCCTCTATACTGATCTGTACACCGGACCTATATACTGATCTGTATACCGCCCTCTATACTGATCTGTACACCGGACCTATATACTGATCTGTATACTGTATTATATACCGCCCTCTATACTGATCTGTACACCGGACCTATATACTGATCTGTATACTGTATTATATACCGTCCTCTATACTGATCTGTATACCGCCCTCTATACTGATCTGTATACTGGATGTATACAACACCGGACCTATATGTATGCTGATCTGTATACTGTACTATATACTGGTCTACATACCGTCCTCTATACTGATCTGTATACTGTATTATATACCGCCCTCTATACTGTTCTGTATACCGCCCTCTATACTGCTCTGTATACCGCCCTCTATACAGTTCTGTATATCGCCCTCTATACTGATGTGTATACTGCTCTGTATACCGCCCTCTATACTGTTCTGTATACCGCCCTCTATACTGCTCTGTATACCGCCCTCTATACAGTTCTGTATATCGCCCTCTATACTGATTGTGTATACTGATCTGTATACCGCCCTCTATACTGTTCTGTATACCGCCCTCTATACTGTTCTGTATATCGCCCTCATATCTGTTCTGTATACCGCCTCTATACAGTCTGTATATCGCCCTCTATACTGTTCTGTAACCGCCCTTATACTTTCTGTATACCGCCCTCTTATACTGTTCTGTATACCGCCCCTCATCTATACTGCTCTGTATACCGCCCTCTATACAGTTCTGTATATCGCCCTCTATACTGATGTGTATACTGATCTGTATACCCCCTCTATACTGTTCTGTATACCGCCCTCTATACTGATCTGTATACCGCCCTCTATACTGTTCTATATACTGCCCTCGTATACTGCTCTGTATACCGCCCTCTATACAGTTCTGTATATCGCCCTCTATACTGATGTGTATACTGCTCTGTATACCGCCCCTCTATACTGTTCTGTATACCGCCCTCTATTACTGCTCTGTATACCGCCCTCTATACAGTTTGTATATCGCCCTCTATACTGATGTGTATACTGATCTGTATACCGCCCTCTATACTGTTCTGTTATACCGCCCCTCTATACTGTTCTGTATACCGCCCTCTATACTGTTCTTGTATACCGCCCTCTATACAGTTCTGTATATCGCCCTCTATACTGTTCTGTATACCGCCCTCTATACTGTTCTGTATACCGCCCTCTATACTGTTCTGTATACCACCCTCTATACTGTTCTGTATACCGCCCTCTATACTGTTCTGTATACCGCCCTCTATACTGCTCTGTATATCGCTCTGTATACCGCCCTCTATACTGTTCTGTATACCACCCTCTATACTGTTCTGTATACCACCCTCTATACTGTTCTGTATACCGCCCTCTATACTGTTCTGTATACCGACCTCTATACTGCTCTGTATACTGCCCTCTATACAGTTCTGTATATCGCCCTCTATACTGATGTGTATACTGATCTGTATACCGCCCTCTATACTGTTCTGTATACCGCCCTCTATACTGATCTGTATACCGCCCTCTATACTGTTCTATATACTGCCCTCTATACTGCTCTGTATACCGCCCTCTATACAGTTCTGTATATCACCCACTATACTGATGTGTATACTGCTCTGTATACCGCCCTGTATACTGATCTGTATACCACCCTCTATCCTGCTTTGTATATCGCCCTCTATACTGCTCTGTATACCGCCCTCTATACAGTTCTGTATACCGCCCTCTATACTGATATGTATACTGCCTTCTATACTGCTCTGTATTCCGTCCTCTATACAGTTCTGTATGCCGCCCTCTATTCTGCTCTGTATACTGCTCTGTATACCACCCTCTATACTGATCTGTATACCGCCCTCTATACTGATCTGTATACCGCCCTCTATACAGTTCTGTATGCCGCCCTCTATACTGATCTGTATACCGCCCTCTATACTGATCTGTATACCGCCCTCTATACTGATCTGTATACCGCCCTCTATACTGATCTGTATACTGGATGTATACAACACCGGACCTATATGTATGATGATCTGTATACTGTACTATATACTGGTCTACATACCGTCCTCTATACTGATCTGTATACTGTATTATATACCGCCCTCTATACTGTTCTGTATACCGCCCTCTATACTGCTCTGTATACTGCCCTCTATACAGTTCTGTATATCGCCCTCTATACTGATGTGTATACTGATCTGTATACCGCCCTCTATACTGTTCTGTATACCGCCCTCTATACTGATCTGTATACCGCCCTCTATACTGCTCTGTATACCGCCCTCTATACTGTTCTGTATACCGCCCTCTATACTGATCTGTATACCGCCCTCTATACTGCTCTGTATACCGCCCTCTATACTGATCTGTATACATCCCTCTATACTGTTCTGTATAACGCCCTGTATACTGCTCTGTATACCACCCTCTATACTGATCTGTATACCGCCCTCTATACTGATCTGTATACCGCCCTCTATACAGTTCTGTATGCCGCCCTCTATACTGATCTGTATACCGCCCTCTATACTGCTCTGTATACCGCCCTCTATACTGATCTGTATACCGCCCTCTATACTGCTCTGTATACCGCCCTCTATACTTATCTGTATACCGCCCTCTATACTGATCTACATACCGCCCTCTATACTGATCTGTATACCGCCCTCTATACTTATCTGTATACCGCCCTCTATACTGATCTACATACCGCCCTCTATACTGATCTGTATACCGCCCTCTATACAGTTCTGTATTCCGCCCTCTATACTGATCTGTATACCGCCCTCTATACTGATCTGTATACCGCCCTCTATACTGATCTGTATACCGCCCTCTATACTGATCTGTATACTGGATGTATACAACACCGGACCTATATGTATGCTGATCTGTATACTGTACTATATACTATATACTGGTCTACATACCGTCCTCTATACTGATCTGTATACTGTATTATATACCGCCCTCTATACTGTTCTGTATACCGCCTCTATACTGCTCTGTTACCGCCCTCTATACAGTTCTGTATATCGCCCTCTATTACTTTATGTGTATACTCTCTGTATACCGCCCTCTATACTTATCTGTATACCGCCCTCTATACTGATCTACATACCGCCCTCTATACTGATCTGTATACCGCCCTCTATACAGTTCTGTATGCCGCCCTCTTATACTATCTGTATACCGCCCTCTATACTGATCTGTATACCGCCCTCTATACTGATCTGTATACCGCCCTCTATACTGATCTGTATACTGATGTATACAACACCGGACCTATATGTATGCTGATCTGTATACTGTACTATATACTGGTCTACATACCGTCCTCTATACTGATCTGATACTGTATTATATACCGCCCTCTATACTTTCTGTATACCGCCCTCTATACTGCTCTTATACTGCCCTCTATACAGTTTGTATATCGCCCTCTCTATCTGATGTGTACTACTGATCTGTATACGCCCTCTATACTGTTCTGTATACCCCCTCTATACTGATCTGTATACCGCCTCTTATACTGCTCTGTATACGCCCTCTATACTGTTCTGTATACCGCCCTCTATACTTATTGTATACGCCCTCTATACTGCTCTTATACCGCCCTCTATACTGATCTGTATA
>ONZH01025336.1:0-24364 GCA_900303285.1 Rhinella marina | reverse complement strand
GGTGTAACCCGCCCCCTGCTTAACTGTCCCATAAAGGCAGGGATTCTGGATGAGCGGGATCCTGGCTGACCCTCACCAGCACGCATTGTATCCCCACTGGCTTCAACAAGGCCCCCAACAGCATTTCCGCGCCTCCGTCCTCGTCCACGTCCTATTCCGCTAGCCCCCCGCCGCATTTTTTTTTTTTTTACAATATTTTGCCTTCACAGCCGTGAAATTAGTTTGCAAGAGAACGCACAGTACAGTTGCCAGTTAAGGCCTATATATTGTATTTTTCAAGGTACACAGCCGTGTACTGAGTGATCAGACGGTGTGTATGAACAACAGTTATGAGAAATTACTTTGCAAGAGAACGCACAGTGCAGTTGCCAGTTAAGGCCTATATATTGTATTTTTCAAGGTACACAGCCGTGTACTCAGTGATCAGACGGTGTGTATGAACAACAGTTATGAGAAATTACTTTGCAAGAGAACGCACAGTACAGTTGCCAGTTAAGGCCTATATATTGTATTTTTCAAGGTACACAGCCGTGTACTCAGTGATCAGACGGTGTGTATGAACAACAGTTATGAGAAATTACTTTGCAAGAGAACGCACAGTGCAGTTGCCAGTTAAGGCCTATATATTGTATTTTTCAAGGTACACAGCCGTGTACTCAGTGATCAGACGGTGTGTATGAACAACAGTTATGAGAAATTACTTTGCAAGAGAACGCACAGTGCAGTTGCCAGTTAAGGCCTATATATTGTATTTTTCAAGGTACACAGCCGTGTACTCAGTGATCAGACGGTGTGTATGAACAACAGTTATGAGAAATTAACTTTGCAAGAGAACGCACAGTGCAGTTGCCAGTTAAGGCCTATATATTGTATTTTTCAAGGTACACAGCCGTGTACTCAGTGATCAGACGGTGTGTATGAACAACAGTTATGAGAAATTACTTTGCAAGAGAACGCACAGTGCAGTTGCCAGTTAAGGCCTATATATTGTATTTTTCAAGGTACACAGCCGTGTACTCAGTGATCAGACGGTGTGTATGAACAACAGTTATGAGAAATTACTTTGCAAGAGAACGCACAGTACAGTTGCCAGTTAAGGCCTATATATTGTATTTTTCAAGGTACACAGCCGTGTACTGAGTGATCAGACGGTGTGTATGAACAACAGTTATGAGAAATTACTTTGCAAGAGAACGCACAGTGCAGTTGCCAGTTAAGGCCTATATATTGTATTTTTCAAGGTACACAGCCGTGTACTCAGTGATCAGACGGTGTGTATGAACAACAGTTATGAGAAATTACTTTGCAAGAGAACGCACAGTGCAGTTGCCAGTTAAGGCCTATATATTGTATTTTTCAAGGTACACAGCCGTGTACTCAGTGATCAGACGGTGTGTATGAACAACAGTTATGAGAAATTACTTTGCAAGAGAACGCACAGTACAGTTGCCAGTTAAGGCCTATATATTGTATTTTTCAAGGTACACAGCCGTGTACTCAGTGATCAGACGGTGTGTATGAACAACAGTTATGAGAAATTACTTTGCAAGAGAACGCACAGTGCAGTTGCCAGTTAAGGCCTATATATTGTATTTTTCAAGGTACACAGCCGTGTACTCAGTGATCAGACGGTGTGTATGAACAACAGTTATGAGAAATTACTTTGCAAGAGAACGCACAGTGCAGTTGCCAGTTAAGGCCTATATATTGTATTTTCAAGGTACACAGCCGTGTACTCAGTGATCAGACGGTGTGTATGAACAACAGTTATGAGAAATTACTTTGCAAGAGAACGCACAGTACAGTTGCCAGTTAAGGCCTATATATTGTATTTTTCAAGGTACACAGCCGTGTACTGAGTGATCAGACGGTGTGTATGAACAACAGTTATGAGAAATTACTTTGCAAGAGAACGCACAGTGCAGTTGCCAGTTAAGGCCTATATATTGTATTTTTCAAGGTACACAGCCGTGTACTCAGTGATCAGACGGTGTGTATGAACAACAGTTATGAGAAATTACTTTGCAAGAGAACGCACAGTGCAGTTGCCAGTTAAGGCCTATATATTGTATTTTTCAAGGTACACAGCCGTGTACTCAGTGATCAGACGGTGTGTATGAACAACAGTTATGAGAAATTACTTTGCAAGAGAACGCACAGTACAGTTGCCAGTTAAGGCCTATATATTGTATTTTTCAAGGTACACAGCCGTGTACTGAGTGATCAGACGGTGTGTATGAACAACAGTTATGAGAAATTACTCTGCAAGAGAACGCACAGTACAGTTGCCAGTTAAGGCCTATATATTGTATTTTTCAAGGTACACAGCCGTGTACTCAGTGATCAGACGGTGTGTATGAACAACAGTTATGAGAAATTACTTTGCAAGAGAACGCACAGTGCAGTTGCCAGTTAAGGCCTATATATTGTATTTTTCAAGGTACACAGCCGTGTACTCAGTGATCAGACGGTGTGTATGAACAACAGTTATGAGAAATTACTTTGCAAGAGAACGCACAGTACAGTTGCCAGTTAAGGCCTATATATTGTATTTTTCAAGGACACAGCCGTGTACTCAGTGATCAGACGGTGTGTATGAACAACAGTTATGAGAAATTACTTTGCAAGAGAAAGCACAGTGCAGTTGCCAGTTAAGGCCTATATATTGTATTTTTTCAAGGTACACAGCCGTGTACTCAGTGATCAGACGGTGTGTATGAACAACAGTTATGAGAAATTACTTTGCAAGAGAACGCACAGTGCAGTTGCCAGTTAAGGCCTATATATTGTATTTTTCAAGGTACACAGCCGTGTACTCAGTGATCAGACGGTGTGTATGAACAACAGTTATGAGAAATTACTTTGCAAGAGAACGCACAGTGCAGTTGCCAGTTAAGGCCTATATATTGTATTTTTCAAGGTACACAGCCGTGTACTCAGTGATCAGACGGTGTGTATGAACAACAGTTATGAGAAATTACTTTGCAAGAGAACGCACAGTACAGTTGCCAGTTAAGGCCTATATATTGTATTTTTCAAGGTACACAGCCGTGTACTGAGTGATCAGACGGTGTGTATGAACAACAGTTATGAGAAATTACTTTGCAAGAGAACGCACAGTGCAGTTGCCAGTTAAGGCCTATATATTGTATTTTTCAAGGTACACAGCCGTGTACTCAGTGATCAGACGGTGTGTATGAACAACAGTTATGAGAAATTACTTTGCAAGAGAACGCACAGTGCAGTTGCCAGTTAAGGCCTATATATTGTATTTTTCAAGGTACACAGCCGTGTACTGAGTGATCAGACGGTGTGTATGAACAACAGTTATGAGAAATTACTTTGCAAGAGAACGCACAGTGCAGTTGCCAGTTAAGGCCTATATATTGTATTTTTCAAGGTACACAGCCGTGTACTGAGTGATCAGACGGTGTGTATGAACAACAGTTATGAGAAATTACTTTGCAAGAGAACGCACAGTGCAGTTGCCAGTTAAGGCCTATATATTGTATTTTTCAAGGTACACAGCCGTGTACTGAGTGATCAGACGGTGTGTATGAACAACAGTTATGAGAAATTACTTTGCAAGAGAACGCACAGTGCAGTTGCCAGTTAAGGCCTATATATTGTATTTTTCAAGGTACACAGCCGTGTACTCAGTGATCAGACGGTGTGTATGAACAACAGTTATGAGAAATTACTTTGCAAGAGAACGCACAGTACAGTTGCCAGTTAAGGCCTATATATTGTATTTTTCAAGGTACACAGCCGTGTACTCAGTGATCAGACGGTGTGTATGAACAACAGTTATGAGAAATTACTTTGCAAGAGAACGCACAGTACAGTTGCCAGTTAAGGCCTATATATTGTATTTTTCAAGGTACACAGCCGTGTACTGAGTGATCAGACGGTGTGTATGAACAACAGTTATGAGAAATTACTTTGCAAGAGAACGCACAGTGCAGTTGCCAGTTAAGGCCTATATATTGTATTTTTCAAGGTACACAGCAGTAGTGTCAAATATAGTTTGGTATGTAGCAGAGCACCTAATACACCACTAATGCCTCTCTCTGTCCCTACTCCAGCAGCTATCCCTGAATACAGCAGCCGTTCTCTGTAAAGTCTATATTGTAGTAAGCTATCACTGAAGTCCACTGTAGTAGCCCTGATAAGGGCTTTTAATCACGCTCCTGCCTATCCAACAGCTAAAATCTGTCTGTCCCTTCTCCAGCCTCTGTCCCTGACTAAGTTCACGCAGCATATGCGTACGAGCAGGAAGAGCTGAGTTTTTAATATTCGAGGTCACATGGTTTTTCCAGCCAATGCATGTAGACGCCGTTTTCGCGCTGCCAGCGTGCTCAGCGTGCCTGTCATACCCCCCCTGCATGTTGATTGGTGGAAAAAGAGCGCCAGGGAAGGTGGGAGGGGAAACGAATTCTAAGTGCGCCATCGCCGTTATACTCGAACGAAATCGAGTATGCCAAATAGCGTAGTATTCGATCGAATACCAGCTCGATCGAACACTACTCGCTCATCTCTAATGATGATCTCTGTGCAAAATATATTGGTGCTGTACAAAAATAATAAAGATAATAATAATAATAATAATAATAATAATAATAATGTGAATCAAGTTAGTACGCAAACTAAAATTGTTATACGTACAGATGACTGGTTGAGCTTCCTCAGATTGGTAGGAAAGGGGGTACTTATCCTTAAAAAAGTAGATACAGTAAGTGGTTCGTGTGACAACTACACGATGCCAGAATATTACATGTTAACTAGAAAAGAACACATTTCCTGAATTACATTGTGGGTCCAATTTTATCAATTTGGCAGTCAGATTCTATTTGGTACAAATCAATTTAACCCAGATAAAAAGTGAGCGAATTGCCCTGAAAAGTTGTGTAGACACTCTTGGGTCTCCTAGGACTGCATCTAACTTCTTTCAAGCTCTTTAACACCAAGACATCATTAATAATTTCAAAGTGACAGCAACATATACAGTATGGCTACAATTTTCAAGAATAAATAAAAAAAACGTGCAATGTGGGTACTGGAATAAGGAATGGCTTGTTTTATTAAAACAATAGTCAAAAATGTTTCCTTTTTTGGGGAATAGCAACAGGTTTATTGTTATACTGTGGAGGGTAAAGTTCTCAGCAGTGCAGTTTTGAATGTAATGGGAAGGGCATGAGATATGCATTTGTGTACTAAAGAAAAATATCTTAAATCAAATACATTAACCATTTATCGACTTAATTTTTATATTACATTTTGAGATATATTTTTATTTAAAAAAAGGTCGATTGCAGAGTTTAGTTCAGTATACAGTAACTGTGATGAAGACCAATACTGCAGGTGGCACACTAAAAAGATTTGTTGTGATTCTGAATTACGTGATGAAGAATGGACTGATTCACATCAACAATAAAATGAGTTGTGCAGCTTTAAATGCTGCCACATAGACTAAAATCATAGTTGCAAGACTCCTTGAAGCAGCCTTTCGTTGAGAACTTCTGTTATATTTTCTCTTCTAAGAATACTTGCTATTTGTTTACAATGACATCATTTAATGACATCTACATATTGTATCACAATTGTATTCATCCAATCTTAAAGATTATCCTGTTTTGATGGTCTATTTTTCTTTATATGTCAGGCCGTGAACAAAAGTCTTGGATAAGACCAAAACGTTGGCCTATGTCCATGTCTATATTAACTTTTGGATGGATGAAATAAACTACGAATACTACTTTTGAAACAAGTTTTATGAGTGTCGTGGTTGTCCTATTAATTCCGTACAACATTTACCACTGAGCACCAAATGATAACTTGAGGAGTGCCGACCAACTCTTGACATTACTGATCTTACATTTATCTGGATTTGTTATATAAACTAAACTCTTTGGGAAATTTACAACAAATTTAATTCCTTAAGAATCAATTCACTCAGTTCTAGCAGTAACACAATTTTTGCATGGTTTGCATACTCTTTGCTGACTCCACCTACCTATGTTGGCTCCTTTCTGTTAATTTTGAACCACCTACAATATGAGGTAAATTTTGCATTTCTTTTCAGAACCACTTTATGTTCCCAGTCCTCCCCTACTTGGTATAGATATATTGAGACATATTGTTTTAGATTAACCAGGGGTGGCTTGGCCATAGAACTTATAGGGAAATTTCCCAGTGGACCGATGCCCAGTTGGCTCCCTGGGCCCTCCTTATGGCCATCCAGTGGAAGTTTTTTGGGATGCAGTACTATTGCAGTACTACTGTGCTACTGGCAGTACTTTGTGATGGACTGTGGTATTTGGCTCTGTTGGGGTGGTATAATGTGCCACTATATGATATTGCTGGCTTTGCCTTCCAGCAATTTGGATCTAACTACAAAACGGGGCTACTTTTAGTATTTTTTCCAGGGCCAATTTAAGTTCCAAGTCTGTCCCTGATATTAAGAATTGGTTGTCTAAACATCACTGAGAATATAATACATTCATTCAGAAGTGAGGAATCCAAATAATCTCACACTGGTGGCTCTTGTATTTTAATCCACCTATGATGGTTTTCAAAAGCTTTTGATTCCGTTCACATTGTCATGGTACACAGAAACCAACCATCAAAGTATTATTCATGGAAAGCAGAAATGGATGAGATGAGATGTCAGATGCCAAAGCCATGAAGCTTGCCGTTTTTTGGGATATTTCAGAATCATCAGAAACTTGCCAAAAGAACTGAATTAGTAGCAGGTGCACAAGATCCAGTCATCGGTGACCAAGCTAAAATGGTGGCTTCTGAAATTATTGTGAAAAACACTTTTACGTGTAACACTTTTACTATGTATAATCATGACATTACCATAACACAATTGTGTCCGTTACCTTAGCTCTTGGCATTAACTGTCTATCCCAAAATGACAAGATCGCAAAAAAAACATGATTATGCAAATCTACACTATATTTGTCCATATGTGGTTGTGATTTTTGTATGTGTTTGTATTTTTAACAATGAGAGGCAGCGCTGACGATTGAGGAATGGGCATTCAAAGCCACAACTCCACCCATAAGCGATATATCTCATCTCATATCTCTATATACACTCACCGGCCACTTTATTAGGTACACCTGTCCAACTGCTCGTTAACACTTAATTTCTAATCAGCCAATCACATGGCGGCAACTCAGTGCATTTAGGCATGTAGACATGGTCAAGACAATCTCCTGCAGTTCAAACCGAGCTTCAGTATGGGGAAGAAAGGTGATTTGAGTGCCTTTGAACGTGGCATGGTTGTTGGTGCCAGAAGGGCTGGTCTGAGTATTTCAGAAACTGCTGATCTACTGGGATTTTCACGCACAACCATCTCTAGGGTTTACAGAGAATGGTCCGAAAAAGAAAAAACATCCAGTGAGTGGCAGTTCTGTGGGCGGAAATGCCTTGTTGATGCCAGAGGTCAGAGGAGAATGGGCAGACTGGTTCGAGCTGATAGAAAGGCAACAGTGACTCAAATTGCCACCCGTTACAACCAAGGTAGGCAGAAGAGCATCTCTGAACGCACAGTACGTCGAACTTTGAGGCAGATGGGCTACAGCAGCAGAAGACCACACCGGGTGCCACTCCTTTCAGCTAAGAACAGGAAACTGAGGCTACAATTTGCACAAGCTCATCGAAATTGGACAGTAGAAGATTGGAAAAACGTTGCCTGGTCTGATGAGTCTTGATTTCTGCTGCGACATTCGGATGGTAGGGTCAGAATTTGGCGTCAACAACATGAAAGCATGGATCCATCCTGCCTTGTATCAACGGTTCAAGCTGGTGGTGGTGGTGTCATGGTGTGGGGAATATTTTCTTGGCACTCTTTGGGCCCCTTGGTACCAATTGAGCATCGTTGCAACGCCACAGCCTACCTGAGTATTGTTGCTGACCATGTCCATCCCTTTATGACCACAATGTACCCAACATCTGATGGCTACTTTCAGCAGGATAATGCGCCATGTCATAAAGCTGGAATCATCTCAGACTGGTTTCTTGAACATGACAATGAGTTCACTGTACTCAAATGGCCTCCACAGTCACCAGATCTCAATCCAATAGAGCATCTTTGGGATGTGGTGGAACGGGAGATTCGCATCATGGATGTGCAGCCGACAAATCTGCGGCAACTGTGTGATGCCATCATGTCAATATGGACCAAAATCTCTGAGGAATGCTTCCAGCACCTTGTTGAATCTATGCCACGAAGAATTGAGGCAGTTCTGAAGGCAAAAGGGGGTCCAACCCGTTACTAGCATGGTGTACCTAATAAAGTGGCCGGTGAGTGTACAATAACATCTGTAACTTATACCAGCTGTACATATATAAACAGGAGATACCCAGGTTATACCAGCATGCTCCATATCACTATATACAGAAGATGTATAACTTATACCAGCTGTACATATATAATTATATACAGGAGATACCCAGGTTATACCAGCATGCTCCATATCACTGTATACAGAAGATGTATAACTTATACCAGCTGTACATATATAATTATATCCAGGAAATACTCAGGTTATACCAGCATGCTCCATATCACTATATACAAGAAGATGTATAACTTATACCAGCTGTACATATATAATTATATACAGGAGATACCCAGGTTATACCAGCATGCTCCATATCACTATATACAAGAACACGTATAACTTATACCAGCTGTACATATATAATCATATACAGGAGATACCCAGGTTATACTAGCATGCTCCATATCACTGTATACAAGAAGATGTATAACTTATACCAGCTGTACATATATAATTATATACAGGAGATACTCAGGTTATACCAGCATGCTCCATATCACTATATACAAGAAGATGTATAACTTATACCAGCTGTACATATATAATTATATACAGGAGATACCCAGGTTATACCAGCATGCTCCATATCACTATATACAGAAGATGTATAACTTATACCAGCTGTACATAAATAATTATATACAGGAGATACCCAGGTTATACCAGCATGCTCCATATCACTATATACAAGAAGATGTATAACTTATACCAGCTGTACATATATAATTATATACAGGAGATACCCAGGTTACACCAGCATGCTCCATATCACTGTATACAAGATGTATAACTTAAACCAGCTGTACATATATAATTATATACAGGAGATACCCAGGTTACACCAGCATGCTCCATATCACTAGATACAAGAAGATATAACTTATACCAGCTGTACATATATAATTATATACAGGACGATTGAGGAATGGGCATTCAAAGCCACAACTCCACCCATAAGCGATATATCTCATCTCATATCTCTATATACAATAACATCTGTAACTTATACCAGCTGTACATATATAATTATATACAGGAGATACCAAGGTTATACCAGCATGCTCCATATCACTATATACAAGAAGATGTATAACTTATACCAGCTGTACATATATAATTATATACAGGAGATACTCAGGTTATACCAGCTGTACATATATAATTATATACAGGAGATACCCAGGTTATACCAGCATGCTCCATATCACTATATACAAGAAGACGTATAACTTATACCAGCTGTACATATATAATTATATACAGGAGATACCCAGGTTATACCAGCATGCTCCATATCACTATATACAAGAAGACGTATAACTTATACCAGCTGTACATATATAATTATATACAGGAGATACCCAGGTTATACAAGCATGCTCCATACAGGAGATACCCAGGTTATATCAGCATGCTCCATATGACTGTATACAAGAAGATGTATAACTTAAACCAGCTGTACATATATAATTATATACAGGAGATACCCAGGTTATACCAGCATACTCAATATCACTATATACAAGATGTATAACTTATACCAGCTGTACATATATAATTATATACAGGAGATACCCAGGTTATACCAGAATGCTCCATATCACTATGTACAAGAAGATGTATAACTTATACCAACTGTACATATAAGTATATACAGGAGATACCCAGGTTATATCAGCATGCTCCATATGACTGTATATAAGAAGATGTATAACTTAAACCAGCTGTACATATATAATTATATACAGGAAATACCCAGGTTATACCAGCATGCTCCATATCACTATATACAGAAGATGTATAACTTATACCAGCTGTACATATATAATTATATACAGGAGATACCCAGGTTATACCAGCATGCTCCATATCACTGTATACAAGATCTATAACTTAAACCAGCTGTACATATATAATTATATACAGGAGATACCCAGGTTACACCAGCATGCTCCATATCACTAGATACAAGAAGATATAACTTATACCAGCTGTACATATATAATTATATACAGGAGATACCCAGGTTATACCAGCAGGGTCCATATCACTATATACAAGAAGATGTATAACTTATACCAACTGTACATATAAGTATATACAGGAGATACCCAGGTTATACCAGCATGCTCCATATGACTGTATACAAGAAGATGTATAACTTAAACCAGCTGTACATATATAATTATATACAGGAGATGCCCAGGTTATACCAGCATGGTCCATATCACTATATACAAGATGTATAACTTATACCAGCTGTACATATATAATTATATACAGGAGATACCCAGGTTATACCAGCATGCTCCATATGACTGTATACAAGAAGATGTATAACTTATACCAGCTGTACATATATAATTATATACAGGAGATACCCAGGTTATACCAGCAGGGTCCATATCACTATATGCAAGAAGATGTATAACTTATACCAACTGTACATATAAGTATATACAGGAGATACCCAGGTTATACCAGCATGCTCCATATGACTGTATACAAGAAGATGTATAACTTAAACCAGCTGTACATATATAATTATATACAGGAGATGCCCAGGTTATACCAGCATACTCCATATCACTATATACAAGATGTATAACTTATACCAGCTGTACATATATAATTATATACAGGAGATACCCAGGTTATACCAGCATGCTCCATATGACTGTATACAAGAAGATGTATAACTTAAACCAGCTGTACATATATAATTATATACAGGAAATACCCAGGTTATACCAGCATGCTCCATATCACTATATACAGAAGATGTATAACTTATACCAGCTGTACATATATAATTATATACAGGAGATACCCAGGTTATACCAGCATGCTCCATATCACTGTATACAAGATGTATAACTTAAACCAGCTGTACATATATAATTATATACAGGAGATACCCAGGTTATACCAGCATGCTCCATATCACTAGATACAAGAAGATATAACTTATACCAGCTGTACATATATAATTATATACAGGAGATACCCAGGTTATACCAGCAGGGTCCATATCACTATATGCAAGAAGATGTATAACTTATACCAACTGTACATATAAGTATATACAGGAGATACCCAGGTTATACCAGCATGCTCCATATGACTGTATACAAGAAGATGTATAACTTAAACCAGCTGTACATATATAATTATATACAGGAGATGCCCAGGTTATACCAGCATACTCCATATCACTATATACAAGATGTATAACTTATACCAGCTGTACATATATAATTATATACAGGAGATACCCAGGTTATACCAGCATGCTCCATATGACTGTATACAAGAAGATGTATAACTTATACCAGCTGTACATATATAATTATATACAGGAGATACCCAGGTTATACCAGCATGCTCCATATCACTATATACAAGAAGATGTATAACTTAAACCAGCTGTACATATATAATTATATACAGGAAATACCCAGGTTATACCAGCATGCTCCATATCACTATATACAGAAGATGTATAACTTATACCAGCTGTACATATATAATTATATACAGGAGATACCCAGGTTATACCAGCATGCTCCATATCACTGTATACAAGATGTATAACTTAAACCAGCTGTACATATATAATTATATACAGGAGATACCCAGGTTATACCAGCATGCTCCATATCACTAGATACAAGAAGATATAACTTATACCAGCTGTACATATATAATTATATACAGGAGATACCCAGGTTATACCATCATGCTCCATATCACTATATACAAGAAGATGTATAACTTATACCAGCTGTACATATATAATTATATACAGGAGATACCCAGGTTATACCAGCATGCTCCGTATCACTATATACAAGAAGATGTATAACTTATACCAGCTGTGTATATAATTATATACAGGAGATACCCAGGTTATACCAGCAGGGTCCATATCACTATATACAAGAAGATGTATAACTTATACCAGCTGTACATATATAATTATATACAGGAGATACCCAGGTTATACCAGCATGTCCCATATCACTATATACAGAAGATGTATAACTTATACCAGCTGTATATATATAATTATATACAGGAGATACCCAGGTTATACCGGCATGCTCCATATCACTATATACAAGAAGATGTATAACTCATACCAGCTGTACATATATAATGATATACAGGAGATGCCCAGGTTATACCAGCATGGTCCATATCACTATATACAGAAGATGTATAACTTATACCAGCTGTACATATATAATTATATAAAGGAGATACCCAGGTTATACCAGCATGCTCCATATCACTATATACAAGAAGATGTATAACTTATACCAGCTGTACATATATAATTATATACAGGAGATACCCAGGTTATACCAGCATGCTCCATATCACTATATACAAGAAGATGTATAACTTATACCAGCTGTACATATATAGTTATATACAGGAGATACCCAGGTTATACCAGCATGCTCCATATCACTATATACAGAAGATGTATAACTTATACCAGCTGTACATATATATTATATACAAAAGATACCCAGGTTATACCAGCATGCTCCATATCACTATATACAAGAAGATGTATAACTTATACCAGCTGCACATATATAATTATATACAGGAGATCCCCAGGTTATACCAGCATGCTCCATATCATTATATACAAGAAGATGTATAACTTATACCAGCTGTACATATATAATTATATACAGGAGATACCCAGGTTATACCAGCATGCTCCATATCACTATATACAAGAAGATGTATAACTTATACCAGCTGTACATATATAATTGTATACAGGAGATACCCAGGTTATACCAGCATGCTCCATATCACTATATACAGAAGATGTATAACCAGCTGTACATATATAATTATATACAGGAGATACCCAGGTTATACCAGCATGTTCCATATCACTATATACAAGAAGATGTATAACGTATACCAGCTGTACATATATAATTATATACAGGAGATACCCAGGTTATACCAGCATGCTCCATATCACTATATACAGAAGATGTATAACCAGCTGTACATATATAAGTATATACAGGAGATGCCCAGGTTATAACAGTATGCTCCAAACTGCCTATTTTACTCACCAGTTCCAAATTTCTGAAAAAGAAGATGCAAGTATCTAAAGTTGTAGCTTCCAGTCAAAGTCTAAAGAAGCAAATAAAATCGCTCCAGCAAACCTGATAATTGGTATGTGCAATACAGTATCTGGCAATTTACTTTCTACCTGTGTCCTTTCAAGTTCCAGCCTGATAGGATATCTTAAATTGGACACAGATGAACACGGAGACTGAGCATTCAACCTACAGATCTTCCAGAGACCGTCCTATTTAAAAGTTTCCTTATTCCTACTTCTGGAAATTGTGATTTTTTTTGTCACCACTATTCGGGCAATCTATTGTGCTGTATATCTATCAGAATATTTGTATTAACTGTTGTAGGAGCAGAATATTGGTTCCGTACATGCAGAAAGTTCCAAAATATCAGTCCGAGATCCTGGACACACTAATGGGCACTCTACTACCCCAGGACTATTCCAGTCCACAGAAGATAAACCCTTTTGAAGATGACTTTGGATGGAATAACTAATCACTAAGCTTCATATCTTATGGGATGGTTCACAAATGAACCATTTTGATGATGCAGATTTTTCATTTCTTCACAAATTTTATAAAGTATCAAGATATCTTAGCAACACCCTCAACAGGCTGCAAAACCCATCACATACAACCAGTGGCCACATTTAGACACATAGGGGGAGATTTATCAAACTGGTAGAACTGGCTCAGTTGTCCATAGCAACTGATCAGATTCAATCTTTCATTTCCCAAAGGAGCTGTGGAAAATTAAAAATGGAATCTGATTGGTTGCTAGGGGCAACTGGGCCAGTTGGTTGTTATGGGCAACTAGGCCAGTTCTACTTTATACCAGTTTGATAAATGTCCCCCATATAGTATAAACAGCTCCTGACAGAGTATCATTTTTTTCTTCAGTGCAACCCAGGACAAGCAGAGAGGCCTGGAGAACACCAAGGAGGAGGGGTGAGTACACTCCCTGCTCCTCCTACATACTAGTGAGCACTTCCATAAAGGAAGAGCTCACTAGTATTCACTTTATAAGATGCACTCTGTCTTATAAAGTAAAAGATACCATAATGCAGTGAGATTCTGGCAATGTGTGCCCTGTAGGTCCCCCTGACTAAGGGACCCAGTAGCAATTTTGACCACTGGCAGAATGGAGAATCAGGTTAAACTCATGCGCTGCTTTTCCTTTCATTCTCTGTGGGGTTGTCAGAGATAGCCATGCCCTATACTGTAGTTCTGTAGAGAATGAATGGAGCAGAGATGACCATAGAAATCCTACAGTCTAGAAAATACTAGAAAATTA
This sequence comes from Rhinella marina, assembly GCA_900303285.1. Classification (NCBI taxonomy): domain Eukaryota; kingdom Metazoa; phylum Chordata; class Amphibia; order Anura; family Bufonidae; genus Rhinella; species Rhinella marina. Next base: position 9,599 of record ONZH01025336.1, on the reverse strand, counting down.
TCTTATTTTTCATAATATAGATATTAACTTTTATCCTGGATAATGAAAAAAAAAACTGGTTTTGTTTTCTAGAAGATAAAATGTAAGCATGTTAAGAAAACAAAAAAAAAAGTCTGAAGGACAATACTTTGTATTTTACAATGACCGGCAGGGGAGGTGCGCTCATCTATTCTTATGTATGTAGAAACCAGGACAAAACTTCTGTAGAAATAAACTGTATAAGGTCAAAGCACAGAGAACAAAAGGCAAGAAGTGCATTGTGAGCAGAAGAAAATAAGTTGTTTCATTATGTGGTTTAAGCCGACAATAGAACAGAACTTAACTTATTACATTATCTAAAAAGAGTTTTTTTTTCCATCAAAGAATAATGATTGCTGAGATCGCAGTGGTAAATAAACCACCGATCTTGAGAGAATGGTGGAACAGAATGTCTCTCTATTAACTTACTTTTTAAAAGCCTATACACGTTATTGACATGAAAAATGATTTGCAGATATGTTTGTAGTTCCCTTGAATTAAACAAAAATATATATGTATACCATATTTTTCGCCCTATAAGACGCACCTTTACATAAGACGCACCTAGGTTTTAGAAGAGGACAATAAGAAAAAATATTTTTCATTAGGCCTCAGATAAGACCAGCAATCAGACCCCCAATGTTAATCAGAATTCAGCTCACAGCCATAATGTTAATAAGACCCCAATAAGACCTCAGATCAGACCCACAATAAGACCTCAGCTCAGATCCCAATGCAAATAAACCCCAATCAAACCTCAGATAAGAGCCCCAATATAAATAATATCCCCCATTCAGACCTCATATAAGACCCCCATGCCTTAGATGAGACCCCAAAGCTTCTGATGAAACCCGCATGTCTCAGATCAGACCCCCATTCCTCAGATCAGACCCCTATGCTGCAGAGTAAATAAAATAAAAATGATCAACAAACCTTTCCTGCTATGGATACCACCACTCCTAGAATCCAGCTCTCTTCTCTTCTTGCTGCAAGGTGTGCTGTGACCCGATGGGCACAGTGTGAGGTCACAGCATAGCCCACGTCAGAGGACCTGGACACGAGTACAGAGCCCGGAGTACTGCTTCCTAGTCCTATTGTACTAATAAGCACTTCCATTATGGGGGTGAAAAATTATATATATATATATATATATATATATATATACTAAACAGAAAATGGCAGCAGCACTAGATAAGCCATGACACATAAAATGAACATGAAATGAACATATGAAGAAGTAAAAAAGCATAACTGCTATGTAGTATATAAAGTGGAAGCTCTTAGCGCATATAAATGATCATAAATATGTCGGGCTCATCCACCAACGATCAAGGTGGCTTCCAAACGGATGAGTCCTACACTAACACTGACCTGCATCCTACACAAACCGGCAGGCCCATATCAGGAGAACACCATACCTGGTCAGAAGCTGCACCAGTGTGAACAGGAGTGCTACATTCCCAGAGGAGGCCAGTCCTCCTCTATATATACATAATTGCAAAAAACGGACAGCACCTCCTACAGGTGAGAGTCAGGTGCAAGCTACCTGCTGGCTAATTAAATACTAAACAGAAAATGGCAGCAGCACTAGATGAGCCATGACACATAAAATGAACATGAAATGAACATATGAAGAAGTAAAAAAGCATAACTGCTATGTAGTATATAAAGGGAATTTAGCACTCCTGTTCACACTGGTGCAGCTTCTGACCAGGTATGGTGTTCTCCTGATATGGGCCTGCCGGTTTGTGTAGGATGCAGGTCAGTGTTAGTGTAGGACTCATCCGATTTGAAGCCACCTTGATCGTTGGTGGATGAGCCCGACATATTTATGATCATTTATACGCGCTAAGAGCTTCCACTTTATATACTACATAGCAGTTATGCTTTTTTACTTCTTCATATGTTCATTTCATGTTCATTTTATGTGTCATGGCTTATCTAGTGCTGCTGCCATTTTCTGTTTAGTATTTAATTAGCCAGCAGGTAGCTTGCACCTGACTCTCACCTGTAGGAGGTGCTGTCCGTTTTTTGCAAATATATATATATATATATATATATATATATATATATATATATATATATAAAATTATATGTACAGTACGGTCACACCTTCTCATTCAAAGAGTTTTCTGTATTTTTATGACTATGAAAATTGTAGATTCACACTGAAGGCATCAAAACTATGAATTAACACATGTGGAATTATATACTTAACAAAAAAGTGTGAAACAACTGAAAATATGTCTTATATTCTAGGGTCTTCAAAGTAGCCACCTTTTGCTTTGATTACTGCTTTGCACACTCTTGGCATTCTCTAGATGAGCTTCAAGAGGTAGTCACCTGATATGGTATTCCAACAGTCTTGAAGGAGTTCCCAGAGATGCTTAGCACTTGTTGGCCCTTTTGCCTTCACTCTGTGGTCACCCCAAACCATCTCTATTGGGTTCAGGTCTGGTGACTGTGGAGGCCAGGTCATCTGGTGTAGCACCCCATCACTCTCCTTCTGGTGACTCGGATGAACTTATCCTCCGCAGCAGAGTTGACTCATGGTCTTCCTTTCCTGGGGCGGTCCTCATGTGAGCCAGTTTCTTTGTAGCGCTTGATGGTTTTTGTGACTGGACTTGGGGACACTTTCAAAGTTTTCCCAATTTTTCGGACTGAATGACCTTAATTTCTTAAAGTAATGATGGCCACTCGTTTTTCTTTACTTAGCTGCTTTTTTCTTGCCATAATACAAATTCTAACAGTCTATTAAGTAGGACTATCAGCTGTGTATCCACCTGACTTCTGCACAACACAACTCATGGTCCCAACCTCATTTATAAGGCACAAAATCCCACTTATTAAACCTGACAGGGCACACCTGTGAAGTGAAAACCATTTCAGGTGACTACCTCTTGAAGCTCATCAAGAGAATGCCAAGAGTGTGCAAAGCAGTCATCAAAGCAAAAGGTGGCTACTTTGAAGAACCTAGAATATAAGACATATTTTCAGGTTGTTTCACACTTTTTTGTTAAGTATATAATTCCACATGTGTTAATTCATAGTTTTGATGCCTTCAGTGTGAATCTACAATTTTCATAGTCATGAAAATACAGAAAACTCTTTGAATGAGAAGGTGTGTCCAAACTTTTGGTCTGTACTGTATATTACATCATATAATACATCAAGTTTGTGTGTCCACGATATTGAAACCTTCACTAGCTCTTAAGTATTTGCATAGGTTCATTCATAAACTGATTTCCCCTTCTACAAAGCATAAGAGAGTACTTGTCATGTACTAATACTGGTGATGTATGATTCCCTCTCCCACTGCAGTTCTGTTGTGAGTGCTCTGCTTTTTCTCCCCTCTCTCTACAGCCTGTGTGATCCACCCCTCCCTCCTGCCTCATTCTGTGCATACTCTCCCAACACATGCAGTTCAGTCTGTGTAATCTGCCCATGCTATAGACTTGGATACTTTCCTCCCTCTCTATACTATGATCTTCCATGTCTAACTTCTTACTGTACTTCAGCTATACATGTAAGCACCCCAGTCTATGATATCTACTAATCTGGGGGAACTGCTGCCATCTGCAGCTGCTTCTTTGTTATGGGCAGTAGTCAATTAAATACGTAATTTTTAAAATTAATTTGCGGGGATCTTCCTGAAGCTATCCCATTTAGATACATAAATATTTGTTTTATGATTTCTTATGGTATCAGATCTAAAACAAAGATGCAAACATCACAGAGCAGACATACCAGCCATTGCATTTCCATTCCATAGGTTTATATTGGTCATATTTAATGGTTGTAGAGATGAGTGAATCTATTCCAAATTTTTGAAGTTTGACTCTTTTTCAAAAAAGTTCTGATTCTATGTTTTGTGTGATTCAATTTGGAAGAACCCAGGAAGGAAGGAAAGTGAAAGAAAGATTGTTAAGAGTTTAATGGCTCCTTATGTGACCATTTATGTCATCCCATCATCTGATAGTGGCGTCTTTCTTTGTTTTTGGCAATAAGGCTCTTTAAACACTGCACATTTTTGTCAACATTTAAAAGATCATCAATAATCTATTCTTCAGACTAACATCAGTGAGAGTGCATACTCAGTAAAGTGGGTATGTTCTCCAGGCTAGATACAAAGTTTATTTAATGTATTGACGTGAATGAGGCAAAATTTTGGAGTCAACCTAAACTTCATTTCCTGACTGTTGTAACCTGGCCCTTTTAATAAATTTGGTGCAAATCACTCCACCGACTCCCTTTTACTTAGGCTAGCATAAAAGTAAATGACGAAGTAATTTGCACCAAATTTATTCAAATGCAATTGATATTTTATAAATTTGCCAAGTTTGTATACGATCAATACCCAATAATTAGAGATGAGCGAACATGCTCGTCCGAGCTTGGTGCTCGTTCAAGCATTAGGGTATTCGCATATGCTCGCTACTCGGACGAGCATATCGCGATCCTCGAGGAAATGGCAACTTCCTCTTCCTGCATGTTAGCCGCCTTTTTTCAGCCAATCAACATGCAGGAGAGTCTTTGGTACCTCCTAGCATCACGTGGGGCCCCTACAAGTCGATAGCAGGGATTGGCTGGCCAGATCAGATCACCTGGGAATATAAGAATCTGGTCCCGCGCTGCTCGCGTCATACGCCGTCTGCATGAGATTAGGGATAGAGCTGCTGTCTGTCAGGAAGAGTGTTAGGGCCTGAATTTAGATGTTGGTAAGGCAGGAATCACCCACAAAGAACGCAACAGCCCTTCTAAGGGCTACAAGCACCTTTTTTTTTTGGTTTCCTCCAGGCTGCTGGCTGGGACTTGTAGTGCAGCTACCACCATCTTGGCTGCACACTGTACACAGTGACTGATGGCAGAAGGGACAGCACGTGGTCCACACAAACCCAACATAAATTGCCCAAAGTACTCATTTTTGCTGCTGCTGTACCTTGGCTTGCTGAGATCTGTAGTGGAGTCTAGGGAATACGTTTTTCTGTCATTTCAATACACTACAGTAAAGTGAACAATTATGTAGTGTGCTGTACAGTAGCGTCAGTCTAGGGAATACGTTTTTCTGTCATTTCTATACACTACAGTCCAGTGAACAATTATGTAGTGTGCTGTACAGTAGCGTCAGTCTAAGGAATACATTTTTTTTATATATCCTACAGTGCAGTGAAAAATTGAGTGCTTTGCGGTGCAATAGCCGCCGTCTAAAGACTACGTTTTTCCTCTCAGTCATATATACTAGCCGGAGTGTAGAAAATATAATTTTTTCCTCTCAGTTATATATTATACAGTGCAGTGAAAAATTCTGTCGTGTGCTGCACACTAGCCGGAGTGTAGAAAATATAAGTTTTTTCTTTAAGTTATATATTATACAGTGCAGTGAAAAATTGAGTGGTTTGCGGTGCAATAGCCACCATCTAAAGACTATGTTTTTCCTCTCAGTCATATATACTACAGTGCAGTGCGAAATTGTGTCGTGTGCTGCACACTAGCTGGAGTGTAGAAAATATAATTTTTTCCTCTCAGTTATATATTATACAGTGCAGTGAAAAATTCTGTTGTGTGCTGCACACTAGCCAGAGTATAGAAAATATAATTTTTTCCTCTCAGTTATATATTATACAGTGCAGTGAAAAATGCTGTCGTGTGCTGCACACTAGCCGGAGTGTAGAAAGATCACAATTACACTTACCGGTAATTGGGTTTTCCTTAGCCTCCACAGCGGTACAATAGGAGCATTCCCCGCCCCCCGAGAACAGGAAACAAACAAAGGAAAACCTTTAAAACACGCCCCTCCTCTTACCTCTCCAGTTAATATCAGAGACCTTGTAGGATTGCCAAACAGAAAAAAAAATTTATTAATAGTCATGACCAAACAAGACAAACCTTACTGTGACACAACTCGGTCCTACAGCAAAGGGCACAATGTATATATCATAAGGGTGGGATGTTTATGCCGCTGTGGAGGCTAAGGAAAACCCAATTACCGGTAAGTGTAATTGTGATCTTACCCCTACGCCTCCACAGCGGCACAATAGGAGGATTAACATAGAAACATCATTTTAGGGGGGGCAACAGCAGACAACACCTTACGTCCAAAAGACAGATCTGAATTGGCCGAAATGTCCAACCTATAATGTTTAAAAAAGGTACAAGGAGATGACCAGGTGGCTGCCCTGCAAATTTGTTCCAGCGTGGCAGAGGCTCCTTCTGCCCAGGAAGCCGCCACTGCCCGTGTGGAATGGGCTTTAAGTCCAGTCGGAACTTCCAAACCCTTCGATGAGTAGGCCATGGAAATAGCTTCTTTAATCCAACGAGCAATGGTGGATTTACTCGCCGCCGAACCTCTGTTTTTACCCTGGAACTGGACTAGAAGATGTTCAGACTTCCTAAAAGTCTCAGTTCTCTGCAAATAGAACAGAAGACATCTGCGAACGTCCAGCATATGAAATTCTTCTTCCTTGCGAGAAGAAGGATTTTGGCAAAAGGAAGGAAGACAGATCTCCTGCTGGCAATGAAACTTTGATACTACCTTAGGCAAAAATGAGGGGTGATGTTTTAGGATGATACGATCAGGAAGGATAGAAAGGTAAGGGGATCTACAAGAAAAAGCTTGCATCTCCCCAATCCTTCTAGCCGTGGTTATTGCCAGCAGGAAAACAGTCTTCAAAGTTAGTGACTTTAAAGAAATACTGTCAATAGGTTCAAAGGGAGAGAAAGGTAGAGAGGATAGCACTATGTTAAGACTCCAGGAAGGTACAGGTGGAGCACAGAAAGGAGACAGTCTAGAAGCGCCTTTAAGGAAACGCTTTACCAACGGGACCTCAGAAAGCCTAGTATCTAGAAACACGGATAAGGCTGCTATCTGAACTCTAAGAGTAGTTACCTTCAACCCCATATCAAGACCCGCCTGCAAAAAGTCTAAAATTATATTTACATCTGGGATACCAGACAAATCCCATCTATCTTTTGAGTGATTAAGAAAAGCCTTCCACATTCTCTGGTAAATTTTCGAAGTAATAGGCTTACGGCTTAACAACAAGGTGGATATTACCTTATTGGATAAGCCTTTCCGGGTCAGCAGGCTGCGCTCAGTCTCCAGGCCGTGAGGTTCAGACGTTGACTCTCTGGGTGTGTCACTGGACCCTGGGTCAGCAGGTCCGGGATATTCGGTAGTGAGCAGTATTCTCCCTTTGACATCCGAATTAGGAGGGGCAGCCACGATCTTCTTGGCCAGAAGGGAGCTATCAGGATCAATTCTGCTTTTAGTTCCCAGGCTCTGGAGATGACTTTGGGAAGAAGAGGAAAAGGAGGAAAAGCATAAAGAAGGCCTTTGGGCCACGGATGACTTAGAGCATCAATCGCTACTGGCTTGTCCCAAGCTGACAAAGAATAAAACTCGGAAACCTGGCGATTCTTCCGGGTCGCAAAGAGATCTGCAACCGGCCTTCCCCACTTTTTCGTGAGATCTTTGAAGACTGCTGGATTCAACATCCATTCTCCCTCTTTTAAGGGCTGTCTGCTTAAATAGTCCGCTACCTGGTTATCTGAACCTTTTAAATGTACTGCTGTCAAAGAAAGCAGATTTTGTTCCGCCCAACGCAAAGTCTGCGCTGTCAGTAGCTGCAGTGCTGGACTTCGAGTACCTCCTTGCTTGTTCAGGTAGGCCACGACCGTGATGTTGTCAGACAAAATTTTTACGTGCTGGCCCTGAACCTGAACTGATAGGGCCTGTAACGCCTTCTGCACTGCTGTTAATTCTTTGAGATTGGACGATGCAGTTTTGAATTCTGTGGGCCATGTGCCCTGGACAAGATTACTTCCCAGGTGAGCCCCCCATCCATACTGACTCGCATCAGTAGTGACAACTAACTGGACTGGTCGCCAGTGGACCCCTCTCTGTAGATTTCTCAGCATAATCCACCAGATCAGTGAGTCTTTTATATTCTGGGGGGATGCTTGTCTTCTTATCTAGGGAAGTCTGGGACTTATCCCAGGTGGACAACAAAAACCCCTGAAGCTGCCTTGTATGGCTCTGGGCCCACCGGACAGCAGGGATGGTAGAGGTCAAACATACCTAGAAGTTTCATGACTTCCCTTAGTGTGACCACTTTCTTGTGTCTGAACAACATGACCTGATTTTGAACCGCAGTCTGCTTGTCCTGGAAGACATCATTAATACGGAGTCCAGAAGGATACCGAGAAAGGACTTTCTTCTGGCTTGGAACTAAGTCCGATTTTTGAAAGTTTATCATCCATCCTAATTCTGACAGGGTGTTTTGGACAATTTCAAGATGGGAACGAAGCTCTTCTTCCCCTGAAGCTGATATAAGAAAATCATCTAAATAAGGAATAATTTGTATTGCCCTTTAGATGCATAGAAGCGACTACTTCTGCCATTATCTTTGTAAATATTCGAGGTGCTGCTGATAATCCAAACGGTAAAGCCTGGAACTGGAAATGCTGAATTCTGCCGTCTAACCAGACGGCCACTCTTAGGTATCTCTGAGAGTGTGGATGGATTGGCACATGGTAATATGCATCGCTCAAGTCCAGTGTTACCATAAAACAGGCTTCTGTCAGCATACTCACTGTCGTCCTGATGGTTTCCATCTTGAACTTTTTGTAAACCAAATGTTGGTTTAGGCCCTTTAAATTGAAGATAGTCCTGTATGACCCGTTTGGTTTTCTTATTAGAAAAACCGGAGAATAATATCCCTTCTTCTCTTCCGATCTGGGGACAGGAACTAGGACTTATTTCTTTAGCAATGACTTTATCTCTAACTCCAGAGCTTCCTGGGATGCGGGTCTGTTCACAATCATGAATCTCGATGGGGGATACTGTATGAACTCCAGTCTGTAGCCTGACTCTATTATGGCTAGGATCCAGGGAGACTGGGAACAAATCTTCCACTGAGGCAGGAAACGTTTTAATCTCCCCCCCACCGGGAACCTGGCGTCAGAAGTTTGGACGTTTGTCCTGGTTGGGGTTAAATAGAAACCCTTTCCCTCTCGATCTGAAATGGGACCTGTCTGTTGTACCTCTTCTTCTCTGGTCAAAACGTCCCCTTCTGTAAGAACGAAAGGACTGGCGTTGATGAAATGACTTTGTATCGACAGGAAATCCTTTATTCTTATCTGACGCCTTTTCCAAGATGTCATCCAGGCCTGATCCGAAAAGACGATCACCCTCACAGGGTAACGCACACAACTTGGTTTTAGAACCTGCGTCTCCATTATAGGACCTCAACCACACAGTTCTGCGTGCTGAATTTGCCTGTGCAGCAGATCTGGCTGCCATTTTAACCAGATCCGCCGAAGCATCGGACAAAAAGTCCGAAGCTTGTTTTAGCATGGGCAAGGAGGCAAGGATCTCCTCCCTTGGCGTATCTGCAGCCGAATGACTTTCCAGTTGTGAAATCCAGAGACTGAGAACCCTAGATGTGCAGGTTGCCGCTATACTGGGCCTTAGCATCGCTGTCGAAGTTTCCCATGACCGTTTAAGAAAACCGTCAGCTTTTTTGTCCATGGGGTCGCGAAGAAGGCCAGAATCTTCAAAAGGTAGCGACGATTTTTTTGAA
>ONZH01025335.1:0-17315 GCA_900303285.1 Rhinella marina | reverse complement strand
ATCATGCTCCCAATGTCATCAAAAACAAATAATATGTAGCTCATAGTAAGCCAATGCAGACTAAAGCAGAACTGACTTCAAATATCACCTTCATGATAAGTTCCCCCATAGCCTTTAATGCCTGCAGGTGGCCTGCAAAGAAAAAAGTGAAAGAGATAATGGGGAACATTTACTAATTCTTATATTCAGCCAATGTAACAAGAGAGACTGAAGATGCACCAAGTGTATCAAGGTAGGTTATTTCCATCAGTTATTGTGAGCCAAAACCAGGTGTGGGTAAAAACACAGAACATGTGCAGATCTTTTCATTACACCTGATCTCTGTGGAGGCTCCACTCCTGGTTTTGGCTCACAATAACTGATGTAAATAACTAATCAAATAACTGATGTGTGAACAAGCCCTTAGTTGTATTACTTTGTGCCAAATGTTGGTGCATCTTAAATTATGCTGCTTTTACACTAAGCTACACCCCCTCATCAAACATGGCACAACATTTGTTTTTGTTTTGTTTTTTTGCCATAAATTCTGAATTTGGGTACATTTAGCTTAGGTTCTTTTTATATTTCAGTTTTTATGTTCTATAGACAACAAAAAAGGAATTTGACAGATACATTAAAGTACCCTTATTGCTATACCAGGGTTGACAACCGTTCAGAAAATTCTGGACAGTCTGTAAATGTAGGAGACTTTTTTTCCCATGTCCGTGAAAAAAATAGAAGTGTCTGTGATTTGTTTGAGGCTGGTGATTCTTGACAAGATTCATTTGGTGGTAATTTTCATCATTTTATAGCTCACAGTAAATGCTGGTGATGAGTTCTTATTATTATTTTGAGGTGTAGACATGGATTACTTATAATTAGAGATGAGCGAGCACTAAAATGCTCGGGTGCTCGTTATTCGAGTCGAACTTTTCCCGATGCTCGGGGCTCGTTTCGAATAACGAACCCCATTGAAGTCAATGGGAGACTCGAGCATTTTTGCAGGGGACCAAGGCTCTGCCTAGGGAAGGCTGGGTGAAAACCTGGAAACAACAGAAAATGATGGAAACACCACGGAAATGGACAGGAAACTGCAGGGGCAGCATGCATGGATGCCACTGAGGCTGCCTAATCCCACCATTGCACCAAATTCTCCTAGTGGGGCATGTGTGGTATCGATTCTTCTCAGTTTAAAATCGTATATGTCCCCTATCTTGGGACCATATATTTCATGGATTTTTCGAACACGGAAAAGGAAAAAGAGCTTGCTCTGGCCAGGGGAGTGTCTTTTCTACTGCAGCTAAGGGGACGTGTCCATGCTCTGCCTATCACAGGTCAGGAGCCAATTAAAAGAGGAACAAACAAAAATCAGTATAATATCTAATACGTCCCCTATCCGGGTAAATTGTTTCGAGAGAGGGCCTGTAGGTGGGGGGCAGGCTGGGGGGAAGGAGGTTGAGCTGGAAGAGCCAGAGGAGTGCCCCCTTGGCTAGCGTGTGTTGTGGTGACAACAGCCGGATGGAGTTCGAATAACGATGCAGGACCCCAACTTAAAAATTTAGCATCAACCGGTACAGTTGTAAATTATGAGCTCGATCAAGTGTGGCATGTGTTCTATCTATACTACTCAGTTTAATACCGTATATAGCACCTATTCGGAAAAATAGTTTGGAGAGAGAGAAAGAGAGGAAAAAGACATAAATTGTTTGGAGAGAGGGCCTGTAGGTGGGGGGAAGGCTGGTGGGAAGGAGGTTGAGCTGGAAGAGCCAGAGGAGTGCACCCTTGGCTAGCGTGTGTGGTGGTGACAACAGCCGGATGTACTTAGAATGACGACGCAGGACCCCAACTTAAAAATTTAGCATCAACCGGTACAGTTGTAAATTATGAGCTTGATCAAGTGTGGCATGTGTTCTATGTATACTACTCAGTTTAATACCGTATATGGCACCTATTCGGAAACATAGTTTGGAGAAAGAGAAAGAGAGGAAAAAGACGTAAATTGTTTGGAGAGAGGGCCTGTAGGTGGGGGGCAGGCTGGGGGGAAGGAGGTTGAGCTGGAAGAGACAGAGGAGTGCCCCCTGGGCTAGCGTGTGTGGTGGTGAAAACAGCCGGATGTAGTCAGAATGACGACGCAGGACCCCAACTTAAAAATTTAGCATCAACCGGTACAGTTGTAAATTATGAGCTTGAGCAAGTGTGGCATGTGTTCTATGTATACTACTCAGTTTAATACCGTATATGGCAGCTATCCAGAAAAATAGTTTGGAGAGAGAGAAGGGGAGGAAAAAGACGTAAATTGTTTTGAGAGAGGGCCTGTAGGTGGACCTCTGGAAAAATTGTTTGGAGAGAGGGCCTGTAGGTGGACTTCTGGAAAAATTGTTTGGAGAGAGGGCCTGTAGGTGGACCTCTGGAAAAATTGTTTGGAGAGAGGGCCTGTAGGTGGACCTCCGGAAAAATTGTTTGGAGAGAGGGCCTGTAGGTGGACCTCTGAAAAAATTGTTTGGAGAGAGGGCCTGTAGGTGGACAACAACTTTACCACTGTCTGACAACCATGTCTCCTCATCGTCCGACACCTCTTTACAAACTTCTTCCACTAAGTCAACATTGTCATCATCATCATCATCACCCACAGACTGCGACAGTTGGAAAACTTGGGCAGCAACAACCTGAGAAGTGGTTTGTGACTCTGGGAAGGGTCCAGAAAACAGTTCCTGAGAGTATGCCGGATCGCATTCCAAATTCTCCTGGGAGGGGGCAGACTGGGGGGAAGGAGGTTGAGGTGGAGGAGCCAGAGGAGTGCTCCCTTGGGTAACGTGGGTGGACTGCGTGGAAGACTGACTGGTGGACAAATTACTTGAAGCATTGTCCGCAATCCACGACATCAGCTGTTCGCACTGTTGTAATTTCAACAGTCCTCTACCATGTGTCCCTGTAAGTTGAGACATGAAGCTAGGGAGTGTAGCTCTGCAGCATTCCCCTGCTCCCTCATCAGCAGGTGCTGTCTCACCCTGCCCAGGACCAAGGCCTCAGCCCCCTGCAGTAATTGAATGCCCACGCCCACGCCCTTGTCCTCGACCCTTAGCCCTGGGGTTCAACATTTTCTGTATATAAGTGTTTTATATAAAAAAAATAAAATAAATGGGCCTGCTGTACTGAAACCCACAAACTTGTTCAGTCTGAACAAGTGAATATATAGGTGGATAAGTTAGATCAAAATTACGTATGTTATTACGTACCGTGCAGTATGGAGCAATTACACGGAAACTATTAGATTAGGCAGACTTGGTCTGCTTAGTTGCAAAACAGACAAATGTCGCACAGAGATTTTTGTGATCTAGCTGTATGAGTGAGAGCAAAAGACCTGGTTTAATTAAGTGACGTACAGAATGTGTCAACTGGACAGAAAATACGGATTGTAGTGAGTGGACAGCTGAACTGTGACACACAGAATGGTTCCACGCAGCTGTGTGAAATGGATTTGTATCACTAAGCTAAAACAACAAAAAAAACTATTTTTTATGTATATATTTTTTTTTATATATATTTTTTAGTTTTTTTTTTTTTTTGAACGTGACGTGCAGAAACTATCAGAGACCTAATTTAGCCCTGGCTGATGGTGGCTATTTTGACTGCAACCCAGACAAATGTCGCACAGAGATTTTTGTGATCTAGCTGTATACGTGAGAGCAAAAGACCTGGTTTAATTAAGTGACGTACAGAATGTGTCACCTGGACAGAAAATACGGATTGTAGTGAGTGGATAGCTGAACTGTGACACACAGAATGGTTCCACACAGCTGTGTGAAATGGATTTGTATCACTGAGCTAAAACAACAAAAAAACTATTTTTTTTATATATTGTTTTTTAATATTTTTTTTTTAGTTTTGTTTTTTTTTAACGTGACGTGCAGAAACTATCAGAGACCTAACTCAGCCCCTGCTGACGGTGGCTATTTGGACTGCAACCCAGACAAATGTCGCACAGAGATTTTTGTGATCTAGCTGTCTGAGTGAGAGCAAAAGACCTGGTTTAATTAAGTGATGTACAGAATGTGTCACCTGGACAGAAAATACGGATTGTAGTGAGTGGACAGCTGAACTGTGACACACAGAATGGTTCCACGCAGCTGTGTGAAATGGATTTGTATCACTAAGCTAAAACAACAAAAAAAACTATTTTTATGTATATATTTTTTTTTATATATATTTTTTAGTTTTTTTTTTTTTAAAGTGACGTGCAGAAACTGCTGTATGAAATGGATTTGTATCACTGAGATAGAACAATAAAAAAAAAGGGTTATATATGGCGATAGCTGCACTACTAGTGCCAGCCAGCCAGCCAAGCCAGGAGACAAAAAAAATTTCTTGTAGCCCTTAGAAGGGCTGTTGGGTTCTTGTGAGATCACTCCTGCCTAACAAAGAACTAAATGCAGGCCCTAACACTCTCCCTGAAATGCAGCAGCTCTATCCCTAACGACATCCAGACAGCATCTGAGCCGAGCACCGCGGCCAGTCACTAGTATATTCCAGGGTCACCTGATCAGGCCAGCCAACCCCTGCTATCGACATGTAAGGGCCCCACGTGATGCTGGGTGTACCGCAGAGTCTCCTGGCTTGTGATTGGCTGAGTTTATAGGCGTCAAAAATGCACAATGCGGAAGTTGCCATTTCCTCGAGCATGGCGAGATACTCGTCCGAGCAGCGAGCACTTACGAGTACCGTAATACTCGAACGAGCACCAAGCTCGGACGAGTATGCTCGCTCATCTCTACTTATAATCTTTATCATTCATTATGGTTTTGAGTTAAATTGTGATTTTGGGTTAAATTATCCAGAAAAAAGAAAACTTCTTGTTCGCAACCCTTTGCTTTACTTGACTATCTCTGGTACTCCCATAGAAATGAATGGAGCAGTGACTCACATTTCCAACCAGCCTCTCTGTCCTTTTCAGTGGGCTCCAGAGGGTACAGGGCCTCTGTTCTCGTGCTCCGTGGGGGTCCCAGTAGTAGTAGTGACGTGTGATCTGTGGATAGGGATAACTTGTTATAACTGGAATATCTCTTTAAACGCACAAATAGCAACACAGAATATATTCAGGTTCTGCTCTCCTGAATGTACTGTAGATGCACAATGGCATTAGATAGGTATAGTAGGTGCTACCTTGCTGGGGTAGTTGGGCTCAGATGTGTTTTGATCAAAATATATCTGCTAAGAACTTCAGTTATAGCTAACAGTCTATATATAACCTTTGTACTTAGCACTATGTGAGTGCTATTATATTCATTTTTTTAAAATTGCAAAAAAAGTCTTAAAGATACTCTAGTATTTCTAGACAAAAAGCCTGATTTATCATAGACTAGCGATGTATGTCTGTGCCTAAAACCAGGCAAGAGGATATCAACTTCATCAAAGATTAGGATTCTGTATTCTTACAGCAGTGAGATTTTGGGGCTCTCTGCCACAAAATGTTATAATGGTTGATTCATTTAATAAATTCAACTATTGCCTGGATGCCTTTTTGAAACTGATAACATCACAATTTATGGGTACTAGATTTCTGGAGATGGGACATTGATCTATGGATTTATTCTGATTGCCATATTTAGAGTCAGGAAGGAATTTTCCCTCTGATTTGGGGTAACTAGCAGAAACCTCATAGGGCTTTTTGCCTTCCTCCATCAACACAGTAAGATTATAGGTTGAAATTGACAAAACTGTGTCTTTTGTCATCCCTATCAACTACTGTACACCTACAGTATGTGATCATTAAAGGGGTTCTCCAAGAATGTCTGCCACAAACCTGCCCTGAAATGTGAACAGGACTGGTTGCCTCCACTTGCAGAGCTGCCTAGGAGTGTGAAGACCTTACTAAACTCTACACTGCTCTACAATACAGGTAATGATGTGATCCTGTCTACGATATGCCATCATGGCTGAGCAGCCTGACAGGAAAACTCAGTAACATGTAGTATATACAAGAGCCAGAGCGTAGTGTGTAGTGAGGCCTGACCCCTCACCCCCCTAGGCAGCTCTGCAAGTTTTCACATTCTACAACAGGTTGCTGGTGACCATTTTAAATAATTTCCTAAGAACCCCTTTAAAATGATCAGGGCTTAACTTTCTCCATTTCAAATAAAAAAATTGCTTGTTTGAAAAAGGCTCTTTAGCTGAAACACCTCACATCTGCCTTTGCTTTGTTTATGTCAATAAAGTGAATATTTATTAGCATCAAAAAGTGAGTGCTGATCCACTTCCTCTACTTGGATGTATGGGCCTACAACCCAGGATATGAGCACACCTTCTTCGACAGTGCAGACTGATTATTTCTACGCATTTTTTTTTTTAAAATGAAGGTTACTCTTGAATGATTAAAAGTACAGATCTTAAAATTCATGAGGAATTGATCATGAAAGTATGCTTAAATATTGAAAAATGTTTCATTTTACAATGAAAAAGCTTTATTTGAAACCATATCACTTTGTAACAAATATAATTGGTCAACACAAAGCTAAATACTTAAGTATATCCATGGAATGATCCCTGTGAGCACAGCTTACATACAGAGCAATAGAAGTCTTTGGAATTGGTATATAGTAATATTCAGTCCGCAGCAGGTTCCTTTGATAGCTGCAATTTCACTTTCAGCCTCCTTTTGTTTTTGCTCCTTCCAAGCCGCCACTTAAACAAATTAAGTTTCAGTATGCCAAATCCAGCTTTAAGAACAAGCGGTTGGACATCATGTCTCCTGGAGAACAGAATGACAGATCACATGATGAGAGTAAAGAAGGTCGGGGCTAAAAAAAATTGGCAGCTGTCTATCTCACCAGAGAAAAAAATGTGTTAGGAACCTGCTGTCACATTTCCAAAAGGCATTACAAAGAACTCCAAGGTGGAACTGTTTACCGATACTGTGATCTCTCCCCGGATGAAGTCGCTATTTCAGTTAATTAAGAGAACAATTAAGACCGAGCGGATCAGTCAGCCACACAGATTCAAGCCATCCTCTGTTTTCAGTGCTGCTGTGATGGTTCCCAGAGGGTAAAGCCTTACCGGCTCCTTCAGGAAATGACAAGAAAATGCCACAAGACATCTGTAAACTATAAAAAAGTCATCAAAACTGTTGGTGATCTAACAGAACCACCTACCAGAGATGAAGGAGAAGAACCTGCCATCTTCCATCCCTACAACCAAACATTAATAAAGTTACTGATCACAATTCTCTTTCATTCTTTTGAATGTGTGCAAACTATAATTATGAAGACTACAGGTGAGAATGATGCTGCTTATGCTTTGTGTCTACAGGTCCTTTCATCCTTTATGTCATTACAGTGACTGAAACCCTGCACCTTAAAAAATAGGCTAAATACAAAGGCTGGCGTTTTCTTGAATTATGGACAAACATAATAATGATTTATTAATTTGATAATTTTACAGTCTCATCAATAGATATGCTTTACATTAAAAAGTTGAGTCATTTTGTAAACCTGATGCATTAACTTGTACTGGCGCTGAGAAACAGCCTAGATTATACTCCAGAGCTACATTTACAATTCTGCCGGTTGTAATTCTAAACAGGCAGGTGTTTTATCAGATATACTCATGGCAGTGCGACAATTGGGTTTTCCAATATGAGATTATTGATCTGCCCGTTGCCTAAAGGCTGCACATATTAGAAAGAAAGTTACCAGAAGAAGCTCTGCACAGACTTTGAGGAAGCAAGGAATACTGGGAGATTTCAGCTGTAAAGCTTACAGGAGTATAAAAAAAGATTAGGTGCTACAAGGGATTGGGGTAACTGCTCTATTGTCCATTTGCTGTGTGAATGGGCATAAATTACAATATCAGACAAAATCTTTCAGGTGTCATTCTTTCAGTAAAAAAAAAAATATTATCTAATCTCGGGCCCTTGAATGGGCAACCCTGGTGAAAACTATTGTTATCCATGTGAATTCTCACCCACAATCATGATGTCTGATATCACTGCTGTCTTTTATTGGATTATGCATAATAAATTTACAATTTACATGTTGCAGATTTCTAAAGGTAGATGTATACAGACAGATTATCGGGAATGAACACTCTTGCGAACACTTGTTTCTGACAATCTGCCAGTGTAAAGGTGCAGCTGATCAACCGAAACGCTTGTTAATCTGGAGATCCTGACATTTTTTCAGGAACCTAAATTATAATTTCTGGGCAGCAGATTGTGCCGTCTAAAAAGCGATTTGCTGCCTGGAAACAATGCAGCTGTATGATGAAGAGCAATTGCAATAGCGTTCTCTCGTCATAATGTGGAGGTGATAGTATGTAAGGTCTCTTCAATGTACAGCGGTCTCTTCCACTGAACGAGCAGCCTATTGCTGGGAAGGAACGCCAACTTCCGGACAATATATGCTGCTGCTTGGTACGTATGAATGAACCTTTAAGCCTGAAAGTGAATACGAGACTTGTCTAATCTCATACAATTTGCTGGTACAGCATTATGCTGTGTTTTTTTTAGCACAAAAAGCAATTCCGAAAAAATGTGCATAATCCGCAATGTTTGCAGGTAGCCTTAAATTCAGTCTAAAGGCCCTTCCTGTGCATTTTCTTCTGACCATGACCTCCACTAGTAATTCTCCACAATAACAGTTAAATGAGAAAGCTTAATCACCCCAATGTGAGAATCAAGGCATAATGTAATTGCATATCTATTAAACAAGGTGGGAACCACAATAACAGTAGTATTAGCAGCTTATTCACCCCAATTTGGGAATCAAGGTGTAATAGAATTGCTTATCTATTAAACAAGGTGGACACCCCAAAAACAGTTAAATTAGACAGTTTATTCACCCCGATTTTGAGAATCAAGGCATAATGGAATTGCTTGTCTATTAAACATGGTGGACACTGTTCAATTAGATAGCTCTGTGTCCTACACAGGGACTTATGTAAAGTGGGCTGTGTCCTATGGATCCCTTCAGCTTCAAATTAGAGAGCCTGCACTGTTCCTGCTGTCTCCCTATGCTCTCCCTACAGTGTGAAAAAACTATTACTAGAATCTCCCTACAATGTCCGTGCTGTCTCCCTATCCAATATTCTACAATTAAAGGCTTCTTGAACACTCTCCGTAGCACTTGTCACATCTCTCCCTATGCTCATCTCACAGTGAAATGGCTGACACTAAATGGGCCAAGGCTTTATAGAGTTATGACATTACTTTCTAACATGTAGCCACCATTTTAGGAAAAATATGATTCATTACAACAAAGCACATTCGGATTCCCTGAGAATCAAATTTTTCTAAACTTCAGATTAAATTTCACTTTGGATGCTTCACTTTGCTCAACACTACCCATAACCATACAAATTGAGTAAGCAAACATATAGATGAGAAATTATGTGACAAATATAAAAATAAAAGGTCAACATAAACAGTCAACATAACCAGAGGTACATGAGCACCACAGACGTAGAACCCACTTACAAAACTACATTATAGTTTCTTTCCTATTATTTTACATCCAGCGTGATAAAAATAAGCATCAAAAATTTCTTGGAGCCCAAACTGTACTTTTTTATTTGGTGTCTTAAGAATATTGCTGTATATTCTAATGCTATTTAACACAAAACAGCAAACAATAGTCAATTTTATGTGCAGTGTTTTAACTTTGAATTTTATTAAGATGCCGGAGGATATAATAGCATTGCTGCAAGTGCAACAAATAACTATGCTGAAGAGAATAATGATGTCCTGTAGAGACACTGTACTAAAAGAGGAAATAGATTCAGAGCAAGGATTATGCCACATCAACTCACATTTCCGAGGGACTGAGTCTTGGTAATTGGCAGGGTAGACAGATATCATCGGAGAATTAGCATAGACAGGCAGTGCATGAAAAATTGGACAAAAATTATTGCCATTGCTGTCAAAGACTGCATTGGTAAAACATGAAATATAACTGTAACACAGAAACTGTAATTTATTTATTAAGAATATATAATGAATGGTACGGTATTTACACAGAAGTACAATGAAAAAAGTAGAAATTTTAAAAAAAATCTTATTTATAGGTAAAACTTAGATAGATGGACAATTTTGGACAATTTATTCACTGCCAGGTGGACTTTCTTGACCCAACCTCTTAGAAGGGTTGCCTCATGACTAGAACCAGCCACATACCATTATTGGTCTCCTCAATAATGTCAAGGGGTCAATGGTGTACATAGAGAAGTAAGGGCCCCATAGCAAGGATAAAAACAGGCCCCCACACAGGGCAGATGGGTTTCTGCCTAAACCCCTTTCAATGACCCTTGGGCCATTTTTCCACTGCCTCATTTGTTAAAAGTTGTTCCTTTAGAGGGTAGAGTCCTGACCAAGTTTTCACCCCCAGTAGAAGAGAGGATGATCCCAACTGGGCCTCTTCTTGCAAATAGCAGTCGCATGGTCTGCCGCTATGGTAGTTACGCAACTGCAAGAGGTGCACTTGTGGCTTCCAAGAATGAGCCTAGCAGGAGCTGTCAGGACCAAGCATGCTCTAGTGATTTATGGGATTCACACTGATCACACATTTATTTTCTCTACTCCAAGACTTTTAACCTTGCAGATATTTTGTCACACTGATCACACATTGGTGGGATATCCTGACAAGTTGCAAACAATGTTGATTCTGAGAAGGGTTATTCCTATCTCGGACATTTATGGCATATTCACAGAATATACCATAAATATCCAATAGGCACAGGTTCCTTAATGTGGTTATTTAATGTGTTCCTTTTTATATGTAGCAGTGACTATTTTTTTTTAGCTTGAGGACATCTTATTTATTTTCTCTACTCCAAGACTTTTAACCTTGCAAATATTTTGTCATATATTAATCACAGCAAAATGAACTGAATCTACTGAAAATGAACTGAATCTACTGCTAAAAAGGTTGAATAATGCATGGTACCACATTGTGTGTATTCTATCAATGACTTACTCATAAAACTGTTTTTTTTAATTTACTAAACACCATGGGGATCATTTATTAAACAGAAATATGCCTATATTAGGCGTATTTCTGGTGCAGATTGCAGCGCAAAGGTCCTTTGCTCTTCAATCTGCAACTTTTCTCTGCTCACATCAGGTCTAAGAAGTGGTCGTGGGCAGGAAAGGGGCTTATTTTAGGTGTAGAAAATGGTCTAAAGTGTAGGACAGCTAGGAAGCGGTGGATCTACATAACTGTGGCGGATCCACCTCCAGTGCAGGGCTTTAGTAAGACCGGTGACTAAAACGCCAGTCTTAATAAATGTGCCCAAGTGTTTCATCTACCTGCAGTTTGCATGTGTATATTAAATGCTGGTGATTTGCCAACTCTGCCTAAAATCAACTTCTTAAATACCATTAAGATACATACCCCAATATCACCCAATCTATAGTGATCTCTGACACCATTTTCTGCTTGTAAGTGGGGAGGGGGTAAAAGTACAGATGTAGCTGAGCTCAATTTGACTCTGATAACACATGGCACAGTGTTATCTTGGTTATCTTTTACTTGCCGTTCTTTACTTAAAGGGACCTGTCATCAACTTTATACTGACCGTACTGAGGGCAGTATAAAGTAATGACAAAAATGTTGATTTCAGCGGTGTGTCACACATCAGTTAAAAGTAAGTGGTTGCCGAGAACCTGCATCATAATCATTGCAGCACAGGCCTTGAAAAGAGTCAAATCTACCTGAGAAGAGTCATGGTTATTCATAATCTCCTGATCTCCCGCCCATCTGCTGACGAATGGCAGTTCTCTCCTAGAGAGAAAGGGAGAAAACTAGGTAGAACACTGTCAATCATCAGCAGGTGGGCAGGGAAAGCAGGAATTCATGAATAACCATGGCTCTTCTCAGGTGGCCATAACTCTCTTCCAGGCCCAGTCTGCAATCATTGTGATGTTGGTTCTCGGTAGCCACTTACTTTTAACCTATCAATGACAGACCGCTGAAATCAACTGACCTGTCTTTACTTTATTCTGCCGTTAGTATGAACAGCATAAAGGTGATGACAGGTTCCCTTTAACACATTAACCATCAAGTTTAGCTTGGTTGCATCTGTGTTTCTGCACATTGCACTATAAAAACTAAAATAAAAAATGCAAGATGTTTGCTGGCAGTGAGTGGTAAAATATGAGGTTCTCTACACACAATGGGTGTAAGCACACTGAACAATATGGTATTCAGGCTTATAAAGTCCATGTGCTCTGTTTTCAACGCATACTAATGTTTCGGAGTCAGGAGGCTGTATTCAAAGACAAACTGAATAAGACTCATTGCTTTCCCCCAAGCCTGTTGCTTAATCTACACAGCGTGTATGGTGCATCAGTAGTAATATATTTACCTCAATGCATTTTTTCTGCGAAAGGCCTGATATGAACCTTCAAGATCCATTATGACCCTCCCCCTCGCAAGTCCCCCAAAATCTGCTGTGAGGAGAGAGTCAGGACTGGTCAACATACACATTCCTTGGTCTTCTGGTCCAACAGAATAAGGATTTTTGGCCAATGTTAAAGGAGTTGTCCAGATGTTTAATATTGATGTCTTATTTTCAATATCTGATTGCTAATTGTCTGACTCCTAGCACCTTATCAGCTGTTTGAAGAGACCATGGCACTTTGGTGAGCTGCGGTCTCTTCACAACATACAGTATCAATCACAGTTACGTACAACATATGCGTACAAATGCTTCATTTTGCAGACCAGGCCCATTCACTTGGACGAGACTGAGCTGCACATAAGCCATGTGATTGATGAATGTGACGTCACTGGCTAAGGAAGAAACCATAGTGCTCCCTAGACAGGTACGATGTTCCATAAGTCTAGGCACAGCTGTGGTATTTAAATGAATGGGGCCAAGCTACAATATCAAGCACAACTACTATCTAATGGATGGTGTTGGGCTTGGTAAGCTGCGAGGAGGCCATTATACCCACTGGAGCATGGAAGTCTCTTAAAACAGCTGAACAGCAAGGGTGCCTGGTGCTAGACCCTCATCATCAGACATTGACCATGATCTTCAGTATAGGTCATATATTAAACACACAGAAAACCCTTAAATTTAATGTCTGCAGACATTCTAATACTGGGCCAGTAAGGTTTCCACTTACTTTACTGGATTAAATAGAGTAGCAAAATATTCTGACTATCAGTAATGGAAACCCCAAAGAAAAGAATAATGTAATATATATATATATATATATATATATATATATATACATACATACACACACACACACACACACACACGACTGTGTGTTAGAAATGTAATAAAAACATTTATTTTTCTATGAAAGTTGCATATTTTCACACTGGTTCTCGTTCTGGTTTTAGGCTTAATTAAATATAAAGCTTGTAGCACGTTGCATAGCACAAAGTGGATCAAGCTCTGTATGCTTATTACAGATTTAAAGGTCTGCCATGTTTTTCATGCACTGTCACTTCTGACTTCAATGAATAATGCTCATTGCACAGTGCTAGATAACGTTGTAAAGATAGGCTGGGCAGCAATGTGGAACTTACTGCTTAGACCCAGATCAATGTCACACTTGAGCTGCCTTCTTCAGGCGACTATTACTTTGTGCCTTCCTCGGTTTGGTTCATTGGATACCTCAATGTCTTCTCATTTAGTGTCAATGTATAAGATGAATCTATTGACTTATCTTTTCCATCAGGCAACAGCCATATTTACAAGAGTGTATTTAATACATTTAAGTAATAGAATTTTCAGTTCACTTTTTCAGGTTTTTTTTTAATCAGCTACACAAAAATATTTTCAAGAACAATAAGAAACATATGCTAATATTTATTTCTCATTGTTTTCCACCGTTTACTGTCTCAGATTTGGTTCTGCTACTGATTCTTTAATTTTACTTACATATATAACTAAGAAAAATAGTTCTAGAATCTGCTAATTTAATAGAACTTTTTTGAGACAATCTGAAATTGGCTATCAGAAGAAGAGAATTTTTGAAATATAAATGTCCAGTAAATCACTAGGAAAAATAGAATAAATATGTCTACTCTGATTTACTTCTCTTGAACAATATATATTATAACAGGTATATATATATATTATACTAATACAGCATGTGAACTTTTAAAGAAGTTGAAGACATAACAATTCAGCGCTTCATAAATGCCTCTGAATATCCAATGGACTCCTGCATTCCTATCTCAGGGAGTGCAGTCCTTCCAAAGAAGATGTTCAAGTCATTTATGTAGAAATGAAATCGAAGTAAGGAGTAAAAAAAGCCTATGTAGTATATAAAGAATCTTCCATAAATAGCATTAGGTGGCAATGGATCATGAGGACTAGAAGCCATATTTTTGATATATGATCATTTATATGCGCTAAGAGCTTCCACTTGATATACTTATATACTACATAGCAATTGTGCTTTTTTTACTCCTTTACTTCTTTACATGTTCATTTCATGTTCATTTTATGTCTCATGGCTTATCTAGTGCTGCTGCCATTCTCTGTTTAGTATCTAATTAGCCAACAGGTAGCTTTGCACCTGACTCTCACCTGTAGGAGGTGCTGTCCGTTTTTGTAATTTTGTTATATATATATTATATATATATAATATATACACACATACACATTAAACAGTTTACATAATAAATAGAGATGAGCGAATACTAAAATATTCGTGTGCTCGGTACTCGGAACGAATTCTTCCAAATGTTCGTACGTAATAACTAGAGATGAGCGAGCACTAAAATGCTCGGGTGCTCGTTATTCGAGTCGAACTTTTCCCGATGCTCGGGTGCTCATTTCAAATAACGAACCCCATTGAAGTCAATGGGAGACTCGAGCATTTTTGCAGGGGACCAAGGCTCTGCCTAGGGAAGGCTGGGTGAAAACCTGGAAACCTCAGAAAATGATGGAAACACCACGGAAATGGACAGGAAACAGCAGGGGCAGCATGCATGGATGCCTCTGAAGCTGCCTAATCCCACCATTACCCCAAATTCTCAGGCAACAGCCTGGTGGTTACCCTCATGGCAATTGTGCTCACCCAGACCAAGAAAGGCGAGGCAAATACCCATCACATGTTAGGGAAGCACCCAACTAGGTGCAACGAAGGTCCATCACCGCCTGCAGGTGACACCACTGCTCATGCTGGCACTGCAGCTGACATCAAGTTGAGTATCTCTTCTTATCAGTTGCTGTGGCTGTTGGTGGTAAAGTGGTGAGCATAGCTGCTTCCCAAGCAGTTGACCCGGGTTCTATTCCCGTCTATCGCAGGAGGCAATTAAAAGAAGAACAAAAAAAAAATCAGTACAATATCTAATACGTCCCCTACCCGGGTAAATTGTTTGGAGAGAGGGCCTGTAGGTGGGGGGCAGGCTGGGGGGAAGGAGATTTCGCTGGAAGAGCCAGAGGAGTGGTGGTGGAAGGCTAGCGTGCGTGGTGGTGACAACAGCCGGAGGGATTTGGAAAAACTCTAGCATCAACCGGTACGGTATTGATTCTTCTCAGTTTAATACCGTATACGTCCCCTATTTTGGGACCTTATATTTCAACAATTTTTCGACCACGGAAAACGGAAAAAGAGCTTGCTCTGGCCAGAGGAGTGTCTTTCCTACTGTAGCTAAGGGGACGTGTCCATGCTCTGCCTATCACAGGTCAGGAGGCAATTAAAAGAAGAAAAACAAAAAACATCAGTACAATATCTAATACGTCCCCTATCCGGGTAAATTGTTTGGAGAGAGGGCCTGTAGGTGGGGGGCAGGCTGGGGGGAAGGAGGTTTCGCTGGAAGAGCCAGAGGAGTGCCCCCTGGGCTAGCGTGTGTGGTGGTGACAACAGCCGGAATGGATTTGGAAAAACTGTAGCATCAACCGGTACGATATTGATTCTTCTCAGTTTAATACCGTATACGTCCCCTATCTTGGGACCCTATATTTCATGGATTTTTCGACCACGGAAAACGGAAAAAGAGCTTGCTCTGGCCAGGGGAGTGTCTTTCCAACTGCAGCTAAGGGGACGTGTCCATGCTCTGCCTATCACAGGTCAGGAGGCAATTAAAAGAAGAACCAAAAAAAAATCTGTACAATATCTAATACGTCCCCTATCCGGGTAAATTGTTTGGAGAGAGAGCCTGTAGGTAGGGGGCAGGCTGGGGGGAAGGAGGTTTCGCTGGAAGAGCCAGAGGAGTGCCCCCTGGGCTAGCGTGTGTGGTGGTGATAACAGCCGGATGTAGTTAGAATGACGACGCAGGACCCCAACTTAAAAATTTAGCATCAACCGGTACAGTCGTAAATTATGAGATTGATCAAGTGTGGTATGTCTTCTATGTATACTACTCAGTTTAATACCGTATATGGCACCTATCCGGAAAAATAGTTTGGAGAGAGAGAAAGATAGGACAAAGACGTAAATTGTTTGGAGAGAGGGTCTGTAGGTGGGGTGGCAGGCTGGGGGGAAGGAGGTTGAGCTGGAAGAGCCAGAGGAGTGCCTCCTGAGCTAGCGTGTGTGGTGGTGACAAAAGCCGGCTGTAGTTAGAATGACGACGCAGGACCCCAACTTAAAAATTTAGCATCAACCGGTACAATTGTCAATTATGAGCTCGATCAAGTGTGGCATGACTTTTTAGATGGAGATTGCATGTGGTCACGTACTCCCTGGAACCCCATAGTCACCCCTTCTCTGATGTGCTAGCCCAGAACATTCTCTGCCCCAATTCGCAAGACCTTTTGCAGTCTCCGTGTGCTGACAGTGGGGATTTACCAGTGTTGTCTGAGGAGGTGGTGGACAATGGCGAGACACAGGTGTCGGGGGTGAGGTTAGTTGTATGGGAAGCAAGTTACAGTGGGGACTCCTTGGGGGGACTTTCTCATGATGGGACAGATTCAACTTGGGTGGATCAGGCACAGGAACAGATCAATTTTTATTTTTTTTTTTTTTGATTAACTTTTTATTTAGCTCAATAACCACAGAGATATTTATTCGTTATCTTCGCTGCGGCAGTCTGGCGTTGGGGTTCGTCACTTTGATGGCGAGCTGTGCCGCTCTTTCCACAATGGTCTTTAGGTTCGTAGATGGAGACGTTGGGGTGATTTTCTTTTACAGAGGACTTGTTGCTCATCAACAGAACTCGAGCTCCTTGACATTGTGGACCAAGAATTTGAGGAACCCTGTGGGCAGCATGTGTTTGGTCTTCTAGTTGCTACCGTATCCAATGTTGGGCAATATAGATACGCAGGTAATATTATTTTTCACACCTATCCCAAAATAAAATTACGCAGTTTGCGCAAATAAAACTGGAAAACTGGAACTGGAGAGAGGGCCTGTAGGTGGACCTCCGGAAAAATTGTTTGGA
>ONZH01025334.1:0-35518 GCA_900303285.1 Rhinella marina | reverse complement strand
CTGAGCTCCAGAGTCCTAGCGCTGAGCTGCGCCAGTGCTGAGTCCAGTGCTGAGCTCCAGAGTCCTAGTGCAGAGCTCCAGGTGCTGAGTCCTGAGCTTCGGAGTCCTGAGCTAGTGCGCCATAGTGCTCCAGAGAGAGCTCCATTAGTACTGAGCTTCAGGATCATAGTGCTGCACTTCGGAGTCATAGTGCTGAGCTCCCAGAGTTCCTAGCGCTGAGCTCCAGAATCCTAGTGCTGAGCTCCAGAGTCCTAGTACTGAGCTCCAGAGTCCTAGTACTGAGCTCCAGAGTCCTAGTGCTGAGCTCCAGAGTCATAGTGCTGAGCTCCAGAGTCCTAGTGCAGAGCTCCATAGTCATAGTACTGAGCTTCAGGATCATAGTGCTGAGCTTCGGAGTCATAGTGCTGAGCTCCAGAGTCCTAGCGCTGAGCTCCAGAGTCATAGTGCTGAGCTCCAGAATCCTAGTGCTTAGCTCCAGAGTCCTAGCGCTGAGCTCCAGAATCCTATGCTTAGCTCCAGAGTCCTAGCGCTGAGCTCCAGAGTCATAGTGCTGAGCTCCAGAATCCTAGTGCTTAGCTCCAGAGTCCTAGTGCTGAGCTCCAGAGTCATAGTGCTGAGCTCCAGAGTCCTAGTGCAGAGCTCCAGAGTCATAGTACTGAGCTTCAGGATCATAGTGCTGAGCTTCGGAGTCATAGTGCTGAGCTCCAGAGTCCTAGCGCTGAGCTCCAGAGTCATAGTGCTGAGCTCCAGAATCCTAGTGCTGAGCTCCAGAGTCCTAGTGCTGAGCTCCAGAGTCATAGTACTGAGCTTCAGGATCCTAGTTCTGAGCTTCGGAGTCATAGTGCTGAGCTCCAGAATTCTAGTGCTGAGCTCCAGAGTCATAGTACTGAGCTCCAGAGTCCTAGTGCTGAGCTCCAGAGTCATAGTACTGAGCTTCAGGATCCTAGTTCTGAGCTTCGGAGTCATAGTGCTGAGCTCCAGAATCCTAGTGCTGAGCTCCAGAGTCCTAGTGCTGAGCTCCAGAGTCATAGTACTGAGCTTCAGGATCCTAGTTCTGAGCTTCGGAGTCATAGTGCTGAGCTCCAGAGTCCTAGCGCTGAGCTTCAGGATCATAGTGCTGAGCTTTGGAGTCATAGTGCTGAGCTCCAGAGTCCTAGCGCTGAGCTCCAGAGTCATAGTGCTGAGCTCCAGAGTCCTAGTACTGAGCTCCAGAGTCCTAGTGCTGAGCTCCAGAGTCATAGTGCTGAGCTCCAGAGTCCTAGTGCTGAGCTCCAGAGTCCTAGTGCAGAGCTCCATAGTCATAGTACTGAGCTTCAGGATCATAGTGCTGAGCTTCGGAGTCATAGTGCTGAGCTCCAGAGTCCTAGCGCTGAGCTCCAGAGTCCTAGCGCTGAGCTCCAGAATCCTAGTGCTTAGCTCCAGAATCCTAGTGCTGAGCTCCAGAGTCCTAGCGCTGAGCTCCAGAGTCATAGTGCTGAGCTCCAGAATCCTAGTGCTGAGCTCCAGAATCCTAGTTGCTGAGCTCCAGAATCCTAGTGCTGAGCTCCAGACCAGTGCTGAGCTCCAGAATCCTAGTACTGAGCTCCAGAGTCCTAGTGTTGAGCTCCAGAGTCCTAGTGTTGAGCTCCAGAGTCTTAGTACTGAGCTTCAGGATCCTAGTACTGAGCTCCAGAGTCCTAGTGTTGAGCTCCAGAGGTCTTAGTGCTGAGCTCCAGAGTCCTAGCGCTGAGCTCCCAGAGTCATAGTGCTGAGCTCCAGAATCCTAGTGCTGAGCTCCAGAGTCCTAGTGCTGAGCTCCAGAATCCTAGTGCTGAGCTCCAGAATCCTAGTACTGAGCTCCAGAGTCCTAGTGTTGAGCTCCAGAGTCCTAGTGTTGAGCTCCAGAGTCTTAGTACTGAGCTTCAGGATCCTAGTTCTGAGCTTCGGAGTCATAGTGCTGAGCTCCAGAGTCCTAGCACTGAGCTTCAGGAATATTAGTGCTGAGCTTTGGAGTCATAGTGCTGAGCTTCAGAGTCCTAGCGCTGAGCTCCAGAGTCATAGTACCAGTACTGAGCTCCAGAGTCCTAGTGCTGAGCTCCAGAGTCATAGTGCTGAGCTCCAGAGTCCTAGTGCAGAGCTCCATAGTCATAGTACTGAGCTTCAGGATCATAGTGCTGAGCTTCGGAGTCATAGTGCTGAGCTCCAGAGTCCTAGCGCTGAGCTCCAGAGTCCTAGCGCTGAGCTCCAGAATCCTAGTGCTTAGCTCCAGAATCCTAGTGCTGAGCTCCAGAGTCCTAGCGCTGAGCTCCAGAGTCATAGTGCTGAGCTCCAGAATCCTAGTGCTGAGCTCCAGAGTCCTAGTGCTGAGCTCCAGAATCCTAGTACTGAGCTCCAGAGTCCTAGTGTTGAGCTCCAGAGTCCTAGTGTTGAGCTCCAGAGTCCTAGTGTTGAGCTCCAGAGTCTTAGTACTGAGCTTCAGGATCCTAGTTCTGAGCTTCGGAGTCAT
Organism: Rhinella marina; assembly: GCA_900303285.1. Taxonomy (NCBI): domain Eukaryota; kingdom Metazoa; phylum Chordata; class Amphibia; order Anura; family Bufonidae; genus Rhinella; species Rhinella marina. Next base: position 33,033 of record ONZH01025334.1, on the reverse strand, counting down.
AGTGCTGAGCTCCAGAGTCCTAGCACTGAGCTTCAGGAATATTAGTTCTGAGCTTTGGAGTCATAGTGCTGAGCTCCAGAGTCCTAGCGCTGAGCTGCAGAGTCATAGTGCTGAGCTCCAGAGTCCTAGCGCTGAGCTCCAGAGTCATAGTGCTGAGCTCCAGAATCCTAGTGCTTAGCTCCAGAGTCCTAGTGCTTAGCTCCAGAGTCATAGTGTTGAGCTTCAGGATCATAGTTCTGAGATTCGGAGTCATAGTGCTGAGCTTCTGAGTCATAGTGCTGAGCTCCAGAATCCTAGTGCTGAGCACCAGAGTCATAGTACTGAGCTCCAGTCATAGTGCTGAGCTCCAGAGTCAAAGTACTGAGCTCCAGTCATAGTGCTCAGCTCCAGAGTCATAGTGCTGAGCTCCAGAGTCCTAGTGCTGAGCTCCAGAGTCCTAGCGCTGAGCTCCAGAGTCATAGTGCTGAGCTCCAGAGTCATAGTGTTGAGCTTCAGGATCATAGTGCTGAGCTTCGGAGTCATAGTGCTTATCTCCAGAGTCCTAGTGCTGAGCTCCAGAGTCCTAGTGCTGAGCTCCAGAGTCCTAGTGCTGAGCTCCAGAGTCCTAGAGCTGAGCTCCATAGTCATAGTGCTGAGCTCCAGAGTCCTAGTGCTGAGCTCCATAGTCATAGTACTGAGATTCAGGATCATAGTGCTGAGCTTCGGAGTCCTACCGCTGAGCTCCAGAGTCATAGTGCTGAGCTCCAGAGTCCTAGTGCTGAGCTCCAGAGTCATAGTGCTGAGCTCCAGAGTCATAGTGCTGAGCTCCAGAATCCTAGTGCTGAGCTCCAGAGTCCTAGTGCTGAGCTCCAGAGTCATAGTGCTGAGCTCCAGAGTCCTAGTGCTGAGCTTCCGAGTCATAGTGCTGAGCTCCAGAGTCCTAGCGCTGAGCTTCAGGATCATAGTGCTGAGCTTCGGAGTCATAGTGCTGAGCTCCGGAGTCCTAGCGCTGAGCTCCAGAGTCATAGTGCTGAGCTCCAGAGTCCTAGTGCAGAGCTCCATAGTCATAGTACTGAGCTTCAGGATCATAGTGCTGAGCTTCGGAGTCATAGTGCTGAGCTCCAGAGTCCTAGCGCTGAGCTCCAGAGTCCTAGTGCTGAGCTCCAGAATCCTAGTGCTGAGCTCCAGAGTCCTAGTACTGAGCTCCAGAGTCCTAGTACTGAGCTCCAGAGTCCTAGTGCTGAGCTCCAGAGTCATAGTGCTGAGCTCCAGAGTCCTAGTGCTGAGCTCCAGAGTCCTAGTGCTGAGCTCCAGAGTCATAGTGCTGAGCTCCAGAGTCCTAGTGCTGAGCTCCAGAGTCCTAGTGCTGAGCTCCAGAGTCCTAGCGTGGAGCTCCAGAGTCCTAGCGCGGAGCTCCAGAGTCCTAGTGCTGAGCTCCAGAATTATAGCACTCATCTTCAGCGTCAATGTGCTGAACTCCAGAATCATAGTTATAAGTTCCAGAACCACTGTGCTGCCCTCCAAAGTAAAGGTTCTGAGGTCCAGGACCATAGCGATAAGCTAATCATAGTGATGAGATCCACAATCATAGTACTAAACTCCAGAGTCCTGTCACTTAATTCCAGAACAATGGTTCTGAACTCCTGGGTCATGGTGCTGAGCTCCAGAATCCTGTTACTTAACTGGTGAATACCAGAATCATAGGCCCGTATTTATGAAGATATAACCCGCCAAAGGAGCCATTTAATTCAGTTGCAATGGTGTTTAAAAAGTTGCTAAAACTGTGTTTTTAACACCAAAAACATAGTGTAGGGGGATGATACATTTCTCCGATAGTGCTTAGATCCAGAATTATAGTCCTAAACTTTAGAATTTATGTTACTGATTTCAAGAATCAAGATTCTGAGCTCCAGAATCATGTCCTAGAACTTCAGATGGTGTTTAAATGCAGAATCTTGGGGCGAACTCTAGAATGATAGCGATGAGCTCTAGAATCTGTTACACTCGGCAGTATATACAGCGCTGCTTGAAAGTTTGTGAACCCTCCAGAATTCTCTATATTTCTGCATAAATTTGACCTAAAATGACTTCAGATTTCCATACAAGTCCTAAAAGTAGATAAAGACCCAAATCAAAAAAATAGGAAAATGCTCCGATATCACTGTCTGTCTGTGAGCGGTAAAAGTATGTGAACCTTTAGGATTAGCAGATAATTTAAAGGTGAAATTATAGTCAGATGTTTTCAATCAATGGGGTGACAATCAGGTGTGAGCGGGCGACAGATTTTACGTAAAGATCTATCAAATTCTGATCTTCATACACATTTGTGGACGTGTCTCATGGGGCAAACAAATGAGATTCGCGAAGACCTCAGGAGATGAGTTGTTGATGCTCATCAGACTGGAAGAGGTTATAAAACCATCTCTAAATATTGGACTCCACCACAGTCAGTCATTGTGTAGAAATGGAGGAGCTTCCAGACTATTACTACCATCTCCAGGAGTGGTCGACCAACAAAGATCATGCTGAGAACAAGGCGTGTCCACAAGGTCACAAAGGAACCCAAGGTAACCTCTAGGTAACTAAAGGCTTTTCTCACACTAGCTAATGTTAATGTTCAGGAGTTCACCATCAGAAGGACCCTGAACAACACTGGTGTGGATGCCGGATTGCAAGGAGAAAGTCGATGCTCTCCAAAAAGAACACTCTCTACAGTAGATAAGTGTATCTCATGGATATGACGGATGACTCCTCATGTATCCCCCAGTCCCTGTGATCGGTAAAGGGGGGGGGGGTTACTCTCTACAGTAGATAGCTGTATTACAGTTATATACCGGATGACTCCTCATATATCCCCCAGTCCCTGTGATCGGTAAAGGGGGGGGGTTACTCTCTACAGTAGATAGCTGTATCACATGTATATACCGGATGACTCCTCATGTATCCCCCAGTCCCTGTGATCGGTAAAGGGGGGGGGAGTTACTCTCTACAGTAGATAGCTGTATCACATGTATATACCGGATGACTCCTCATGTATCCCCCAGTCCCTGTGATCGGTAAAGGGGGGGGGAGTTACTCTCTACAGTAGATAGCTGTATCACATGTATATACCGGATGACTCCTCATATATCCCCCAGTCCCTGTGATCGGTAAAGGGGGGGGGTTACTCTCTACAGTAGATAGCTGTATCACATGTATATACCGGATGACTCCTCATGTATCCCCCAGTCCCTGTGATCGGTAAAGGCGGGGGGCGTTACTCTCTACAGTAGATAGCTGTATTACAGTTATATACCGGATGACTCCTCATATATCCCCCAGTCCCTGTGATCGGTAAAGGGGGGGGGGGTTACTCTCTACAGTAGATAGCTGTATCACATGTATATACCGGATGACTCCTCATGTATCCCCCAGTCCCTGTGATCGGTAAAGGGGGGGGAGTTACTCTCTACAGTAGATAGCTGTATCACATGTATATACCGGATGACTCCTCATATATCCCCCAGTCCCTGTGATCGGTAAAGGGGGGGGAGTTACTCTCTACAGTAGATAGCTGTATCACGTGTATATACCGGATGACTCCTCATGTATCCCCCAGTCCCTGTGATCGGTAAAGGGGGGGGGGAGTTACTCTCTACAGTAGATAGCTGTATCACATGTATATACCGGATGACTCCTCATGTATCCCCCAGTCCCTGTGATCGGTAAAGGGGGGGGAGTTACTCTCTACAGTAGATAGCTGTATCACATGTATATACCGGATGACTCCTCATGTATCCCCCAGTCCCTGTGATCGGTAAAGGGGGGGGGTTACTCTCTACAGTAGATAGCTGTATCACATGTATATACCGGATGACTCCTCATGTATCCCCCAGTCCCTGTGATTGATAAAGGGGGGGGGGGTTACTCTCTACAGTAGATAGCTGTATTACAATTATATACCGGATGAATCCTCATCTTACCTCCCGTCGCTCATTTTCAAGTCAAGACAGAAATATTGACTGCGAGGAGAAAACATCCCACACAATTCTCAGACTAATCCTGACAAAATGTAATGTTTAATTCCAAATAATCCCCTACAAATTGTTCTTTCTTGTTTGGTTGCAGAATTCAGGAGGTTTCAGCTTAAAGCAGACAGAAGTGGCTCACGATGAATTAACGTTTTATAAAAACAAAATTATAGCTTTCCACTGTGCAGCGTTCGCGCAATTTTACTTTATGGATTTTTTTTTATTTCTTTGTAAAATGCTGGACCCCCTTAAAGGGAACCTCAGCCGAATCTACACCCATGGAGACAGAGGCATACCTGCCATAGAGGTAGGAGGCACTGCTGTCATAGAGGTAGGAGGCATACCTACCATAGAGGTAGGAGGCATACCTGCCATAGAGGTAGGAGGCACTGCTGTCATAGAGGTAGGAGGCATACCTGCCATAGAGGTAGGAGGCACTGCTGCCATAGAGGTAGGAGGCATACCTACCATAGAGGTAGGAGACACTGCTGTCATAGAGGTAGGAGGCATACCTGCCATAGAGGTAGGAGGCATACCTGCCATAGAGGTAGGAGGCACTGCTGTCATAGAGGTAGGAGGCATACCTGCCATAGAGGTAGGAGGCACTGCTGCCATAGAGGTAGGAGGCACTGCTGCCATAGAGGTAGGAGGCACTGCCGCCATGGGACAGGAGGTGAGGAGAGCTCAGGACTGAGCAGCCACGGCCCTCACAGACACCTTCTTAGTATATAGTGTGACTACCACGGAAACATAGACACTGCTATATCATGACCAATGGTATCATGGGCCTGAACACGTCTGTGCAGCAGGGAGGCAATGCGGTGTACAGCAGGTCCTCGACCATGTAGCTGTATGTGCAGAAGTGGTCGTCACCAAGAGAGGAATACAAGAGGTGCTCAGCCTGTTCCGCCATATCTGATCATCTGGATTTCATCCGCAACCAGACCCCCTAAAAACAGATATCAGATTCACTGTATAAAGACCCCAGACCAGACCCCATACTCAAATACACATCCATGAATAAATACTGATTCTTCTACACCCTGTAAACTGACCCCCAAAATACACATTCCCTAAAAATACAGATCACAGACTAGATCCCTTTTATACAGACCTGGAACCCAAACCAGAACCCCTCTTGTTTACAGACCCCAAGCAAGACCCACCCCATTTACAGACCCCAGATGGGTCCAACTTGTTTTAAGACTCCAGACCAAATCTTCCCCTTTGCAGATTCCGGACCAGACGCCCTACTTATAGATCCCAGATGAGAACATCTTGTTTAAAGACCCCAGACCAGACAGATCTTTACAGATTCCAGAGCCCAAACCAAACCCCTCTGTTTACAGATCCTTGGACCAGACTCACTTGTTTTCCGACTTCAGGCCAGACTTTTCTCTTTACAGGCTCCAGACCCTCCAGTTTCTAAATCCCAGACCAGACGTCACTCTTTACAGACCGCTCTTGTTTACAGACCCCAAACCAGAACCTCTGTCTTTACAGACCATACCAGACCCCTTCTTAGAGACCCATGACCATTCCAACTTTTCTACAGACCCTAGTCCCTCCATTTATCAACCCCACAGCTTCCTATTTACAGCCTCCAGACCCCAGTTTACTGACTCTAGATCCTCCTGAATACAGACCCCAGACCTTTCCAGTTTACAGCCTCCTGACGCATCTGTTTTCAGACACCATACCAGACCTCCCTCTTTACAGACATCTCTTGTTTACAGACCCCAACCCAGAACCTCTGTTTTTACAGACCATACTAGACCCCTTCTTACAAACCCTAGATCATACAAACTTTTTACAGACCTTGGTCCCTACATTTATAAACCCCAGACCCTCCTATTTACAGTCTTCAGACCCCCGTTTACAGCCTCCAGACCCCTCTGTTTACAAACCCCAGATCTTGTTGTTTACAACCTCCAGACCCCAGTTTACAGCCTCCAGATCCCCTGTTTAGAAACCCCAGATCTTCTTGTTTACAGCCCCCAGATCCCCTGTTTACAGACCCCAGACCTTACTGTTTACAGCCCCCAGATCCCCTTGTTTACAAACTCCAGACCTTACTGTTTACAGCCTCCAGATCCCCTGTATACAGAGCCCAGACCTTACTGTTTACAGCCTCCTGACCCACCTGTTTTCAGACACCATACCAGACCTCCCTCTTTACAGACCCAAGACCAGACATTCCAGGGGAGGTGGCATGTATGTGTATATAACAGTCTCACGTGCCAGTCAGCATCCACTTTACGTGCAACCGCTGAGCTCATGTCTTCTGCTCCCACCATCATTCAGTCTCTGCTCTTCTCTGCTTGTTTGATCTTCTGAATCTTTCTTTTCTGATCTTCAGCTCAATTAGTTGCATTAAAGAGGATTAGTTGTGGGAAATCAAACCCCTCGTACAAGATTTGTGCACTTTCTGCAGCCACTTCTTTGGCCCCCGAGAGACATGCTGATGGTTGGGGTCCCCGGGAGTAGTTGCTATGGCAAGGAGGTTCTGCAAGGAGAATGAGGCATTGCTCGCTGCCCACTGAAATCAATGAGTGTAGATTGATCTGAAGAGGTCGGCTGGAGCTGTGCATGACTAATAGGGAGAATGAAATGGGATGAAATAAGGGACCAGAGGTTCAGCACTCTACAGAAGGGAGATATGGAGACGATCTGCACATACACGCTCACGGTACTCTGCACACTCCTACTGTCTGTACTATCACAGTCCACTATGCCACTTTTTGCAGACATTTCAGCTGGCTGGTCTATTCCTCAGGACATGGCTTATCACAGGTCCTCTAAATGTTTCTGAGTGCAAGGACTAGGACAATGCTAAAAACTCCCTTCTGCTGCTTGTGTGACTGCTCCAACTTCTACTTAGGTCCCTAGAGCAGTGTGCAAATTGACGAGTGTCACTCCCACTTGCTAGCTAACTACAATGTAGTGAAGCTGGTCCTCTCTATATAACTGCAGCTATGGCGTTCCATGATGCTTGCTGCATGCTCTGGCCTTGAGATCTCAGGACAGGATGGTGTGGCCCTTATTATCGCTCCCCACATTATAGAGGATGCACAATGTATGACCCTCTGGCCAATGTGGAGAGAGGGAGCCCACCGACTAGTATAAACTGGGTCCCATAAGTCATGGGCCTCCAGGCAGCTGCATAGGGTCCTGTATGCCACGTATAGTCTTACATATTGTAGATGCTATATAGAAATGTGCCAGATATCTGCTTTTCGGTCATCATTCCTCATCCCCACATGAAAGAACAATTCAAAAAGATTTTCGTTTTTATGTAAATGAAGTTTAATAATTATATAATTCTGACAAATTCAAGATCTCCGATTGCTGTCAGCAAACACTTATCAACCCAAAGCTGTAATTCTTCTCTCAGCTTGGTTTGATACAGTTGCATCCAGTCAGACAATCCCCTGAGGATCCCCAGAGTGATACAGTGTATCAGTGCAAGTAAAATGTAACAGATGTGTTTACATCACAGAGGATTGTCCGTACTGATACATTGTATTAACCCAGCTGTGAAAAGCATAAGGTCAAGATGTCTCCGATCAGGAGCATAAACTGGTGCAGTAACACCAGGCCCTGGAGCCAAAAATAATTCTACCCCATGAGGATACCAGTAATATACAATAAATGATGAAAGTGTGACAGATCTAGGGAGTAATTCCAGATCTTGCATCCGGTCAGAGGAACTGTAAGGTGCGGTACATCATGCATACCTCCCAACAGTCTCGGATCCAGCGGGACATTCCTGGATTGCAGTGACTCTCCCGCTGTCCCGGTATGAGGGAGGTATGTCCCAGTTTATGGCAGCTCTCCCTGGGTCCATAGGATGCAGAGACAGTTGCCTGTATGGTGAAGAAGCAGAGAGCCGGCATCAGCTCACTACTTCATCCATAATCCCACCCATCCCCCGTGCAGGCTCTCCATACCTCCCTGCCACTCTCCGTACGTTCGGTCTGGGAGGGGGCGGGGCCGGCCGACAGTCAGCCTTGGCTCCACCCCTTCCAGACTAGAGAATACGATGTCCTGCTAATGATGCTGCTAGGAAGAAGGTAAGTATATGGTGTTTCTTTTTTTCAACTTTCTGTGAGTGGCACAATATGGGCATATTACTGGGGGGCACAGCACTACTGGGGAGCACAATGTGGGCATATTACTGGGGGCACAATATAAACTGGGAAGCACAAGGTGGGCCCATTACTGGGGGCACAACATTACAGGGGGGCACAATGTGGGAATATTACTGGGGGGCAAAATGTGGGCATATTACTATGGGCACATAACAGGGCATATTACTGGGGGCACAACATTACAGGGGGCACAATGTGGGAATATTAAAGGGGGGCACATAACAGGGCATATTACTGGGGTCACATAACTGGGCATATTACTGGGGTCACATAACAGGGCATATTACTGGGGCACATAACTGGGCATATTACTGGGGGCACATAACTTGGCATATTACTATGGGCACATAACAGGGCATATTACTGGGGCACATAACTGGTCATATTACTGGGGGCACATAACAGGGCATATTACTGGGGCACATAACTGGGCATATTACTGGGGGGCACATAACTGGTCATATTACTGGGGCACATAACGGGGCATATTACTGGGGGCACATAACGGGGCATATTACTGGGGACACATAACTGGTCATATTACTGGGGGCACATAACTGGTCATATTACTGGGGGCACATAACAGGACATATTACTGGGGGCACATAACTGGACATATTACTGGGGGCACATAACTGGGCATATTACTGGGGCACATAACTGGGCATATTACTGGGGGCACATAACGGGGCATATTACTGGGGGCACATAACGGGGCATATTACTGGGGGCACATAACTGGTCATATTACTGGGGGCACATAACTGGTCATATTACTGGGGGCACATAACAGGACATATTACTGGGGCACATAACTGTCATATTACTGGGGTCACATAACTGGTCATATTACTGGGGGCACATAACTGGGCATATTACTGGGGGCACATAACAGGGCATATTACTGGGGCACATAACAGGCATATTACTGGGGCACATAACTGGGCATATTACTGGGGGCACATAACTGGGCATATTACTGGGGGCACATAACGGGGCATATTACTGGGGGCACATAACGGGGCATATTACTGGGGGCACATAACGGGGCATATTACTGGGGTACATAACGGGGCATATTACTGCGGGCACATAACTGGCATATTACTGGGGCACATAACTGGACATATTACTGGGGGCACAAACTGGTCATATTACTGGGGCACATAACGGGCATATACTGGGGGTACATAACGGGCATATTACTGGGGCACATAACTGGGCATATTACTGGGGGCACATAACTGGACATATTACTGGGGGCACATAACAGGACATATTACTGGGGGCACATAACTGGCATATTACTGGGGGCATGTAACTGGGCATATTACTTGGGGGCACCATAACTGGTCATATTACTGGGGGCACTTAACTGGGCATATTACTGGGGCACAGCTGGTCATATTACTGGGGGTACATAACTGGGCATATTACTGGGGGCATGTAACTGGGCATATTACTTGGGGGCACATAAACTGGTCATATTACTGGGGGCATGTAACTGGGCATATTACTGGGGGCACATAAACTGGGCATATTACTGGGGGCATGTAACTGGGCATATTACTTGGGGCACATAACTGGTCATATTACTGGGGGCACATAACAGGGCATATTACTGGGGGCACATAACAGGGCATATTACTGGGGGCACATAACTGGACATATTACTGGGGGCATGTAACTGGGCATATTACTTGGGGCACATAACTGGTCATATTACTGGGGGCACATAACTGGTCATATTACTGGGGCACAGCTGGTCATATTACTGGGGGCACATAACTGGGCATATTACTGGGGCACATAACAGGGCATATTACTGGGGGCACATAACAGGGGGCATATTACTGGGGGCACATAACTGGGCATATTACTGGGGGCACATAACTGGGCATATTACTGGGGCCATAACGGGGCATATTACTGGGGGCACATAACGGGGCATATTACTGGGGGCACATAACGGGGCATATTACTGGGGGTACATAACGGGGCATATTACTGCGGGCACATAACTGGGCATATTACTGGGGCACATAACTGGACATATTACTGGGGGCACATAACTGGTCATATTACTGGGGGCACATAACGGGGCATATTACTGGGGGTACATAACGGGGCATATTACTGGGGGCACATAACTGGGCATATTACTGGGGGCACATAACTGGACATATTACTGGGGGCACATAACAGGACATATTACTGGGGGCACATAACTGGGCATATTACTGGGGGCATGTAACTGGGCATATTACTTGGGGGCACATAACTGGTCATATTACTGGGGGCACTTAACTGGGCATATTACTGGGGGCACAGCTGGTCATATTACTGGGGGTACATAACAGGGCATATTACTGGGGGCACATAACTGGGCATATTACTGGGGGCATGTAACTGGGCATATTACTTGGGGGCACATAACTGGTCATATTACTGGGGGCACATAACAGGGCATATTACTGGGGGCACATAACAGGGCATATTACTGGGGGCACATAACTGGACATATTACTGGGGGCATGTAACTGGGCATATTACTTGGGGGCACATAACTGGTCATATTACTGGGGGCACATAACTGGTCATATTACTGGGGGCACAGCTGGTCATATTACTGGGGGCACATAACAGGGCATATTACTGGGGACACATAACTGGTCATATTACTGGGGGCACATAACAGGGCATATTACTGGGGGTACATAACTGGGCATATTACTGGGGGGATATAACTGGGCATATTACTGGGGGCACATAACAGGCATATTACTGGGGGCACATAACTGGGCATATTACTGGGGGCACATAAACAGGGGCATATTATTACGGGGGGCACATAACAGGGCATATACTGGGGGTACATAACAGGGCATATTACTGGGGGCACATAACAGGGCATATTACGGGGGGCACATAACTGGACATATTACTGGGGACACATAACTGGGCATATTACTGGGGGCACATAACTGGACATATTACTGGGGGCACATAACTGGACATATTACTGGGGGCACATAACAGGGCATATTACGGGGGGCACATAACTGGACATATTACTGGGACACATAACTGGGCATATTACTGGGGCACATAACTGGGCATATTACTGGGGGCACATAACAGGGCATATTACGGGGGCACATAACTGGTCATATTACTGGGGACACATAACTGGTCATATTACTGGGGACACATAACTGGTCATATTACTGGGGCACATAACTGGTCATATTACTGGGGGCACATAACAGGGCATATTACTGGGGGCACATAACAGGGCATATTACCGGGGTACATAACAGGGCATATTACCGGGGGGCACATAACAGGGCATATTACCGGGGGCACATAACAGGCATATTACCGGGGCACATACTGGGCATATTACTGGGGGCACATAACAGGACATATTACTGGGGGCACATAACAGGACATATTACTGGGGCACATAACTTGGCATATTACTGGGGCACATAACTTGGCATATTACTGGGGGCACAGCTGGTCATATTACTGGGGGCACATAACTGGCATATTACTGGGGGCACATAACTGGTCATATTACTGGGGGCACATAACTGGGCATATTACTGGGGGCACATAACTGGGCATATTACTGGGGGCACATAACAGGGCATATTACTTGGGGCACATAACTGGGCATATTACTGGGGGCACAGCTGGTCATATTACTGGGGGCACATAACAGGACATATTACTGGGGGCACATAACAGGGCATATACTGGGGGCACATAACAGGGCATATTACTGGGGGCACATAACTGGACATATTACTGGGGCACATAACAGGGCATATTACTGGGGCACATAACTGGACATATTACTGGGGGTACATAACAGGGCATATTACTGGGGGCACATAACTGGGCATATTACTGGGGCACATAACTGGACATATTACTGGGGCACATAACAGGGCATATTACTGGGGGTACATAACAGGGCATATTACCGGGGGCACATAACAGGGCATATTACCGGGGGCACATAACTGGGCATATTACTGGGGGCACATAACAGGACATATTACTGGGGGCACATAACTGGGCATATTACTGGGGGCACATAACTGGGCATATTACTGGGGGCACATAACAGGACATATTACTGGGGGCACATAACAGGACATATTACTGGGGGCACATAACTTGGCATATTACTGGGGGCACAGCTGGTCATATTACTGGGGGCACATAACTGGGGCATATTACTGGGGGCACATAACTGGGCATATTACTGGGGGCACATAACAGGGCATATACTGGGGGTACATAACGGGGCATATTACTGGGGCACATAACTGGGCATATTACTGGGGGCACATAACAGGACATATTACTGGGGGCACATAACTGGGCATATTACTGGGGCACATAACAGGACATATTACTGGGGGCACATAACTTGGCATATTACTGGGGGCACAGCTGGTCATATTACTGGGGCACATAACTTGGCATATTACTGGGGCACAGCTGGTCATATTACTGGGGGCACATAACTGGGCATATTACTGGGGGCACATAACTGGGCATATTACTGGGGGCACATAACAGGGCATATTACTGGGGGTACATAACGGGGCATATTACTGGGGGCACATAACTGGACATATTACTGGGGGGCACATAACAGGGCATATTACTGGGGGCACAGCTGGTCATATTACTGGGGACACATAACAGGGCATATTACTGGGGGCACAGCTGGTCATATTACTGGGGGCACATAACAGGACATATTACTGGGGGCACATAACTGGGCATATTACTGGGGGCACATAACAGGGCATATTACTGGGGGTACATAACGGGGCATATTACTGGGGGCACATAACTGGGCATATTACTGGGGGCACATAACTGGACATATTACTGGGGGCACATAACAGGACATATTACTGGGGGCACATAACAGGACATATTACTGGGGGCACATAACAGGACATATTACTGGGGGCACATAACTGGTCATATTACTGGGGGCACATAACGGGCATATTACTGGGGCACATAACGGGGCATATTACTGGGGGCACATAACGGGGCATATTACTGGGGGCACATAACAGGGCATATTACTGGGGCACATAACAGGACATATTACTGGGGGCACATAACAGGACATATTACTGGGGGCACATAACAGGACATATTACTGGGGGCACATAACAGGACATATTACTGGGGGCACATAACAGGGGCCATAACAGGGCATATTACTGGGGGCACATAACAGGGCTTATTACTGGGGGCACATAACAGGACATATTACTGGGGGCACATAACAGGGCATATTACTGGGGGCACATAACGGGGCATATTACTGGGGGCACATAACAGGGCATATTACTGGGGGCACATAACAGGGCATATTACTGGGGGCACATAACTGGGCATATTACTGGGGGCACATAACTGGGCATATTACTGGGGGCACATAACAGGGCATATTACTGGGGGCACATAACTGAGGAATAGTTACTATGTGGGGCAGTAAGGAGACTGGATGGGATTAGGTGTATAGTTATGTTTTGGGTGGAGTTAGAGGCGTGGCCTAGTGCGGAAAAAATTTGCCCTCAACAATTTGTCCCTCTTTCTCCATTTCCAGAGTTGGGAGGTATGCATCATGGTGGCTGACTGGTTAGTACTGGTGCCTTCCAGTGCTGGGATCCTGGGTTTGAATCTGACCGGGGACCACATCCCCCTGGGGTCTGTATGTTCCCCCTGTGTAGGGGCCTCTCACACTTGAAATCGTCCCTAGTGGGGGTTGAGCGCCTTTATCTACATTTACGGCCTTGATGTCTATAAGACGTGAGATGTAATATGGCGGCCGGCAGCTAATTGTTACAATGTATCAGCGCAGTCCTCCCCCCTCGAATGAAGCCACAAGTCAATCGACCATTTTAAAGTAATTTTGTTAAGACAGAGCCGCCCGCAGTCTCCAGCTTTAGCTCCTTATCAATTGAAGTGCTCAGGCCGATCCTCCTTAATCCATATTCTTCTGTGTTTCTCGGGGCGGCTTTGACAAGTTGTTTGAAAATTAAAAACAAGTTGAATCCTCGGAGCGGCGGGCAGGACGGCTCAGACGTGCGCCATTCACCGGCTTATTCACAGTCTCTCCGTCCTTTGAAAGTGCATAGATTTTCCTCCGACTTGTCAAGGATCCAGGAGTCTGATCTGCATGCTGATTACGACTGAGAAAAGCGGAGTAATGAAGTAAACACGGACTGTGAAGGAACGAGCCGCCATACCTCGCTCACCGTGCTGCTCTCTATTACATCGGACGCACAATGGCGCTGTCCCGGCTCCGGGGACTCGTCTGGAACAACAACAACCCCTCGTCTTGTTCCACGTAAATTACTGTCATCTCTGGGGCTCCTAGAAAACAATGGCTGGCGGATCATGGCGCCGCTGCAGACGGTTATGCTTAGGTTTTGACAAAACAAATTTTGCTTCTTCCACTTGCGCAATGTCAGACCAAACACGTTCTGTGTATTTGCAAAAAAAAAAAAGTAACTTTGAGGCTGCACTACTGAGAGATTCATACATGCACACACGGGAGCACCACTGCACATCGGCCAGGATGCAGATATCGTTGGATATGGTGATTGCATACCTCCCAAGTGTCCCTCTTTGGGAGGGACAGTCCCTCTTTTTGACCCAAGTCCCCCTGTCCCTCTTTACTCCTTAAATGTCCCTCTTTTTGACCTGGAGAATTAATGCATAAATGTGCATTAATAAATTTACTAAATTGCTCCTTACTAAGCTATCTGTTTGGTTTTGGTTATTATTTGGTGCAATTTGGACCTTAAAATAGCTATAATCTGATGATTTATGTGCTAATATTTATATGGACATTGAAGCACAAGAAAAAAAAGGCCGCAGGGGCTCCAGTAATTATGATTTGGGTGGAGTTAGAGGCGTGGCCTAGTATTAAAAAACTGCCGTGATGCGCGCCGCACACATTGTCCCTCTTTGCAATTTTCAAAAGTTGGGAGGTATGTGATTGGGATCAGAAGGGGATGTTCCCCAGAGGTGGAAAGGAGGATGGGGGGAGGGGGTCTGGGGGTGCTGCACTGTTGCTATGGGTTACAGTGACCCTGTTGCCGTGGTCGCCACTGTCATGTGACATGCTGAACTTCTGAAGAACACACCATTTACATACAGGCTGTTATATCTTGTTGCACTTACCTGTGCTATGTACTTGCATCCATGATGCATCCATATGTAATGTGCTGTACAGGTCAGGGCTGGGGTGGCACAGAGGAGGGTAAAACGCTCTGTAGGCACAGGCCCTGGACATAGTGGGAGATGTCACGTATACCTTTTGGGCTGGAGGTGACGGAAATGGACAAGCGACGCCCGGTGTTTAAAGGGGTTCTCCCATGATTAATGTAAAAAATTAAACTCATATATAGTGTAGCACATGGCAATCTATAAAACAACACAGGTCCAGAGATCTCCCCATTCATTGCTCTGCTAGATTTATATCAAGCTGACAGCTCAGGGGGCGTGTCCTTTCCCAGAGGTCGTGTCCTGTCTGCAACAGCTGAGCATGTGCGTCCACCTCAGTGAGCAGGACAGAGAAATTAGAAAAAAGAGCAAAACATCAAGTGGTTACACAGATAGATTTCAGTGAATAACTCAGTAGCTAAGATACATTGTTACATGCGAGAGTATTCAGATCCCGATGCTCACTTGGAAAGGGTAGAATATTACTAGTGGGACAACCCCTTTAACTGGCGCCCAGTCCGTCCACCATGCCGTTCTTTACACTCACATTCATATTTCACCCGCCCCCTGCCTGTGGAGACTGGTAGTGCGCCTGATGTTAGGAATTCCAGAATCTGCATATCGATCACTCTTTACATGGAAAGAAACTCATCATTCCGTTGTTTTCACTGAATTTCTTGCTTCACGCAGCGCTGGCTGAGTCAAGGGGGAGCGTCATCACGAAAGAGTCACGTCCCCTGAAAGAGTAAAGGCGTTGATAAGGTCGGAAAAGACACAGGTCCAACCTATGCTCCTACTGTCTGATCCAGAGGAAGGATAGCCACCCCTCTGAGGTGAACGCCCATCACCACATATTAGAGGAAAAATTCTTTCCCAACTCTAAGTCTGACAATGAGAATAAATCCCTGGATCATCACCCCTTCCCCTATATGAAACTATAGCCTGTAACATCCAAATTCCAGACCCCTCCTGAACTTGTACAAGGAATCACCCACCACAATACTGTATATCCATAGCCTCACAGCTCTTACAGTAAAGAATCCTGTCACAGAAGATATTGTCATAGAAGATATTGTCATGGAAGATCTTGTTATGCTGCCAGGGCAGGGTATAAAAGGAGCAGTAGGGTGACGTCTGTACCGTCCATTCATGTATTTGTACATTGTGATTAGTTCAAGTTATAAAGTCCATGTGTGGTCTGAATAGAGGCAAAACTATGCTCCAGTTATGAGTAATCCCAGGGCCTGGAGAGAAGGGGAGCTTTCTGCCTGACACAGGAGATCCAGGGAAGCGGTGGAGGCTGCTGACGTGCTGCAATCCCCGTAAGTAGTTAGCTGGAAGTAGAGGTGAGTGACATCACTATCACTGCAGAGTAAATGAGTGGAAAGGCTGAAGGGAGCAGCATAGCCCTTCCCCCTCACCTTTATGACAGTCAAAGAGGGGCACTTACGGTTCATTGTGTGAAAGTCCATTTTTCCTGTATATTTATACACTTTAATAGTTTTCTTAGTGACAATAGCACAAAATTAACTGAATATAGAAATTTCTAAAATCCAAATTGGATCAAATAATGGATTCATATACAAGGTGGGGTCTAATATACAGAGAGGAACCCGACAAATACTTTCTGGATCAATATTATAAATGTAACTATGCAAATCTACACCTCAGATCAAAAAGAGGGACAGAGGGACACTTAGGGGGGTCTGCATACCTCAAAGCAGCCATAGAAGAGTCCAGGCCTGTATCAAGAGCAGCCAGGCACATATATAGGGCAAGTCCAGGGTGGACCTCACTGTGGGTGGTCTCTGCTCAGATTATAACCACTGATCCTGCTGCCCCACCCGGTCTGCCTGGCGCCAGTGTCCGACCGATGCCAGAGAGGGCACACCCCCACCTAACACATTAATGATGGAATATATGTCGATAATATGCCGCAAATCCTTAAGATGGGAAGATCCCCATATCTACAACCCCACAAACAGATAACTCTATACAAAGCACATACATAATACATGTGAACACTGATAGCACACGTCAGTCTGAATGACATGCTGGGACGTGTGGTGTCACAGGCGGAGGACCACCTGATGTGAATGTATAAGGTCCATACATAGTAATCTTATTCTGCATCATGTAACATTCATTCAGACACATCCGCCCCCGCGTCAGCGGAGGAGATGTCTGCGGGGTTCCCTCTAGAAGGCGACTTGATGGTGTCAGTCACATGACCGCTCAGTGGGGTGTAAGGGGCGAGCACGGAGAAGACTGAGAGATTTCTTCCATGTTTCATATAAAATGTGATTCATCCTCCAACTTCACCACATGACGAGCGAGAGACAGATGGCGAGCACCCACCATGTACAGAAATCTGCGTCTGAGTGATGATCAGGTAATAAAGGATCCAAAACCTCGCAGGATATCATAGAGGAGTAACCTGAGGAATCTGGGCCCCAATACAAGAGCTGTTACAGGGACCCCACCAACCGAGTGCCGTTCATAAAGTTTCTGCCATCTTCTGTGGAAAACGAGAGCCACCGACATGAAAAGCGGAGTCATAAATATATAACATTAATTATCCTGTGCTGATCCTGAGTTACATCCTGTATTATACTCCAGAGCTGCACTCACTATTCTGCTGGTGCAGTCACTGTGTACATACATTACTTATCCTGAACTGATCCTGAGTTATATCCTGTATTATACTCCAGAGCTGCACTCACTATTCTGCTGGTGCAGTCACTGTGTACATACATTACTTATCCTGTACTGATCCTGAGTTATATCCTGTATTATACTCCAGAGCTGAACTCACTATTCTGCTGGTGCAGTCACTGTGTACATACATTACTTATCCTGTACTGATCCTGAGTTACATCCTGTATTATACTCCAGAACTGCACTCACTATTCTGCTGGTGCAGTCACTGTGTACATAACATTACTTATCCTGTACTGATCCTGAGTTATATCCTGTATTATACTCCAGAGCTGCACTCACTATTCTGCTGGTGCAGTCACTGTGTACATACATTACTTATCCCGTACTGATCCTGAGTTACATCCTGTATTATACTCCAGAGCTGCACTCACTATTCTGCTGGTGAAGTCACTGTGTACATACATTACTTATCCTGTACTGATCCTGAGTTATATCCTGTATTATACTCCAGAGCTGCACTCACTATTCTGCTGGTGCAGTCACTGTGTACATACATTACTTATCCTGTACTGATCCTGAGTTATATCCTGTATTATACTCCAGAGCTGCACTCACTATTCTGCTGGTGCAGTCACTGTGTACATACATTACTTATCCTGTACTGATCCTGAGTTATATCCTGTATTATACTCCAGAGCTGCACTCACTATTCTGCTGGTGCAGTCACTGTGTACATACATTACTTATCCTGTACTGATCCTGAGTTACATCCTGTATTATACTCCAGAGCTGCACTCACTATTCTGCTGGTGCAGTCACTGTGTACATACATTACTTATCCTGTACTGATCCTGAGTTACATCCTGTATTATACTCCAGAGCTGCACTCACTATTCTGCTGGTGCAGTCACTGTGTACATACATTACTTATCCTGTACTGATCCTGAGTTATATCCTGTATTATACTCCAGAGCTGCACTCACTATTCTGCTGGTGCAGTCACTGTGTACATACATTACTTATCCTGTACTGATCCTGAGTTACATCCTGTATTATACTCCAGAGCTGCACTCACTATTCTGCTGGTGCAGTCACTGTGTACATACATTACTTATCCTGTACTGATCCTGAGTTACATCCTGTATTATACTCCAGAGCTGCACTCACTATTCTGCTGGTGCAGTCACTGTGTACATACATTACTTATCCTGTACTGATCCTGAGTTACATGCTGTATTATACTCCAGAGCTGCACTCACTATTCTGCTGGTGCAGTCACTGTGTACATACATTACTTATCTGTGATGAGTTACATCCTGTATTATACCCCAGAGCTGCACTCACTATTCTGCTGGTGCAGTCGCTGTGTACATACATTACTTATCCTGCACTGATTCTGAGTTATATCCTGTATTATACTCCAGAGCTGCACTCACTATTCTGCTGGTGCAGTCACTGTGCACATACATTACTTATCCTGTACTGATCCTGAGTTACATCCTGTATTATACTCAAGAGCTGCACTCACTATTCTTCTGGGTGCACTCACTGTGTACATACATTACTTATCTGCACTGATCCTGAGTTATATCCTGTTATTATACTCCAGAGCTGCACTCACTATTCTGCTGGTGCAGTCACTGTGTACATACATTACTTATCCTGTACTGATCCTGAGTTACATCCTGTATTATACTCCAGAGCTGCACTTCACTATTCTGCTGGTGCAGTCACTGTGTACATACATTACTTATCCTGTACTGATCCTGAGTTATATCCTGTATTATACTCCAGAGCTGCACTCACTATTCTGCTGGTGCAGTCCACTGTAGTACATACATTACTTATCCTGTACTGATCCTGAGTTATATCCTGTATTATACTCCAGAGCTGCACTCACTATTCTGCTGGTGCAGTCACTGTGTACATACATTACTTATCCTGTACTGATCCTGAGTTACATCCTGTATTATACTCCAGAGCTGCACTCACTATTCTGCTGGTGCAGTCACTGTGTACATACATTACTTATCCTGTACTGATCCTGAGTTACATCCTGTATTATACTCCAGAGCTGCACTCACTATTCTGCTGGTGCAGTCACTGTGTACATACATTACTTATCCTGTCACTGATCTGAGTTACATCCTGTATTATACTCCAGAGCTGCACTCACTATTCTGCTGGTGCAGTCACTGTGTACATACATTACTTATCCTGTCCTGATCCTGAGTTACATCCTGTATTATACTCCAGAGCTGCACTCACTATTCTGCTGGTGCAGTCACTGTGTACATACATTACTTATCCTGTCCTGATCCTGAGTTACATCCTGTATTATACTCCAGAGCTGCACTCACTATTCTGCTGTTGCAGTCACTGTGTACATACATTACTTATCCTGTCCTGATCCTGAGTTACATCCTGTATTATACTCCAGAGCTGCACTCACTATTCTGCTGTTGCAGTCACTGTGTACATACATTACTTATCCTGCACTGATCTGAGTTACATCCTGTATTATACTCCAGAGCTGCACTCACTATTCTGCTGGTTGCAGTCACTGTGTACATACATTACTTATCCTGTACTGATCCTGAGTTACATGCTGTATTATACTCCAGAGCTGCACTCACTATTCTGCTGGTGCAGTCACTGTGTACATACATTACTTACCTGTACTGATCCTGAGTTACATCCTGTATTATACTCCAGAGCTGCACTCACTATTCTGCTGGTGCAGTCACTGTGTACATACATTACTTATCCTGTACTGATCCTGAGTTATATCCTGTATTATACTCCAGAGCTGCATTCACTATTCTGCTGGTGCAGTCACTGTATACATACATTACTTATCCTGTACTGATCCTGAGTTATATCCTGTATTATACTCCAGAGCTGCACTCACTATTCTGCTGGTGCAGTCACTGTGTACATACATTACTTATCCTGTACTGATCCTGAGTTATATCCTGTATTATACTCCAGAGCTGCACTCACTATTCTGCTGGTGCAGTCACTGTGTACATACATTACTTATCCTTGTACTGATCCTGAGTTATATCCTGTATTATACTCCAGAGCTGCACTCACTATTCTGCTGGTGCAGTCACTGTATACATACATTACTTATCCTGTACTGATCCTGAGTTACTATCCTGTATTATACTCCAGAGCTGCACTCACTATTCTGCTGGTGCAGTCACTGTGTACATACATTACTTATCCTGTCCTGATCCTGAGTTACATCCTGTATTATACTCCAGAGCTGCACTCACTATTCTGCTGGTGCAGTCACTGTGTACATACATTACTTATCCTGTCCTGATCCTGAGTTACATCCTGTATTATACTCCAGAGCTGCACTCACTATTCTGCTGTGAGTCACTGTCACATACATTACTTATCCTGTACTGATCCTGGGTTACATCCTGTATTATACTCCAGAGCTGCACTCTCTACGTTGTGATGTCACCTCTCAGTACAGATGTCAGATAACAGTCCTCACAGTTTTCCTCCTCATCAGCAGGACAGACATGAAGTGGTTAATATCAGTATAAATAAATCAGTGGCGCCGCTCGTCTCCAGTCTCTTTGCTGCAATTGAACAGATTTTTACACTTGTGTTTCACACCTGACAGAACCAGAAAACCTCGGATCCCGGGAGTCATTATGTGACATGTTTTGTCTTGATTGTGGATCACAGACTGTCTGCAGCTCATTTCACAGTTCACCTGACCCAGATCACACAATCATCTCAGGACGGCAGCGCAACCTCTTACATCACCCTCCGGCGCAGCTGCTCAAATTCACTCCTCCATTATTATCTCCTGTTAATAAGTGTATAGAAATAAATAATACCGCCATGGAAGAAAGACGTGACCACTAGAATCTATGTGTAGGTGTATCTGAAGATCAGCTGTGACATCACTGAGAATGCAGCCTATCCATCACTAGAGATGAGAGGTGACATCACTGAGAATGCCGCCTATCCATAACCAGAGATCAGCGGTGACACACTGGGAAGTAGCCTATCCATCACTTATGCAAATGCAGTATATCCTATTAACAGAGATCGCTGTGACTCACTGAGAATGCAGCTATCCATCACTAGAGATCAGCAGTGACATCACTGAGAATGCAGCCTATCCATCACTAGAGATCAGCGGTGACATCACTGAGAATGCAGCCTATCCATCACTAGAGATCAGTGGTGACATCACTGAGAATGCAGCCTATCCATTCACTAGAGAGATCACGGTGACATCACTGAGAATGCAGCCTATCCATCACTAGAGATCAGCGGTGACATCACTGAGAATGCAGCCTATCCATCACTAGAGATCAGCGGTGACATCACTGAGAATGCAGCCTATCCATCACTAAGATCAGCGGTGACATCACTGAGAATGCAGCCTATCCATCACTAGAGATCAGCGGTGACATCACTGAGAATGCAGCCTATCCATCACTAGAGATCAGCGTGACATCACTGAGAATGCAGCCTATCCATCACTAGAGATCAGCGGTGACATCACTGAGAATGCAGCCTATCCATCACTAGAGATCAGCGGTGACATCACTGAGAATGCAGCCTATCCATCACTAGAGATCAGCGTGACATCACTGAGAATGCAGCCTATCCATCACTAGAGATCAGCGGTGACATCACTGAGAATGCAGCCTATATCCATCACTAGAGATCAGCGTTGACATCACTGAGAATGCAGCCTATCCATCACTAGAGATCACGGTGACATCACTGAGAATGCAGCCTATCCATCACTAGAGATCAGCGGTGACATCACTGAGAATGCAGCCTATCCATCACTAGAGATCAGCGGGTGACATCACTGAGAATGCCGCCTATCCATCACTAGAGATCAGCGGTGACATCACTGAGAATGCGCCTATCCATCACTAGAGATCAGCGGTGACATCACTGAGAATGCAGCCTATCCATCACTAGAGATCAGCGGTGACATCACTGAGAATGCAGCCTATCCATCACTAGAGAATCGGTGACATCACTGAGAATGCAGCCTATCCATCACTAGAGATCAGCGGTGACATCACTGAGAATGCAGCCTATCCATCACTAGAGATCAGCGGTGACATCACTGAGAATGCAGCCTATCCATCACTAGAGATCAGCGGTGACATCACTGAGAATGCAGCCTATCCATCACTAGAGATCAGCGGTGACATCACTGAGAATGCAGCCTATCCATCACTAGAGATCAGCGGTGACATCACTGAGAATGCAGCCTATCCATCACTAGAGATCAGCGGTGACATCACTGAGAATGCAGCCTATCCATCACTAGAGATCAGCGGTGACATCACTGAGAATGCAGCCTATCCATCACTAGAGATCAGCGTTGACATCACTGAGAATGCAGCCTATCCATCACTAGAGATCAGCGGTGACATCACTGAGAATGCAGCCTATCCATCACTAGAGATCAGCGGTGACATCACTGAGAATGCAGCCTATCCATCACTAGAGATCAGCGGTGACATCACTGAGAATGCAGCCTATCCATCACTAGAGATCAGCGTGACATCACTGAGAATGCCGCCTATCCATCACTAGAGATCAGCGGTGACATCACTGAGAATGCAGCCTATCCATCACTAGAGATCAGCGGTGACATCACTGAGAATGCAGCCTATCCATCACTAGAGATCAGCGGTGACATCACTGAGAATGCAGCCTATCCATCACTAGAGATCAGCGGTGACATCACTGAGAATGCAGCCTATCCATCACTAGAGATCAGCGGTGACATCACTGAGAATGCAGCCTATCCATCACTAGAGATCAGCGGTGACATCACTGAGAATGCAGCCTATCCATCACTAGAGATCAGCGTGACATCACTGAGAATGCAGCCTATCCATCACTAGAGATCAGCGGTGACATCACTGAGAATGCAGCCTATCCATCACTAGAGATCAGCGGTGACATCACTGAGAATGCAGCCTATCCATCACTAGAGATCAGCGGTGACATCACTGAGAATGCAGCCTATCCATCACTAGAGATCAGCGGTGACATCACTGAGAATGCAGCCTATCCATCACTAGAGATCAGCGGTGACATCACTGAGAATGCAGCCTATCCATCACTAGAGATCAGCGGTGACATCACTGAGAATGCAGCCTATCCATCACTAGAGATCAGCGGTGACATCACTGAGAATGCAGCCTATCCATCACTAGAGATCAGCGGTGACATCACTGAGAATGCAGCCTATCCATTCACTAGAGATCAGCGGTGACATCACTGAGAATGCAGCCTATCCATCACTAGAGATCAGCGGTGACATCACTGAGAATGCAGCCTATCCATCACTAGAGATCAGCGGTGACATCACTGAGAATGCAGCCTATCCATCACTAGAGATCAGCGGTGACATCACTGAGAATGCAGCCTATCCATCACTAGAGATCAGCGGTGACATCACTGAGAATGCAGCCTATCCATCACTAGAGATCAGCGGTGACATCACTGAGAATGCAGCCTATCCATCACTAGAGATCAGCGGTGACATCACTGAGAATGCAGCCTATCCATCACTAGAGATCAGCGGTGACATCACTGAGAATGCAGCCTATCCATCACTAGAGATCAGCGGTGACATCACTGAGAATGCCGCCTATCCATCACTAGAGATCAGCGGTGACATCACTGAGAATGCAGCCTATCCATCACTAGAGATCAGCGGTGACATCACTGAGAATGCAGCCTATCCATTCACTAGAGATCAGCGGTGACATCACTGAGAATGCAGCCTATCCATCACTAGAGATCAGCGGTGACATCACTGAGAATGCAGCCTATCCATCACTAGAGATCAGCGGTGACATCACTGAGAATGCAGCCTATCCATCACTAGAGATCAGCGGTGACATCACTGAGAATGCAGCCTATCCATCACTAGAGATCAGCGGTGACATCACTGAGAATGCCAGCCTATCCATTCACTAGAGATCAGCGGTGACATCACTGAGAATGCAGCCTATCCATTCACTAGAGATCAGCGGTGACATCACTGAGAATGCCAGCCTATCCATCACTAGAGATCAGCGGTGACATCACTGAGAATGCAGCCTATCCATCACTAGAGATCAGCGGTGACATCACTGAGAATGCAGCCTATCCATCACTAGAGATCAGCAGCGGTGACATCACTGAGAATGCAGCCTATCCATCACTAGAGATCAGCGGTGACATCACTGAGAATGCAGCCTATCCATCACTAGAGATCAGCGGTGACATCACTGAGAATGCAGCCTATCCATTCACTAGAGATCAGCGGTGACATCACTGAGAATGCAGCCTATCCATCACTAGAGATCAGCGGTGACATCACTGAGAATGCAGCCTATCCATTCACTAGAGATCAGCGGTGACATCACTGAGAATGCAGCCTATCCATCACTAGAGATCAGCGGTGACATCACTGAGAATGCAGCCTATCCATCACTAGAGAGATCAGCGGTGACATCACTGAGAATGCCAGCCTATCCATCACTAGAGATCAGCGGTGACATCACTGAGAATGCAGCCTATCCATCACTAGAGATCAGCGGTGACATCACTGAGAATGCAGCCTATCCATCACTAGAGATCAGCGGTGACATCACTGAGAATGCAGCCTATCCATCACTAGAGATCAGCGGTGACATCACTGAGAATGCAGCCTATCCATTCACTAGAGATCAGCGGTGACATCACTGAGAATGCAGCCTATCCATCACTAGAGATCAGCGGTGACATCACTGAGAATGCAGCCTATCCATCACTAGAGATCAGCGGTGACATCACTGAGAATGCAGCCTATCCATCACTAGAGATCAGCGGTGACATCACTGAGAATGCAGCCTATCCATCACTAGAGATCAGCGGTGACATCACTGAGAATGCAGCCTATCCATCACTAGAGATCAGCGGTGACATCACTGAGAATGCCGCCTATCCATCACTAGAGATCAGCGGTGACATCACTGAGAATGCAGCCTATCCATCACTAGAGATCAGCGTGACATCACTGAGAATGCAGCCTATCCATTCACTAGAGATCAGCGGTGACATCACTGAGAATGCAGCCTATCCATCACTAGAGATCAGCGGTGACATCACTGAGAATGCAGCCTATCCATCACTAGAGATCAGCAGTGACATCACTGAGAATGCAGCCTATCCATCACTAGAGATCAGCGGTGACATCACTGAGAATGCAGCCTATCCATCACTAGAGATCAGCGGTGACATCACTGAGAATGCCGCCTATCCATCACTAGAGATCAGCGGTGACATCACTGAGAATGCAGCCTATCCATCACTAGAGATCAGCGGTGACATCACTGAGAATGCAGCCTATCCATCACTAGAGATCAGCGGTGACATCACTGAGAATGCAGCCTATCCATCACTAGAGATCAGCGTGACATCACTGAGAATGCAGCCTATCCATCACTAGAGATCAGCGGTGACATCACTGAGAATGCAGCCTATCCATCACTAGAGATCAGCGGTGACATCACTGAGAATGCAGCCTATCCATCACTAGAGATCAGCGGTGACATCACTGAGAATGCAGCCTATCCATTCACTAGAGATCAGCGGTGACATCACTGAGAATGCAGCCTATCCATCACTAGAGATCAGCGGTGACATCACTGAGAATGCAGCCTATCCATCACTAGAGATCAGCGCGGTGACATCACTGAGAATGCAGCCTATCCATCACTAGAGATCAGCGGTGACATCACTGAGAATGCAGCAGCCTATCCATCACTAGAGATCAGCGGTGACATCACTGAGAATGCAGCCTATCCATCACTAGAGATCAGCGGTGACATCACTGAGAATGCAGCCTATCCATCACTAGAGATCAGCGGTGACATCACTGAGAATGCAGCCTATCCATCACTAGAGATCAGCGGTGACATCACTGAGAATGCAGCCTATCCATCACTAGAGATCAGCGGTGACATCACTGAGAATGCCAGCCTATCCATCACTAGAGATCAGCGGTGACATCACTGAGAATGCAGCCTATCCATCACTAGAGATCAGCGGTGACATCACTGAGAATGCAGCCTATCCATCACTAGAGATCAGCGGTGACATCACTGAGAATGCCAGCCTATCCATCACTAGAGATCAGCGGTGACATCACTGAGAATGCAGCCTATCCATCACTAGAGATCAGCGGTGACATCACTGAGAATGCAGCCTATCCATCACTAGAGAGCATCAGACATCACTGAGAATGAGCCTATCCATCACTAGAGTGACATCACTGAGAATGCAGCCTATCCATCACTAGAGATCAGCGGTGACATCACTGAGAATGCAGCCTATCCATCACTAGAGATCAGCGGTGACATCACTGAGAATGCAGCCTATCATCACTAGAGATCAGCGGTGACATCACTGAGAATGCAGCCTATCCATCACTAGAGATCAGCGGTGACATCACTGAGAATGTGGGAAGTAAAGGGAACCTGTCATCTCCAAAACACCCCTGAACTAGAGTAATGTTGTATAGTGTAAGTGATGCTGAATCCGAATATGAATTTTATCTTCATACTCACTCCATTTCTGACGCTGTGCTCCCACAACCTGCAGTAAAATGCACTCAGTGGACTCCGGTGCTCACTCACATAATGGGGAGGACTCAAAGAAGAGACCAGTGAGTGCATTTTACTGCTGGTTTGGGAGCACAGCGTCAGAATGGAAGTGAGTATGAAGATAAAACTTACATATTCGGATTCAGCATCACTTACACTATACAACGCTAACTCTAGTTCAGGGGGTGTTTTGGAGATGACAGGTTCCCTTTAAGTACAGCTGTTAGAGCTGTCATTACCAGTATGATCGTTCATCTACTTTGACTGTGGTTTGAGAAGATCCTGGTGCAGGTGTCATCCCATACCACCCTCAGCATCTCTATATACAGACCAGCTGTACTGGAGTTATATAAGACACAAAGGGTCAGACATGTATACAAGAAGATGACTGTACAATAATAGAGATGGCGTACCAGCTGTAAATATAGTATACCAGAGCGTCCACTGAGTGCTGATAATTAATGGTACCTGTATATCAGGATATAAGTGAATTACCATAGGCAGTATACCAGCACAACACTATATACAAGAAGATGATACTGCAGAACGCAATACGGTATACCAGGAAGTGCCATTCTTCCAGCCAGAAGACCACAGGGGCACAAAGTGCTGCCAGAGGACACTGGAGGAGATAAAATACGGAGCACAGATACAGGGTCATAAACAATCTACATACCAGACACACAGATCACAACTACCAGAGGATCTCTGCCTATATCCAGCTGTAACATATATAATTATATGATACAGGAGATACCCAGGTTATACCAGCATGCTCCATATCACTATATACAAGAAGATGTACCGTAATATAATTATATACAGGAGATACCCAGGTTATACCAGCTGTATATACATATATACCATGTACATATATAATATATAGAGAGTTATACCAGGTTATACCAGCTGCTCCATACATATATAATTATATACCAGGTACATAATAATTATATCAGATACCCAGGTTTATACCAGCATGCTCCATATCACTATATACAAGAAGATGTATAACTTATACCAGCTGTACATATATAATTATATACAGGAGATACCCCCAGCATTGCTTATTACCAGATGTACATACATATATAATTATATACAGGAGATACCCAGGTTATACCAGCATGCTCCATATCACTATATACAAGAAGATGTATAACTTATACCAGCTGTACACATATATAATTATAATACAGGAGATACCCAGGTTATATACCAGCATGCTCCATATCACTATATACAAGAAGATGTATAACTTATACCAGCTGTACATATATAATTATATACAGGAGATACCCAGGTTATACCAGCATGCTCCATATCACTATATACAAGAAGATGTATAACTTATTACCAGCTGTACATATATAATTATATACAGGAGATACCCAGGTTATACCAGCATGCTCCATATCACTATATACAGAAGATGTAAACTTATACCAGCTGTACATATATAATTATATACAGGAGATACCCAGGTTTATACCAGCATGCTCCATATCACTATATACAAGAAGATGTATAACTTATACCAGCTGTACATATATTAATTATATACAGGAGATACCCAGGTTATACCAGCATGCTCCATATCACTATATACAGAAGATGTATAACTTATACCAGCTGTACATATATATATTATAACAGGAGATACCCAGGTATACCAGCTGTAATATAATTATATACAGGAGATACCCGGGTTATACCAGCATGCTCCATATCACTATATACAAGAAGATGTATAACTTATACCAGCTGTACATATATAATTATATACAGGAGATACCCAGGTTATACCAGCATGCTCCATATCACTATATACAGAAGATGTATAACTTATACCAGCTGTACATATATAATTATATACAGGAGATACCCAGGTTATACCAGCATGCTCCATATCACTATATACAAGAAGATGTATAACTTATACCAGCTGTACATATATAATTATATACAGGAGATACCCAGGTTATACCAGCATGCTCCATATCACTATATACAAGAAGATGTATAACTTATACCAGCTGTACATATATAATTATATACAGGAGATACCCAGGTTATACCAGCATGCTCCATATCACTATATACAAGAAAGATGTATAACTTATACCAGCTGTACATATATAATTATATACAGGAGATACCCAGGTTATACCAGCATGCTCCATATCACTATATACAGAAGATGTATAAACTTATACCAGCTGTACATATATAATTATATACAGGAGATACCCAGGTTATACCAGCATGCTCCATATCACTATATACAAGAAGATGTATAACTTATACCAGCTGTACATATATAATTATATACAGGAGATACCCAGGTTATACCAGCATGCTCCATATCACTATATACAAGAAGATGTATAAACTTATACCAGCTGTACATATATAATTATATACAGGAGATACCCAGGTTATACCAGCATGCTCCATATCACTATATACAGAAGATGTATAACTTATACCAGCTGTACATATATAATTTATATACAGGAGATACCCAGGTTATACCAGCATGCTCCATATATCACTATATACAAGAAGATGTATAACTTATACCAGCTGTACATATATAATTATATACAGGAGATACCCAGGTTATACCAGCATGCTCCATATCACTATATACAATAAGATGTATAACTTATACCAGCTGTACATATATAATTATATACAGGAGATACCCAGGTTATACCAGCATGCTCCATATCACTATATACAAGAAGATGTATAACTTATACCAGCTGTACATATATAATTATATACAGGAGATACCCAGGTTTATACCAGCATGCTCCATATCACTATATACAAGAAGATGTATAACTTATACCAGCTGTACATATATAATTATATACAGGAGATACCCAGGTTATACCAGCATGCTCCATATCACTATATACAAGAAGATGTATAACTTATACCATACAGCTGTACATATATAATTATATACAGGAGATACCCAGGTTATACCAGCATGCTCCATATCACTATATACAAGAAGATGTATAAACTATATACCAGCTGTACATATATAATTATATACAGGAGATACCCAGGTTATACCAGCATGCTCCATATCACTATATACAAGAAGATGTATAACTTATACCAGCTGTACATATATAATTATATACAGGAGATACCCAGGTTATACCAGCATGCTCCATATCACTATATACAAGAAGATGTATATCATACACATATGAATTAATACAGGGAATACCCCCACTATAAGATGCTATATACACTTATACAGTTTACCAGCTGTACATATATAATTATATACAGGAGATACCCAGGTTATACCAGCATGCTCCATATCACTATATACAAGAAGATGTATAACTTATACCAGCTGTACATATATAATTATATACAGGAGATACCCAGGTTATACCAGCATGCTCCATATCACTATATACAGAAGATGTATAACTTATACCAGCTGTACATATATAATTATATACAGGAGATACCCAGGTTATACCAGCATGCTCCATATCACTATATACACAAGAAGATGTATAACTTATACCAGCTGTACATATATAATTATATACAGGAGATACCCAGGTTATACCAGCATGCTCCATATCACTATATACAAGAAGATGTATAACTTATACCAGCTGTACATATATAATATATACAGGAGATACCCAGGTTATACCAGCATGCTCCATATCACTATATACAGAAGATGTATAACTTATACCAGCTGTACATATATAATTATATACATATATGCTCCATATTATATACAGGATGATACCCAGGTTATACCAGCATGCTCCATATCACTATATACAGAAGATGTATAACTTATACCAGCTGTACATATATAATAATTATATACAGGAGATACCCAGGTTATACCAGCATGCTCCATATCACTATATACAAGAAGATGTATAACTTTATACCAGCGTACATATATAATTATATACAGGAGATACCCAGGTTATACCAGCATGCTCCATATCACTATATACAATAAGATGTATAACTTATACCAGCTGTACATATATAATTATATACAGGAGATACCCAGGTTATACCAGCATGCTCCATATCACTATATACAAGAAGATGTATAACTTATACCAGCTGTACATATATAATTATATACAGGAGATACCCAGGTTATACCAGCATGCTCCATATCACTATATACAAGAAGATGTATAACTTATACCAGCTGTACATATATAATTATATACAGGAGATACCCAGGTTTATACCAGCATGCTCCATATCACTATATACAAGAAGATGTATAACTTATACCAGCTGTACATATATAATTATATACAGGAGATACCCAGGTTATACCAGCATGCTCCATATCACTATATACAAGAAGATGTATAACTTATACCAGCTTAGTACATATATAATATATATACAGGCAGATACCCAGGTTATACCAGCATGCTCCATATCACTATATACAAGAAGATGTATAACTTATACCAGCTGTACATATATAATTATATAC
Source organism: Rhinella marina (assembly GCA_900303285.1). NCBI lineage: Eukaryota > Metazoa > Chordata > Amphibia > Anura > Bufonidae > Rhinella > Rhinella marina. Next base: position 785 of record ONZH01025334.1, on the reverse strand, counting down.
AGGAGATACCCAGGTTATACCAGCATGCTCCATATCACTATATACAGAAGATGTATAACTTATACCAGCTGTACATATATAATTATATACAGGAGATACCCAGGTTATACCAGCATGCTCCATATCACTATATACAAGAAGATGTATAACTTATACCAGCTGTACATATATAATTATATACAGGAGATACCCAGGTTATACCAGCATGCTCCATATCACTATATACAAGAAGATGTATAACTTATACCAGCTGTACATATATAATTATATACAGGAGATACCCAGTTATTACCAGCATGCTCCATATCACTATATACAGAAGATGTATAACTTATACCAGCTGTACATATATAATTATATACAAGGAGATACCCAGGTTATACCAGGCATGCTCCATATCACTATATACAAGAAGATGTATAACTTATACCAGCTGTACATATATAATTATATACAGGAGATACCCAGGTTATACCAGCATGCTCACTATATACACTTATCACTATATACACCCAGGAAGATGTATAACTTATACCAGCTGTACATATATAATTATATACAGGAGATACCCAGGTTATACCAGCATGCTCCATATCACTATATACAAGAAGCATGTATAACTTATACCAGCTGTACATATATAATTATATACAGGAGATACCCAGGTTATACCAGCATGCTCCATATCACTATATACAGAAGATGTATAACTTATACCAGCTGTACATATATAATTATATACAGGAGATACCCAGGTTATACCAGCATTGCTCCATATCACTATA
>ONZH01025333.1:0-63623 GCA_900303285.1 Rhinella marina | reverse complement strand
AAAAAAATGTCTTGTAGCCCTTAGAAGGGCTGTTGGGTTCTTTTGAGATCACTCCTGCCTAACAGAGAACTAAATCCAGGCCCTAACACTCGCCCTGAAACGCAGCAGATCTGTCACTAACGACATCCAGACAGCATCTAAGCCGAGCACCGCGGGCAGTCACTAGTATATTCCAGGGTCACCTGATCAGGCCAGCCAACCCCTGCTATCGACATGTAAGGGCCCCACGTGATGCTGGGTGTACCGCAGAGTCTCCTGGCTTGTGATTGGCTGTGTTTATAGGCGCCAAAAAAGCACGATGCGTAAGTTGCCATTTCCTCGAGCATGGCGAGATACTCGTCCGAGCAGCGAGCACTTACGAGTACCTTAATACTCAAACGAGCACCAAGCTCGGACGAGTATTCTCGCTCATCTCTATTGGGTATCTAACTGATAAGTTTCATTTTATCTTCTGTGTTAGTTGTCTCATGACAATGATGTGCATATGCCATGAGGAGCACTTGTGCCAGAATGCCCATGTACAATTACTGTATGACAATGTATAGTGTATTATACTATATTCTGTGCCTGATCCTGTGATTATCACAAAGATTATCCTTTTGAGAAGATATTTCATCATTTAGAGTACCTTCATATGCAATACATTTTGCTGCAGACATTTTTGTAACTGAAAAACAGTTTTATTAGAGATGATCGAGCACTAAAATGCTCGGGTGCTTGTTATTCGAGTCAAATTTTTCCCGATTCTCGGGTGCTCGTTTCAAATAACGAACCCCCTTGAAGTCAATGGGAGCATTTTTGCAGGAGACCAAAGCTCTGCACAGGGAAGGTTGCCTGAAAACCTGGATCCTCAGAAAATGATGGAAACACCACGGAAATGGACAGGAAACAGCAGGGGCAGCATGCATAGATGCCTCTGAGGCTGCCTAATCGTACCATTACGCCAAATTCTGGGCAACAGTCTGGTGGTGACCCTCAAGAAAATTGTGCTGACCCAGACCAAGATGGGCAAGGCACATGCGCTGGCACATGTTAGGAAAGAACCCAACTAGGTGCAACGAAGGTCCATCACCGCCTGCGGGTGACACCACTGCCCATGCTGGCACTGCTGTCCTATCCCCCGCCCCAGGACGCAGGTTAGATGAGGTAGCAGGTGAGCCACCCAAACATGTAGCCTGACACCGCATGGCGGTGACACCACCAAGTGACCAAGTTAGGTGAGGTAGCAGGTGAGCCACACAAACATGTAGCCTGACACCGCATGGTGGTGACACCACCAAGTGACCAAGTTAGGTGAGGTAGCAGGTGAGCCACCCAAAAATTTAGCCTGACACAGCATGGCGGTGACACCACCAAGTGACCAATTTAGATGAGGTGGCAGGTGAGCCACCCAAAAATTTAGCCTGACACAGCATGGCGGTAACACCACCAAGTGACCAAGTTAGATGAGGTAGCAGGTGAGACACCCAAACATGTAGCCTGACACAGCATGACGGTGACACCAACAAGTGACCAAGTTAGATGAGGTAGCAGGTGAGCCACCCAAAATTTACCCTGACACAGCATTGCAGTGACACCACCAAGTAACCAAGTTAGACTGAGGTAGCAGGTGAACCACATAAAAATTTACCCTGACACAGCATAGCGGTGACAGAGTGACCAAGTTAGACTGAGGTAGCAGGTGAACCACATAAAATTTACCCTGACACAGCATGGCGGTGAACCCAGAGTGACCAAGTTAGACTGAGGTAGCAGGTGAACCACATAAAAATTTACCCTGACACAGCATGGCGGTGAACCCAGAGTGACCAAGTTAGACTGAGGTAGCAGGTGAACCACATATAAATTTACCCTGACACAGCATGGCGGTGACAACAGAGTGACCAAGTTAGACTGAGGTAGCAGGTGGACCACATAAAAATTTACCCTGACACAGCATGGCGGTGACAACAGAGTGACCAAGTTAGATGAGGTAGCAGGTGAACCACCCAAAAATTTAGTCTGACACAGCATGGCGGTGACACCACCAATGCATTGGTCAGACTGAGATTGCAGTCAAATGGCTGTAGGTAAGCCTCCCCAAAAAATGTTTTACAGTGTCTGAAGTTGACTCTCCCAAAAATTTTTTTGTAGTGTCTGTAATTGACCCTCCTAAAAAATGGTTTTGGAGTGTCTGTAGTTGACCCTCCTAAAAAATAGTTTTTGAGTGTCTGCAGTTGACCCTCCTAAAAAATAGTTTTTGAGTGTCTGTAGTTGACCCTCCTAAAAAATAGTTTTTGAGTGTCTGTAGTTGACACTCCTAAAAAATTGATTGGAGAGAGGGCCTTCCGGTGAAATCCAGGCTTTATTCATTTTAATAAGCGTCAGCCTGTCAGAGCTCAGAGCTGTCAGTTGACAGGCGTGTACGCTTATCAGTGATGATGCCACCAGCTGCACTGAAGACCCGCTCTGACAACACGCTAGCGGCAGGGCAGGCCAGCACCTCCAAGGCGTACAGCACCAGTTCGGGCCACGTGTCCAGCTTTGCAACCCAGTAGTTGTATGGAGCAGAGTGATCATGCAGGACGTTGGTATGGTCAGCTAGGTACTCCCTCACCATCTTTCTGAACAGCTCCCCCCCACCCTGCCTAGACTGGGGACGGGTGACATAGTCTTGCTGGGGTGCCATAAAACTGGCAAAGGCCTTGGAGAGTGTTCCCCTGCCAGTGCTTGACAAGCTGCCTGCTCCCTTCCTCTCCCCCGCTAGTTGGCCCACAGAACTATGTCCTCTGCCGCTAGCGGTGTCAGATGGGAAGGATAGTTTCAGCTTGTGCACCAGGGCCTGTTGATATTGATTCACTCTCATACTCTTTTCCTCTACTGGAATGAGAGTGGAAAAGTTCTGCTTGTACCGGGGGTCCAGGAGGGTGAACACCCAGTAATCGGTGTTTGCAAAAATGCTTCTAACGCGAGGGTCACGGGAAAGGCAGCCTAACATGAAGTCAGCCATGTGCGCAAGAGTCCCAACATGCAAGAATTCCCTCTCCTCAATAGGCTGACTCTCCATTTCCTCCTTTTCAGCCCATACACACTCAACAGATAAGAAGGAATGAGCATTGGTACCCTCTTCAGGCTTGCCAACAGTCTCCTCCTCTTCCTCCTCATCCTCCTCCCCCTCCTCTAATACGCGCTGAGAAACAGACCTGAATGTGGTCTGGCTATCAAGCAACGTATCTTCTTCCCCCATCTCCTGTGACAAGCGCAAAGCCTCTGACTTTATGCTGAGCAGTGAGTTTTTCAGCAGACAAAGCAGTGGGATGGTGACGCTGATAATGGCAGCATCGCCGCTGACCATCTGTGTTGACACCTGACAGATATCAGACATCCACGTCCACTCCTCATTGTAGACTTGAGGAAGCTGACTAACCTGACTACCAATTCTCGTGGAATTTGTCATCTGGCAGTCTACAATCGCTCTGCGCTGCTGGTAAACCCTGGCTAACATGTGTAATGTGGAATTCCATTGTGTGGGCACGTCGCACAACAGTCGGTGAGCTGTCAGTTGTAAGCGCCGTTGCACTGCCCTGAGAGTGGCAGCATCTGTGGTTGACTTGCGTAAATGCGCACAGATGCGGCGCACCTTGGTGAGCAAATCAGACAAATTGGGGTAGGTCTTGAGAAACCACTGAACCACAAGATTGAACACGTGGGCCAGGCAGGTTTTATATGCAGTGTTTATATGGGTTGTTGTTACTTTGGGAAATAGTATTGATGTATAATGGCACATGTGTGAGTCTGCCGAGTTGCAGAGCCGCCACCAGGTTACGCCCATTGTCACACACAACCATGCCTGGTTTGAGTTTCAGCGGCACCAGCCAAAGATCGGTCTGCGCCGTGATGCCCTGTGACAGCTCTTGGGCGGCGTGCCTCTTTTCACCTAAGCTCAGCAGTTTCAGCGCCGCTTGTTGGCGCTTACCCACGGCAGTGCTGCTGCGCCTAGAGCTACCGACTGACGGCGCCGTGCTCACAGATTGTATTTGAGAGTAGGAGGAGGAGGGGTTGGAGGAAGAGGCATAATAAGTCTGAGAAACCGTGACTGAGGTAGGCCCCGCAATCCTCGGTGTGGGCAGTACATGAGCGGCCCCAGGGTCAGACTCAGTCCCAGCCTCCACCAAGTTAACCCAATGTGCCGTCAGGGAGATATAGTGTCCCTGCCCGCAAGCACTTGTCCACGTGTCCGTGGTTAGGTGGACCTTCTCAGTAACCGCATTGGTCAGGGCACGGATGATGTTCTCTGACACGTGCTGGTGTAGGGCTGGGACGGCACATCGTGAAAAATAGTGGCGGCTGGGGACCAAGTACCGAGGGACAGCCACCGCCTTCAGGTTGCGGAAAGCCTCAATCTCTACCATTCTATAGCGCAACATCTCCAGGCTCAGCAGTTTGAAAATGTGGACGTTTAGGGCTTGTGCATGTGGGTGGGTGGAATTGTATTTGCGTTTGCGCTTGCGCTCCAATGTCTGATGCAAAGACAGTTGAATGCTGCGCTGGGACACATTGGTGTAGGGTGTGGAGGATCGTGGAGGTGAAGGGGTGGTTGTAGGGCGGGAGGCGGGAGGCGACCATGCCGGGGTCCTGGGCGGGGGGTTGACTCGCAAAGCCAGCATGTGACACAGGGGAAAGAGCAGTGGTGTGATCCGCAGGAGGTGAACGGCCTTGGTTCCATTGAGTCGTGTTTTTAGCACTCATATGCCTGCGCCTGCTGGTAGTGGTTAGGCTGGTAGTGGTGGCTACCCTGCAGATCCTGGTGTGGCACAGGTTGCACACCACAGTCCGTCGGTCATCCTCACTTTCTTTAAAGAACCTCCAGACTTGCGAACATCTAGGCCTCGGGATGGGAGTTTCACTCCGTGAAACAGTTGCTGATCTACTTGCTCTGGCCCTGCTTCTCCCTCTGGCCACCCCACTGCCTCTTCCAACCCGTTGTGGTGCTGCACTTGCCTCCCCCTCAGAAGCACTGTCTTGACTAGGCTTACCAACCCAGCTCGGGTCAGTCACCTCATCATCCACCTGCTCTTCCTCCGATTCCTCACTCTGCTCCCCCATAAGATTTACTGCCCTGATAACAACGTCAATGTCTGACAACCGTGTCTCATCATCATCATCATCATCCGACACCTCTTGACGCACTACTTGCACTAAGTCCACACTCTCATCACCCACAGACTGCGAAAGTTCGAAATTTTGGGAAAGAGCAACTGCTCAGGTTGCTGTTGAGCAGTGGTTTGTGTCTCTGGGTAGGGTTCTGAAAAGAGTTTCTGTGAGTATGCCGTATCTGAATCCATATTTTCCATGGGGGGGCATGCTGAAGGGAAGGAGTTTGAGCTGGAGGAGCCAGAGGTCTACTCCATTGGCTAGCGTGGGTGGACTGCGTGGAAGACAGGGTGGTGGATAAATTACTGGACACATTATCCACTATCCACGTCATCACCTGTTCGCACTGTTGTGGTTTCAATAGTGGTGTACCACGTGACCCTGTAAGTTGCGAGATAAAACTAGGGAGCGAAACACTGCGGCGTTCCACTGCTCCCTCATCAGTAGGTACTGTGTCACCCTGCCCAGGACCAAGGCCTCTGCCCCCCTACATCACTTGGACGCCCTTAGCCCTTGGGTTCAACATATTGTGTAATCACTAAACTGTAGAATTAATATCTGAGGCCAAAAACGTATTCTCTAGACTGCGGCTAGTGTACCACACAATTTTTCACTGGAGTGTATTAAATGTATCTGAGAGAAAAAATGTATTCTCTAGACTGCGGCTAGTGTACCGCACACCACGTAGGATATATGAATGAGAGAAAAAAATATATATTTTGTAGACTCCGGCTAGTGTGCGGCGCACGACAGAATTTTGCACAGCACTGTAGGATATATGACTGAGAGAAAAAAGGTATATTTTGTAGACTCCGGCTACTGTGCGGCACACGACAGAATTTTGCACTGCACTGTAGTATATATGACTGAGAGAAAAAAACGTATATTTTTTAGACTCCGGCTAGTGTGCAGCACACAACAGAATTTTTCACTGCACTGTAGTATATATAACTGAGAGAAAAAACATATATTTTGTATACTCCGGCTAGTGTGCAGCACACAACGGAATTTTTCACTGCACTGTAGTGTATATGACTGAGAGAAAAAACGTATATTTTCTAGACTCCAGCTAGTGTAACCCACACCACACAATTTTTCACTGGACTGTAGTATATATAAGTGATAGAAAAAACATTTTTTCTAGACTGCGGCTACTGTACCGCACACCTCAGAATTGTTCACTGAACTGTAGTCACCGCCATACTGTGTGGTTCTTGGTTTTTGGGTGGTTCAGCTGCTATCTTAGTCTAACCAAGCCACTCTGGGGTTCACCATGCTGTAAACTGCAATCTCAGTGTTAACAAGTCATCCTGGGGTTCACCCCATGCTGTAAACTGCAATCTCATTCAAACTTTGTAATTTAGGGGTTCACCACCAAGGTGTGCTAGACTACAATTTTAGAGGGTTCACCTGCAATCTCAGTCACAGACTGTCATTCAGGGGTGCACCACCATGCTTTTTTAAACCATTTGTTTCTGAGCATCACCTCCAGGCTCTCACCCACGATTTTTGGAGGCTTGCCACTGCAAAATTGTCTTCAGGGTCACCGGCGGCCTCTCCAACAATAACTTCAAGGACGGTTACTACCAGGCCCTGGCACACAAACATTGTCTTGAGGGGCACTAAAAGGCTCTGCACCCACCCACGTATGGAGACTAATAGGTGGGTGCAGTGTGCGTCTTAGCCCATCTGGAATTAGGAAAGCTGGGCACTGTGCTTGGAGGTCTGCCGTGCACAGGGTGGGTGGGTGGTGGGTGCGTGTTTGCCCGTCTGGGATGGGGAGAGCTGGGCACTGTGCTGGGAGAATTTTGTGTACGCTGTGGACTACTGGGTGGGTGCGGAGAGGGAGACGCTTTTGCCTGCGTCCTGGGGCGGGGGATAAGACAGCAGTGCCAGCATGAGCAGTGGTGTCACCCGCAGGCGGTGATGGACCTTCGTTGCACCTAGTTGGGTGCTTTCCTAACATGTGCCAGTGCATGTGCCTTGTCCATCTTGGTCTGCGTCAGCACAATTGTCTTGAGGGTCACCACCAGGCTGTTGCCCAGAATTTGGCATAATGGTACGATTAGGCAGTCTCAGAGGCATCCATGCATGCTGCCCCTGCTGTTTCCTGTCCATTTCCATGGTTTTTCCATCATTTTCTGAGGTTTCCAGGTTTTCACGCAACCTTCCCTATGCAGAGCTTTGGTCCCCTGCAAAAAATGCTCGAGTCTCCCATTGACTTCAATGGGGTTCGTTATTCGAAACGAGCACCCGAGCATTTTAGTGCTCGCTCATCTCTAGTCAGCACTATACAACCTTTTCTGTACAGAGAAAATATATCTGCAATATACTAGCATATACGTACTGTACTTCAAAGGCTTGTCCCATTCTGACAACTTATGCCCTACCAGATAGAGGATTTGGCGGGGGTCTGACTGCTGTGGCTCCTGCCAATCATGAGACGGGTGGCCCTGTTTGAATGGAGAGGTGGTGACAAATAAACACTGCCACTCCCTTTAGTTCTATGGGGCTGGCAGAAATAGCTGAACACTTCCCATACAGTTGAAAGGAGCAGTAGACAAGCATGGGTGTCTGCTGTTCTATTCCAACAGGGAGGCTGGGTCCTGTTCTCTTGTCTCGAGTCTTGTGGATAGGGAGCACATTTTTGTAATGGGACAACCCCTTTAAAAAAGGTATTGATACCATTACATGATATTACACTATGTCTCACCTTTGGCTGGGTTATTACATTCAGGTTTTCTGATGCAGTTTTTGAAGCTAAAAACAGGAGTGGATCTTAGAGGGAGAGTAAGTACAGTAGCGACAGAAACTGTAGATTATGTACGTACATTAAGGACCGAAACTGCCTTTCCTTTTTTTTTTATCTACTCCTGGTATCAGAAAACATGAATGTGGGATCCCAGCCTAATACTAGTTACATGTTTACGTTTGCTTTTTTTTTTTGTTTGTTTGTTTTTTATTAGGAAAATATTCAAAAATACTTGGGCTATAATGATCACATAACAACCTTTTACAACAGAAGTCTTACACAAGATGCAATCTTTCTGAGAAAAGTCTGGATTTTATACTTGATAGGCATGTTCTGCTTCAGAAGGTGTGGTATTTCTCTGTGGCATACACAGCTTTGACCAAAGATCAGCTACAGTATGTCAGAGTGCATTCCAAACTCTAAAAAAAATGTGAGTTGGAATTACACACAAGTGTGTTGTCCTGGAAACGGGGGACAACAAAATTCTAAACAGTTGAAACAGTTCAGGCAGAAGCACATGAGATTAATCAAGCCTAGTATATGCAGGTGACTTTTCCCCCTAAATTCATATTGGCTTCAATTGTTGTCTAGCTTAACAATTCAGTAATTATATTCAGCATAAAATAGAAAAGCACACATCATTTTATATGTGAATATACCCTAACACTTTTAAGGTATATTCACATGTTGCAGGAATCTCTGTCACTGTCCCATGGGACTTATATAAATGCAGAAACAACCCAATTCAGATTTACAGAATAGATTTTCAGTCACAGGAGTTACTACAGTTGATTTACTACATGTCAACATACTCTTAGCGTATGACCATATGTTTCCTGGTTCAGTTTCAAAAGCCAAAATCGGGAGTGAGTCTAAAAAGAGAAGATAAGAAGTTGTGTGTTCTTTATCCTTTCTCTCTTTTTGCAATCCACTCCTGATTTTGTCTTCAAAAACTGCATTAGGAAACCTGACTTTGTGGTTGTACCTGTACACCTCTATATTGGTTGTTCTTCCTCAAATGTGAATATAAAGGGTGAGATTTATTATTACTGTCTTATTTAGACTACTTAAAAATATAAGAACTAGAAGATGTGACCAGAAGATGTGACAGATTTATCCCAGTGACTATGTAGTCGATTTGGTACATCTTGCTAGACATGTTAGGAAACGACCACACAAATGAGTTTCTGCATGCAATTTTGTAAGCCAAAATCAGGAGTGGATCATAAAAGGAGATAAAATATGAAGGACAGATACTACTTCTCTTTTTTTGAATTCACTCTAGGTTTTGGCTTCAGAAACTGCATCAGGAAACCTGACCGTGTGGTTCTAGCCTTAGACTCTGTTTCGTTCCTGATTTGCCACCTCTTGGCTTTAGACTGACATATTGAGCCAAAATTCTGTACAATTTTGACGAATTTGTAGACTCATCTAAAACATGTAAATGTTAGCAAATTTAGCTTAGTAAATTGCCTTCATTGCTCCATGGCCATTCAATCTAAATTCAGCTAAAGTGTTCTGAACAGTATATAGTTAAAGTGGACAGAATCTTGATACAATTGAAGAACACAATTCCATGTATTCTAAATGATATGGCAACATAGGATAAATAAGATCAAGGTTGGCTAATGCATTTATGTCTGGTACATAGAACATTGAAGGTAAGTTTATCTGTAAAGTACAGTGTTCATTTTAGGACATGGTCAGATATAATAGTCAAATATGAGAATAATGTCAGTTTGAGGCAAAATACTCACCCTGACATCTGACTCTAATACCAGACTCTAATACCTGACTTTGACACCTGACTCTGACATCTGACTCTAACACCTGACTCCAACATCTGATATTGATATCTGACTCTGACACCTGACATCTGACCCTAACATCTGACACCAGATTTTGATGTCTGACTTTGACACCTGACTCTGATATCTGACTTTGATATGTGACTCTTACACATTACACTGACATCTGACTTTGACACCTGACATCTGACATTGATATTTGACTCGGGCATCTGATTTTGACTTTGATGTCTGACTTTTTTCAGGTCAGGGTCAAAGTCAGAATGAGTTTTAGATATACTATGTGTTTGTATGCTAAATCACACCTAATAATAACTGAGCCTTTTGGCTCGCAGACAGAATGTTTTGGGTTCAAGAAGCAATAGAAACCCTAAGAGACAAGTTCAAAGGATGTTCGACTTAAATGTCTGACTTTCCTCACTGGTCATGGTCAAATGAGTTTTAGATATCATGTGTATTTGCTAGGTAAATCACATAGCGAAAGCAAACTCCTGAGGTAAGTTAATCCACTTTGCACCCTTAAGTGAAACCTCTTTTGCACTCTAAATTAAGTGAACCCTTTATGCACTCTAAAGGAAGTTTATCCTTTATTGCACCCTAAAGTAAGTGACTCCCTTATTACACCCTAATTGAACCCTCTATTGCAATTCAACAAACCCACTTTGCACCCTAAAGTCATGTCAGAGTCAATTGTCAGAGTAACATATTAAAGGCAGATGTCAGAGTCAGGTTGAGTATTTTGCCTCAAATTGACATTATTTTGATATTTGACTATGATATCTGACCATGTCCTAAAATGAACAATGTAGTAAAGGAGACAAGCAGCAGAACCAATGACAGTTAAATTATATAGCTATAGTATGTGTCATGTAGATTCTACACACATGATTTAATCTCTCATAGCTTCAGTTCCCTGAAAAGACATGAATACATCAGTCCAAAGGGTTGTGACTTTTTGCATTTTTTTTTATAAAGTCACGCAAACTCGCTCCAGTAGGGGGTGGCATAAAAAATTGCATTAGAATTTCTGGACAAAAGCTTTAGGTTTAGATATGTGCCAAATTTAATAAACAATGAGGACCACTTAACTAATGAAGACTGCACTGTATAGTCGGTCTTCATTGTTAATGGCCGCGTGGTATTGAAGTTGCCGTGTAGCCATTAACTATGAAGACCGACTATACAGTGGGTTCCTCATTAGTCAAATGAAAGGCAGCTGCAGGCTAATTGGCCGCACAGTTCTTGACCACAGCACGGCTGCAACCCAACCAGATCATGATCATGCCATCTGGTCGTACCCTCATAGTGCCCTGTCCTGCTCCTTTCCCTGTGTCATCAACATTGTAATCGTGCCATATCATAATCATTTATATATAGATAGAAATTTATATACTTTACAGTAAAAAGGAAGATGTACAAACAATATCAGACATTACGGAGTAATAAGGTGTTTTTTTTTTTTTCGTACTGTGGTCCAGGCATCTTAACTAAATAGCAGGGGAACATACAAAAGTGCACGAGCCAGTCAACAGCCGGTATCTGTAGTGGTCCTGAGTACATGAGGTGTGGCAGATACTGTTGGATAAGTTGATCTGAGTAAATGTTGAAGGTGGCAATGAATGAAGAAAAGTTAGATTAGGGAATGTGATAGGGTATGCTAGAAAGATGTGATTTTAGGGCAAGCATAATACTGTGGCAGTGGGGAATTACCTGATTTTCTGTGTTAGCACATTCCAAAGAACTGGTGCAGCTCAAGAGAGTCCTGGAAATGAGTGAGAGGTTCAGATTATGAAGGATACTAATTGCAAATCACGGACAGAACGGAGAGCACTTGTACCGTAGTAGAAATGGTGAGGGAGGAGATGTAGGGAGGAACAACGCTGTGGAGAGCTTCTTGAGAGCAAGAAATTTCAATTGAAACTATATTCTGTATTATATGGGCAACCACTGCAGTGACTGGCACATGGTAGAGGCATCTGCGTAGCTGTTGGATGGATGAGCTTGGTTAATGCATTCAGGATAAAATAGAAATCTGATATTTTAAAAGGGTTGTCTCATCCCACAGTTATTAAGGGACATGAGACACAGGTCCGGCCACCTCCTGGACGGGAAATTGTAGAGCACTCTGACACTCTGCTGCTTCAGTAGCTCTCATTGCCGTGCATGAGAGCTACAGAAACAGCTACTGAAACAGCATAGCAAAGCAAGTTATGCTATCTCTCTAACTCAGAAACAGCATAGTTTGTAATGAGGGGAAGACTGATCAATAATGAGCATTGATATGTGTACATACAGCTTGCTGGTGCCAAGCACTTGATGTGCAAATAACTCCTGTCATATTCTCCAAATATACAGTGCCTTGCGAAAGTATTCGGCCCCCTGGAACTTTTCAACCTTTTGCCACATTTCAGGCTACAAACAAAACGATATAACATTTTAAATTTTTGGTGAAGAATCAACAAACAAGTGGGTCACAATTGTGAAGTGGAACGAAATTTATTGGATCATTTAAACCTTTTTTGTAATAATAAAACTGAAAAGTGGGACGTGCAAAATTATTTGGCCCCCTTGTATTAATACTTTTTTGCACCACCTTTTGATGCGATTACAGCTGCAAGTCGCTTGGGGTATGTCTCTATCAGTTTTGCACATCAAGAGACTGAATTTCTTGCCCATTCTTCCTTGCAAAACAGCTCGAGCTCTTTGAGGTTGGATGGAGAGCATTTGTGAACAGCAGTTTTCAGCTCTTTCCACATATTCTCAATTGGATTCAGGTCTGGACTTTGACTTGGCCATTCTAAGACCTGGATACGTTTTTTTTTAACCTTTCCATTGTAGATTTTGCTTTATGTTTGGGATCATTGTCTTGTTGGAAGATAAATCTCCTTCCTAGTCTCAGACTTTTGCAGACTCCAACAGGTTTTCATCCAGAATGGTCCTGTATTTGGCTCCATCCATCTTCCCATCAATTTTAAACATGTTCCCTGTCCCTGCTGATGAAAAGCAGGCCCAAACCATGATGCTGCCACCAACATGTTTGACAGTGGGGATGGTGTGTTCAGGGTGATGAGCTGTGTTTCTTTTATGCCAAATATATCATTTTGCATTGTTTCCAAAAAGTTTGATTTTGGTTTCATCTGACTAGAGCACCTTCTTCCACATGTTTGATGTGTCTCCCAGGTGGCTTGTGGCAAACTGTAAACGAGACTTTTTATGGATATCTTTGAGAAATGGCTTTCTTCTTGCCACTCTTCCATAAAGGTCAGATTTGGGAAGTGTTGGACTGATTGTTGTCCTATGGACAGACTCTCCCACCTCAGCTGTAGATCTCTGCAGTTCATTCAGAGTGATCATGGGCCTCTTGGCTGCATCTCTGATCAGTCTTCTCCTTGTTTGAGATGAAAGTTTAGAGGGACGACCGGGTCTTGGTAGATTTGCAGCTGTCTGATACTCCTTCCATTTCAATATGATCGCTTGCACAATGCTCCTTGGGATGTTTAAAGCTTGGGAAATCTTTTGGTATCCAAATCCGGCTTTAAACTTCTCCACAACAGTATCATGGACCTGCCTGGTGTGTTCCTTGGTCTTCATGATGCTCTCTGTGCTTTAAACAGAACCCTGCGACTATCACACAGCAGGGTTCTGAGACTTGATTACACACAGGTGGATTCTATTTATCTTCATCAGTCATTTAGGACAACATTGGATCATTCAGAGATCCTCACTGAACTTCTGGAGTGAGTTTTCTGAACTGAAAGTAAATGGGCCGAATAATTTTTGCACGCCCAACTTTTCAGTTTTATTATTACAAAAAAAGTTTAAATGATCCAATAAATTTCGTTCCACTTCACAACTGTGACCCACTTGTTGTTGATTCTTGACCAAAAATTTAAAATGTTATATCGTTTAGTTTGAAGCCTGAAATGTGGCAAAAGGTTGAAAAGTTCCAGGGGACCAAATACTTTCGCAAGGCACTGTAGATGCTCAATTGCACAATTGTTTTGTCACTTCAGAAAATAGCATTTATCATGTAGACAAAGTTAATACAAGGCACTTACTAATGTATTATGATTGTCCATATTGCGCCACCTCCCGTCATTAAACCCCTCAGATGCTGCGTTCATCGCTGATAATGGAATCTGAGATAAAAAATGAGGGCTTTCAGGCGTTAATTGATTAAAAAAAAATGATGATAATGCTCACCTTGTCCATCTGAGTGCAAAGAGGCTGCCGAGACTCTCTTGATTGAAGATCTCACACAAAATCTCGTGTGGTGTGTGGCCAGTGTGGTGACATCATATGTCACCACACATGAGACTTTGCACGGGATTTTATAGCTCAAATGGATCAGATGAGTATGATTTTTTTTACCACCATTTCAGTCAAAATTGATTTGTTACCACGAAGTATGAGGAAATTTGGCTTCGTAACAAATCAATTTTTCCTTGAAATTTTCATTGAAGTCCACTTCGGATACTTCGATTTGCTAAACACTAGTAGTCGCTTTCATTACGGATCTGAGAATTCCTGGTCTGAGGTCTGATGGGGTCGGGTCAGAGGTCTGATGAAGATTGGGCATCTGATTTGCGTGTGTTATGCAGATTGGGGGTCTGATCTGTGGTCTGATGAAAAGTATTCCTCCTCTAAAACGTAGGTGTATCTTATGATCAGGTGAGTCTTATGGTGTGAGAAATATGGTAGTTCAGTTGGGCACCCTCTCTGATCTATGTAAACCTTGTAAAATAAAATGAGTGGAATTCTGCATGACTGAATTATTTCAAATGGCAAAAAAACATTGCAGGATTATTCCTGTTATAATATCAGCAACATATGTATAGAAGCAAATGACCATTTAACTGCATCTACTGAGCACATGTAAAGGTCTAGAGCCACCATTGAAGGGATACACTTTCTTGGTAGTTTGTTTGGACATGTTAATAAAAATCCACAGTAATTGAGAGAAGAATCCTGAAAACAAAATAAAGAACTGTGACCTTTTTAGAAGGGATTCAGAATAAGTGTTGCTTTACTAAAGAGATTTGTCATCAGGATCAAGATTTACTAAGAAGCAGCAGCCAACAATTACTTCACTGTTCAACACTGCCATTCCGAAGATTAATGACTTGTTCTCCATTGCTTTTGTGCTAAAGATACACCACTGTTTTAGACGAAATCCCTAAAATACAC
Organism: Rhinella marina; assembly: GCA_900303285.1. Lineage (NCBI taxonomy): Eukaryota > Metazoa > Chordata > Amphibia > Anura > Bufonidae > Rhinella > Rhinella marina. The sequence goes on along the minus strand of ONZH01025333.1, from coordinate 48,743 downwards.
ATCTTTAAATATTTACACAAAAGTTTTACTCTGGTACAAAAACAGATTTGAGTTTCTTATAAGACCTTGATCCTTTAGGGGGTAAAATACTGTGTTCTTGCAAGCAGTACAGCTGTGGGATAGGGTATCATCAAGGCTACTTTACATATACTGTATTTTAATGACCTCAGATATTGTTTGTATTGAAAACAGTTTCTGTTAATAGTCTGAAGAAGCATATGGGGATACTTTCTTCTTATAATTCAAAGAAAAAGGAAAGTTTAAAGCTTTAAATGTAGCTCTCTTTTGTTCAGTTTTTGTGTCTAGTTATGTTCATCATTGAAAGAATATGGAAAAGCTGGTTGGAATTCAGCTGTGATCACATACCCACAAGTGATACTTAACGCAAATCTGTCACCAGGGATCTCCCTATTGAACTGTTTGCATAGACACATAGCTGTGGTTCACCTGATCAAAACACTGTTTTTCTTTTGTTGACTGTGGCTCCGTACACTAGTTTTCATACATTTTCTCAATATGCAAATTAGGCCTTTGGAGCACTGGGGGAGTCACCATTGCTCTGGTTGCACACGAACTCGCTACTTTCTGTGTCCAGCCCCTCCATCACTGCTTTCCCACTGCCTGGTTGTGTCAATCAAATGAAACAGGGAGAGGCTGGCCACAGAAGGGAGTGGAGCTTGGGTGCAACATGAACAATGGTGATGCCCTCATTGCACCAAAGGCCTAATTTGTATATTTAGATATAGGGTCATAACTCTTTAAACATGGCGCCCGCTCACACGTGCAGTGGGTGCCATAGCCGAATAAGGCTGATCGCATTCATTTTGCCCCTCAGATGCTGTGGTCAAATGTGACCATGGCATCTGAGCAGGCCGGAAGTGGGAGCTGCATGCTCCCATAACAGCGTTCATTGGCTGAGATCTGGGAACCTGTTACAGTATACCAATAGCCCGAAGCATCAAGCAGGCATTAGTGGAGGCTATTAGTGGAATGTACCAATACAGAACACTAGGAGACAGCACTGTATTGTTGAGACAGCACTGTATTGAAAATTAAGTATTCAATGATGGCTAAACAGCCATCAATGAACACAATGGGGAATCTAAAAATTGCCATTTATAGTCACCCAGGGTGACTTAGAATATGTTTTTAAAAAGTTAAAAACGTTTTAAAAAATATATACTGTATATAAAAGTTCAAATCATCCCCCTTCCCCAAAATAAAAAATACTTAACCAATAAAAAAAAATAAACATCATGGGCATCACTACATGTGAAAATGCCAGTACTATTAAAATATATTAATGCCATATGGCAAATGGTGTAATGTAAAAAATAAAAACTGCCAATTGACCATTTTTTGTTACTTCAACTCTCCAAAACTTTATAAAAAGTGATCAAAATGAATCAATCAATCTGAAAAGTAAAGATCGCCCCGCAAAAATAATCCCTCACACAGCTCCATACACATAACTGCAAAAAAATTTTTTTATAGGGTTTAGAATATGGTGATGGAAAAAAAACATTTTTTTTCAAGGGTTTTCAATTTTTTTTTTCCCACAGGAGTGAGCGTGCACATATTCTTGCACATGCGTAGTCACTCCTGGCCCTGGCCACCTCATCAGTGTTCAGCTCCACCTTCAGCAAGCAGGGAATCAAGGCCCTGAGAGCCATGACGGAGCTTGAAAATAGCAAGTTGAGACAACCCCTTTAAATCTCTGTAAGCAAGGGAGCTCATAGAAATGAATGGGAGCCGGGCCGTGCATGCGCGGTGCGCTCCAATTCATTTCTATGGAGCCGACGGAAGTAGCCGAGCCAGCGCTCGGCTATTTTCGGCGGCCCCATAGAAATGAATGGAGGGCGGCTGCGCATGCGCAGTGCGCCCTCATTCACTTCGGGGGCTCCGTTCTGGAAATAGGTGCGGGTCCCAGCGGTGGGACCCGCACCTATAAGACAATGGGGGCATATCCTAGCGATATGCCCCCATTGTCTAAAATGAGAATAACCCTTTAATGTGACCTTCTCTAAACTTTTGAATGCAAACATCCAAGTGTTCAATGTTTCAGTACTTTTTGCACAACTTACTGTTTTCTAACAAGGAGCTTAACAGCAAAATTCACAACAGATGTTTGATTCATGAATCGCCCAATAAGTTTCCTGGTTCGATTACAATTCGTATTTAAACAATCCTTCTCATCTTGCTGTTCACATTTTTACATCATGAGACTAAAACAACACCTAACAACTGATCAACAGTACCACGCCATTGCGAGGTTTCAAGCAGGATATTTTTAGGTGGAAATGTCCACTGAGCTTAGAGTATCACAGAGTCTCATCAGCAGATTGCAACAGAGATACAGAGAGAGTGTAAGAGTAACAGAAAGGCATAGAAGTGGACATCTTTTGGCCACATCCCACACTGATGACTGCTTCATTTTGAACAATGCCTGCCAGAACTGGATGATCAATGCTAACAACTCCAGGCACATTTAAGGAAAGTGAAAGGTACCCAAGTGTCACATCAAACCATTCAAAACCATTTTCAGTGTAGTCTGCATGCTAGATGACCTGCAAAGGTACCTGACCACACCACCAGGCATGGGCTTCATCGTCTTGCATGGGCCAGGGAGCATCTACGCTGGACAAGGGACCAGTGCTGTTCACTGAAGAAATTTGAGCTGAGCAGAAATGATGGCCACCAACGATGTTGGAGATGTCAAGGAGAGCGCTATGCATCAGCCACTGATGTCACCAAACAAGCCTTTGGTGGTGGTACAGTGTGGGCAGGTGTGTCTAGTCAATACAGAACTGCCCTACACTTTGTGGTTGGTACAATGACAAACCCATACTACTTGAATAACTTCATTAATCCAGTCATTGTGCCTCTGCATGAACAACACAGGCCTTCGGGGGCATGGCCTGGCTGTAATGGCGTGAGGGAGCAGAGTTGCTGAACTCCTCCAGAATCCTATTAGAGGCATCCTGTTCAGCAACCCTATCGGGCATTTAGTGTGTCCGGGCGGGTGAGATATCTACCTGGACCTGTGGAGAGGCAGAAAGAGGAGCGGATAGGGGCTGTGTGGAGCGGCGGCATCTTCTTGCTGTGAAGTGGTGGGAGCGCGCTGGCTGTGAGGAGGAGGCGGACGCAGTGCTGGAGTCAGGTGGCAAGCACAGGAGGAGTCAGGTGCGGGCGGGGATACGCGAGGAGGCTCTGGCGGGGAGAACCTTGAAGTAAGCAGCATTTGCGGAGACAGGGGAATCAGCGCAGAGATTGAGGGGACGGGCGCCGAGTGGAGCTGGTGACACGTGGTGGGAGCCATCTTGGTGCCGGGCCAGGCTCCATAGAAGGAGGAGAGAGACACACTGAGAGGGGCACGGTATTCCAGGGACTCTGGGCCTGATATCTCTGGATCAGACTCAGATAGGCGATCCTGAGCTCTCTTGGGCTGGTGAAGGAAGAAGGGGTCACTCAACTATCCACGTGGCTGGAGCCATTTTGTATGGTGCAGTGAGGGCCTATTTTTAAAAGGATCTGTGTCCACTGCGGGCCTCAAGATTCTAAGTTGCTGGCATAGAGGCCTGAAAATATCCTGGGGATACCATTTTCCAGCTGCCCCTGTGAAATCTGCTCAGAATTATAGGGACCTACGTCTGTGCCTATATACTATACGGCCTCATCTGAGCGCTTGAATATACTCAGGGACACTGTACCTCGACTGTATGGGCCGTAAAACACTTACAAGCTGTAATTCATCTGGCATCAGAGTTTACGCTGACGCTATGAGTCAAACAGAGCAAGAAGGGGGTGAAGATACCCTGACTGCCCAGTCTGCAGAGACATCACAAATTATGAAGGAGATTGCAACATGTCAGGCAGCCCTAATAGCGAAAATTGATCATGTTCAATCAGATCTTAGCTGTCTGCGGCACGACTTACGTGAAAGAACCACGGAGGTGAAGCGCCGATTAAGTGATGTAGAGGATGTGTCTCGAGCTGGTGAAATTAATACTAGACAACTACAGCAACAAGTAAAGTTACTCCAGGCCAGAGCAGTGGATGCTGAGAATCGTAATAGGAGAAATATTATCCGGATCCTGGGCCTGCCGGAGCGAGCGGAAGGTTCTAATCCTGAGGTGTTTGCAGAACAACTAATCAAAGAGACTCTCCAGCCCATTGCTCTCTCCAACTGCTTTGTTATTGAGAGAGCTCACAGAGTTCCCACCAAGCTATTGCCTCCTGGAGCTCCAACTAGGCCGTTTATTATAAAGATCCTGAACTACAGGGATAGAGATGCCATCTTGTTGGTAGAGCGGCAGAAAGGCAACATCATTTTTGAGAATGCAAGACTGTCCTTTTACCCTGATTTCACTTCGGAGGTCCAGAGGCGAAGAAGGCAGTTTAATTAAATCAGGGCCCGGCTGAGGGAGTTGAATATTAAGTATGCCATGCTATACCCTTCTCGACCGAGAGTGCAAGATGGAGAGACGGTCCGTTTCTTTGAATCTCCAGAGGCGGCTGTGGATTGGATCGATAGACGGCCGGATGTGAGACCTCGTCGCTGAACTGATGAGCTTCACGTAGATATGTAGAGACTGTATTTATATGAGTCTCTTTTCTGTCTGCTTTCCTGTATTGGAGGCCTGTCGCCTCCTATTCCTCTTCTCATGTTTACAGTTTTTGAATTCAAAATTGTATTGTTAAGCAGGAAGGGTTGCTGTTCCAAGAGTACTGATGTAAGAGGAGATTGGGTTAAAGAATAGTTTTCACTGTTCAAACTAGCTTTAGAGGGCTAGGATAGCTAGAGGCGAATGCCCTATTGTTTAAGTTAGGGATACAAGCTTGACCATGTTTGGCAGGTTTGGGCAGGGTGGGGGGTTTGTGGGTGTAAGGGGTTTATATGTCTTTGTTGTGTGTATGTGTGTGAGTGATGGCTCCTCCATGGGTCCTGGGACAGTAGTGATGTATTTAATGGGGCTAAATGGCGTCAGTTAAATTAGTGTCCTGGAACGTTAGGGGCTTAAATGATAAAATTAAGCGCTCTCTAGTGTTTAATTATCTGAAGGCCTACAGTCCTGAGATTGTGGTCCTGCAAAAAAACCACCTTAGAGGACAGAAAATTATGGCCCTTAAGAGGCCTTGAATAGGCTTTACATATCATGCGGTATATTCAAATTATGCCAGGGGAGTGTCTATTTTGGTTTCCAAAAGCCTCCCCTTTCAACTGGTTTCTGTTCAGACAGATTGTTCTGGCAGATATGTATTGCTTCATTCATGTATCAGAGGTGTATAATACCTGATTGTGGGAGTGTATATACCACCGCCCTTTGGCAGAGAGATCCTCGATGTTCTCATGAGTAAGGTGGCAATGTTTCCAGCAGTACCCCTCATAATGGTGGGTGATTATAATGCAACACTACATCCTCTGAGAGATAGGTTGCACCCCCATGCATCACATAATAAAGCTTTGGGGCACTGGGCGGAGGTGCACAACTTGGTGGAAATTTGGCGGTTTTTGCATTCAGATTCTAAGGAGTTCTCGTGTTACTCTGCCTCTACGGGTTCTTTGTCCCGCATAGATTTGGCTTTTATAACTAGAGATCTTTTGCCTTACGTTAAGACTATTGAATACCTTCCTAGGGGTATTTCAGAACATGCTCCCCTCCTTTTAATAATATCTCAGCCCCTAGCCCCGCCTAGTAGATGGTGGCGTCTGAATCCGGTGTGGCTGGAGGCACAGCCAGTGTCTGCTGCGGGTTTTGATACAATGCAAACATTTTGGGCTGAAAACGAAGGGACATCAAATCCCCTGATGGAGTGGGACGCCTTTAAATCAGTGATGAGGGGTTCGTATATGCATGCCATAGCTACTCATAGGAAAGAACTGCATATAAATAGAACCAAACTAGAAGAGAGGGTGCTAGAGAGTGAGCAACAATATACTCAGGATCCATGTGATGAGACAAAGGGGAAGTGGTTGGAAGCGCAGCGTCAATTTGATTTACACCTAACTGAGTATACTTAAAAAAAGCTCCTGGCACAGAGACAAAGCATCTTCTCTGATGGAGATAAAAGTGGAAGAGCTCTGGCATATTTTGCATATGCGGAATCTCCGCAGACAGTGGTAGCAGGAGTCCGAGATAGTTTACGAGTGTTGTTGACTGAACCAAGTGAGGTGTGCTGTTGTTTTGCCTCGTATTATTCAGATCTCTATAACTCTAAACTTACGTGCACTCCAGCGGATATTGAAAGGCAATTTGGTGGGCATCTTAATTCCTAGGTTAAGTAGAGATGATAGTGAGGCTATGGCGGAGAAAATATCGGATGAAGAAATTGCTTTAGCAATTAGTTCTTTGACAATAACAAAGACTCCTGGGCTAGATGGCTTTCCGGCTGAATGGTACAAACTTTATCCTCAGGAACAAAGTGCTAGACTCTGGAAACTATTTGAATATGCCTTTGAGTGTGGTTCTTTGCCCCCCTCCTTTTCAGAAGCAAATATTGTAGTAATACATAAATCAAGGAAGCCCCCAGATCAGTGTAGTTGGTATAGGCCAATTTCACTTTTGAATCTGGATGCAAAAATATTAGCTAAAGTACTGGCCCTTAGACTTCGGAAGGTGGTTTTATCTGTAGTGGGGGTGGATCAACCGGGTTTTATGCTGGGGAAAACAACGGATATAAATTTGCGACGTCTGTACAATAATTTGCAAGTTCAGCATACCAACAGGGGTAAAAGGGTCTTGGCTTCACTAGACAAAGAGAAAGCTTTTGACTCAGTTGAGTGGGAATTTATGTGGGCTACGCTTAAGCGAATGAGGTTTCCCTTGTATTTTATTAGAAGGGTGCAGTTGTTATATAAGGCCCCAACAGCAAGAGTTAAAGTCAACGGTTAAATGTCTGAACCTTTCCCTCCCAAAAGGGGGACTAGGTAGGGATGTCCCCTCTCCCTGTTGCTTTTTGCTTTAGTAATGGAGCCCCTTTCTATACTCATATCTTCTAGTTCACTGATAGAGGGGTGGGAAGTAGCCGGTATAACAGAGAAAATTTCTCTCTACGCAGATGATATGCTTGTATATCTGGCTGATCCGGGAGACTCACTAGAAGCTCTTTTGGACACGGTGGATGAGTTTGGCCAATTCTCGGGTTTAAGGGTGAACTGGACTAAGTCAAGTCTATGTCTGATTGATGATGTTCTGCCTGGGCAGATCTCTGGGAAATCTAAACTTCAGGTGGTTGAGCAGTTTAAATACTTAGGTATTGTTATCCATAAAGAGACAGGGAAATTCAGTTGAATGTTGTTCCCACAATGGAATATATTACCAAACAAATTGAAGCTTGGGAGAATCTCCCGTTGACGCTTATAGGTCGGATTAATGTTATTAAAATGATCCTCCTCCCTTAGTTATTATATCTCTACAGAGCGGCACCAGTATTGTTGCCCAAAAGGCATTTCTTGCAGCTGGACAGGATCTGTACCCCCTTCTTGTGGCGTAAACTTTGTACCAGAATAGCAAAGCAAACTCTTCAGGCTTCATATGTGAGGGGAGGACTTGCGATGCCAAACTTTTATTTATATTATATGGCGACACAGCTGAGTTATGCGGCATGGAGGATTAGAGTGGATGCAGGGAATCCAGCTGTGGTCTTGGAGGCAGCTTTAGTTGGTTCATATGAGGCACTTACAAACTTAGTGTATAGGGAGGGGGGGGGGGCTGTGAAACACTATACTCTAACCATGGTGGCTGTGGTGTCAATTTGGCGGCGATGTGTAAAGGTGCACTCTTGTGAGGAGGGGGAGGAGAGGTGTTCCCCGTATATTCCGTTGTGGAGAAACAAAACTCTAGGTGAATTACACTTGTTGGAGAATTTTGAATTCTGGCCCCAGAGGGGTGTGAAATATCTCACGCAAGTATATGAGGAATGACTCTTTAAGTCCTTCAATAGTCTAAAACAGGAGTTTGGTTTGCCAAAACATAGTTTATATTGGTATCTACAGTTTAGGCACGTATGCTCGGCGCAGTTCAGGAAGGAACCGCTGAACTTGGAGTGTAGGTCGATAGAGGCGGTGGTGAGGAGAGTTAACTTAATTAAACCAGTATCTACTTTATATACGGCTCTCAGTGAGAGACAGGAGTCCCCGCTGGATAAAGCAGTCTCTAGATGGCAGCAGGATATAGCAGATTTAGAGCCTGTACACATGAAGGAACTTAGTTATACGTGGAAAAACACAGTTATAAGTGCCAGAGATCAACTAATACAGCTGAAATGGTTATATAGAGTATATTATACGCCAAGTGAACTATTTCGAATGAACAAATTGCCTAGTCCTCAATGTAGGAGATGTGGGGAAGGGAGGGGTGGATTCTTTCATATGGTCTGGGAGTGTCAAGTGGTTCAACACTTTTGGCAAGAGGTCCACGGGTACTTGAATTCTAGGGTTGGCCTACCAAATGTATGCACACTGGGTGTGAGTCTCCTGGGATTGGTGAATGAAGTTATACCTACTAAGTATGAAAGGAGGCTGTATAAGGTATTGTTATATTATGCTAGGAAAACCATCCTTTTGAACTGGAAGCCTCCCAAGAATCCCACAACACAGCACTGGATTCAACTGGTTAATGCTGATATAGTCCTCTATAAGTTGGTATATGAGAGTGGAGGAGTTCCTGATAGGTTTATGAAAATCTGGGACCCCTGGATTAATGCACACACAATGGTACCATAGGGTGTACAATGGATGTCCAGGTTTCATGGGGGAGTTGTATGTGTGGGTAGTGTGAGTGTTGTCGGCCTTTGGATTTTGATAATATATGTACAGAACTCTGCTGTATACTATAATAGTTGAGATGTATAGTTCTATTTACTTGCAATATTATATTAGAGTCCACCAGGACTGTGGCTGGCTTATGCTTGAATGTTGTATTGGACTGTTCAAGTTCTTTAAATTTAAAATAAAAAGATACTTTAAAAAAACAACAACACAGGCCTTATTTCATCTTTGTGGACAACAATGCACCAGCTCATCAAGGTCGAATCATTAGGGAAAGGTTGCTGGAGACTGGGGTACCTCAAATGGAGTGGCCTGCACTTTCTCTAGACCTGAATTCCATTGAAAACCGTGTAGAGGCTCGTAACTCTGTACCCCAGTACCTCAATGACCTGAGGGCTGCCCTTCAAGAAGAGTGGGATGCCATGCCTCAGCAGACAATAAGTCATCTTGTGAACAGCATGAGACCTTGTTGTCAAGCTGTAATTGATGCTCAAGGCCACATGACAAGTTATTGAGACATTGACATTTTTTTGTGGGTGGTATATCCACCACTGTTTTTGGCTTTTGTTTCAATACATTGTTTGAGATGAGGACATCACCATTGCATGCTTCTACTTAAAAGCCCTACTTTCATGATATAATATCACTGTAGCGTGAGCTTTTTACGTTTTGCATAAATTTCAGAATCATGGTTTCTGAGCAGGATATTGCTGTTTAGACCATACAATCTGCTGCTCAGAAGTCATGATTGGTGGTGCCTGCATGAACGAAAGGATCAGTAGATGCACAAGAGATTTGCTATTTCATCAGCGGCACATTTAGACAGCCATCGGGTGATCGGCGGCACATTTAGATGGGCCGATGATCGAAAGATGGTGCGTCTAAATCCACCTTAAGCAAATTTCAAGAAATTTGCTCATCTCTAATTATCCTATATAGGAGTTAAGATGAGTACCATTATCATTGCTTGCCATGTTACAATACAGTGCCGCTGCAGTCAGGTCAATCTCAGTCTAGAAACTTGCCACTTCTCCTTCTAGACAGTGCATTCCTGTCCTCTAGCAAACAGAAGAGACTTGGGGGTACACTCCCCCAACTTGTTACCACCCCTCTGTACCCTTAATGCAGACTGCTAGCAACTCATTCATAACTTCTAGTAGAAATACTAAAGGAATGGCATAACATAGAGACATAAGAATAGATGTTCCAGAACTGTTATTTTATGGAAAATGCATGGTTATTAAAACAGGCCTTAGTGCCCCTAGATGCCCTCATAATGCTCCTCTCCCCCTTCCTCATAGTGCCCCCCATAATGTGCCAGAATAAAATGTCCTTTCTTAGTGCTACTTGATGCCCCCGTAGTGCTCCTCTCCTGCATTGTGCCAAATAAAAAAATAAATAATAAACACTAATACTTACCTCGATGCGGCTGTCAGCAATGCGATGCAGGCCTCTTTCGTCCAGTGTACCGTGCTGTGCGCTGCCTGGCTCAGGTGGCACGATGATAATGATGTCATTACACCTTCTGTGCCGGCCTCTGATAGGCTTCAGTCCTAGTGCCTGCAGACTATTAGAGGAATGAGGAAGGGAGATGCCTCTGCCCTGCCCCGTCGCAGCATCCAACTATATCCCTGTCCTGAGGACCGTTGGATATAGAGAGATGAACACTTCCACAATGGAAGTGCTCATTTCACACGGCCCTGCTGCTGCTGCCCCCCATTTATCTCAAGGGCCTTGCCGCCCGAGGCGATCACCTTGTCTAATTGGCAATGCGGCCGTGGGGTCAGAGGAGATCTGGCCGCAACCCGGCAAATATGTTGATAATCGGCTGGACGAAAACTGCTGCCAGAACAACCTGCAAGATCTCACAATACTAGCATGAAATTATCCTAGTAGGGCATTTGCCCAGAGATGCTGTACATTTGACACTACTATAGCAGAAAGGAATTAGATTCTTGATGTAAATGTACAAATGTAAGAAGCACCAGTCTCAAAAGAAGAACATACATACTTGAAGAATAGCAACATGGTCTCCTGTCCTCTTATAGAAACGTCAATATGTTCATTTTTGTGTTTATATGTATATAGATTTATGCTGTTAGAATACTGTAAGCAATAGCTGAAGTAGAAACACACATACAGTTAGTAAATAGGTTAGAAACTGAAGAAGATTTACTGCTGATATGGAAAGTATCATAAATTGTGTATGCAAATCAATGACATATATAAAGTCAGCAGACGTTTTCTGACTTTCATCTACACATGCTGTTATAATATAAAGCTAATAGTTTATCTCCTAGAAATATGTATGATATTGTTGTCAAGAGTCTGAATCCTCATAAAAGAAATAAAAACAAAAAAAAACAAAACCACAGCTATAATTTAAGGTGCTGCGCCCTGTTAAACCATTTTGAGTATGGATGAAACTTGTTGTGGACACATCCCTCAAGGCAAAAGAGCTATCAAGGGTTTAACCTGCCACTCAGTCACAGCTCTGGGAACCAGCAAGTGGACTCAAAGAAACACTGATCTTGTTCATTTCTAATTATTCCTGCTGAAACAAGTCTGAGAAACTGACTGACTTTGACTCCTCCCAAGCTGCACTAATTATCTTCTTAATACAAAAAATGTATATATAGCACTTGAGCAATCTGTATTTGAGCGTAAGGTATCTAAATTGCTGGGAAGGCTTTGTCAGTAATCTAAAAAGATGACAACATGCATCCACCCAATATAATTTACTTGTCGAAGAAAACAGATATAGGTTCCATTTGTGCTTCAGCATAAAACTGCACCTTTACTGATGATAATAAAAATAATGATAATAATTTTCATTTATATAGTGCCACCATATATCAAAGCAATTTAAAATTCAGAAGGTACATATATAAAGTGCTATAGATATCACAGATTTACAGTTTAATACACAATTAAACTACTAGGTGGGCCTTGCTCACAAGAGCTTACAATCTATGAGAAAATGGAGGTAATGCAAATAATAAAATAAGAATAACTAAGGTAAAAGTAAGGTAAAAAATAAAAATTTGGGGGAAAAAATATGTAGAAAAGCTGGCCAAGATGGATAGATGGATGGATGGATGAATGGATGGTTGCGTTACACTAAATTACAAGAATTGTTGAGACTCTCTTGAGAATCACTGTTTATTTGAGCTTGGTAAGAAACCAAACTGGTGACGTTATTGCTCTTTTCAAGTAAAGATGTTTGCACCCAACAATATTTTGCCTTACAAGGCAATATCCATTTTTGCCTGATGTATTTGGATAACAGATTTCCAGTATTACAAATAGTCAGATAAATAATTGTGATAAAAATACTACTGTTTTCACAACTTTGCTAAACAAGAGAGAAAAAAACGAAGCCAAGATTTAATTAAAATGAAAATTGTATTATACGCTTGCTTCATTGTATTTATTTTACATTTCATTATTATAGCAAAAATGTATAGCATAAAAATTAGCTTAAAAGTAGGACAAAGATAGACAAACAAACAAAAAATGTTTTTGGTTAATAAGAAAATAAATATTCTAAGGGCTCGTTCACATCACCGTTAGGGTTTCCGAAAATAACGGAATCCATAGGACGGAAATCAAAACGGACACCTTTAAGAAGTATTCCGTTTTGATCCGTCATAATAGAAGCCTTTGGGAAAGCATAACGGATCCGTCTGGTTTCCGTTATGCTGGACAGAAACCAAAGTTCTGTCGACAAGACTTTGTTTTCTGTCCAGCATAACGGAAACCAGGTGGATCCGTTATCTGTTATCTTGAATTTGTAGTTCAGCCAAGGTGGTTTTTGCTATGCATAGGAGGTTCCTTGCTCCATCCAGTCTAAAACATTCTTCTGGGAGAGATATTGAGTAGGGCAGGAGAGCAGCTGATGTTTGCATGAGGGCTGGAGAGCACCTACTGCCATAATGCTTAGCGCAGAGACACACAGGACCAACACCAGGTGTCATGTTGTGGGGTGCTATTAGCTACCATGCTTCTTTCATCTGGAATTCATGGAAAGAACATTGATCAGCCTTCAGTATGTCCAGAACACCATGGAACCAGTTCTAATGCTTTTTTTCTTACTCAATTAGAAGTTGAGGTGTTCCAACAAGATAATGCCCACATGCACATGCTATACCACATGCTCTTCAGGGTATCCAGCACTTTCCTCGGCCAGCTGGATTGCCAAATCTGTCTCCCATCCAGAATGTCTGGAACTTGAATGGGCAATGGATATCTTTTCAAAGTCTCAGACAAGTGAAGAGAAAATGAAGGCATTTCAGTTGGGCAGCACTTCAAGAATGGACTTTGATTTTAATAAATGCTAACAATTGGAAATTCTTTTAGTGTACGTTCCGGTCAACTTTACTTGTGATTTGGAAATAACAAAGCTGATGACTTTTTATTGATAAAGAGCATTCACATTGATGATTTTTAACATTTATAGGTAATGTATTTATAACCAGCAAAAGTATAAAAGCAATGCAGCATACAATTCAGAATGAAATCGGACACACAATACCACTAGATACATTAAGGTAGAGGCTTCTTCTGATACAAGCTCCTAATTAGTGTTGAGAGAATCAAAGTATCTGAAGTGAATTTCATCCGAAATTTTGGAAAAATTTGATTAGCCGCAAAGCCGAATTTCCTTCCTCAGATCTTGTCTAAAATGGCTTCTGCACATGTTAAAAATTAAAAGCCCGGGAATGTGATATGACCCATAATGCTGTGCGGCTAACCTATCTGCAGCACATCCTCTGTAATGTCACAGCCCTATAAAAAAAACGCATCCCACAAGGTTGTCGCCATTTCAATGTGAGCTGAGCTTAAGGAGAGATGAGACAAGTGCTCATGGGCTAGGGACAGTGTTGAAGAAAACAGTTAAAAAAAGAATATTGGATAGGGAGAGTGCAGGGAGAGTGCAGGGAGAGTGCAGGGAGAGTGCAGGGAGATCATAGGTCGAGTAGTATTTTGTGTCTGTAGAGAGAGCATAGTGAAAGCATAGGGAGAATGCAGGGACAGTGCAGGCTGAGTGTAATCACCCCGTGCATCTTGTTCACCTGCTGACCCATTCAGACTTAATCTGTCCTTATATACATATACACATTATGTGTCAAACTTAGTCTCAACAGACGGTCTAATATATTGGCACATTTATCTTGTTCACCTGCTGCATAATTTATACTTAATAGTTTTACGGGCTAGGGCAACTCTAAAGCCTGCCCATTAGTTCTGGTGATGTCACCGGGCTCACTGCTGGGCAGAAACCTCCACCTAGCAGTCCCTATGGAGAGCATGGTACATCACCGGATCTCCTAAAAAAGCCTTTGCCCTTCGCAATTCAGCGCAGGTCAAAGGAGGGCATCAGAGTATGAAATGCTCTGATGCTCATTTTAGGGGCTTTGCCTGGGTGAAAATGTGGGTATGCCCGGGTTCAGCTCTGAACCAGGACAATCCTTTCAATCTGTTACATTACTGATTCAGTTACTGTACACTTTGGCCAACAGACAGTTGCCCGGGCCCTCCAAAGGAATGAGCAGTGGCAAAAAGGTAGCTGAAGCAGCAGAAGAAGGATTGATGGTAGAAGCAGCTGTAGAAACAGGGCAGAGCAGCCACTGTCATCTTCTGGTTGTGTTTTGACCAACAATCCAGCAGTACTGGAGTGGTTGACTCTTCAACATCATCTCAGGTGACAACAGATACACACAGCCAGGAATCGGTGGGTTTATCTGACACCACACTTAGTTGGCATGGTTCAAGAACAGCCTCTGTGTCCTGACCTGTTTGAACCTGCCTCCTGCTTTTGCTGCCCCTTCTGTCAGCCAAGTAAAGTGTACAACCAGCTCCACTCTGCTTTTCAGGGAGAAGGAGCTTTTTGAGGACAGTCAGCAGTTACAGGCCAGCACAAACTTGGAGGAGAGATCTGCTGCGGACTCTTGTCGGTGATGACAGTCGGGTGGGAGCACATGTTGCGAGAGGTCAGGAACATGCGCAAGAGACAGCTGCCATTTGCAAGAGACAGCTGAGAGTGATATCAGTGAGGAACAAACAATGTACATGGGAGCTGGGTGAAGAGTGGGCATCATCAGAGAGAGGGCGAGGATGACAGTGTGCCCATGAGATAGTAGGGTGGTGGGGGCCCATGAGACAGCAGGGAGGAAGCGTAGCCATGAGATAGCAGGGTGAAGCAGTGGGAGATCTGCAGCCAAAAGCAGGAGGGGTACACAGTCTGCTACTCAGGAGACTATCTGTGAAGAACACACTAGCCTTGCATGGGTTCAAAAAAATAGAGGCAAGCAGACATCAAGCAGTGGTGGAAAATGTCATACTCGCCAGTGTGGTAATTTTTCAGCAAGTTGGTGGAGAATGTTAACATGGTGGTATACTGGATACATGGGCAGAAGTTGAGATGCGGCCAGGGTGTTAATGTTGGCATGATAGCCCTGCATCAGTTAATTAAACTTCACCATACAGTAGAGTGGGAAAAACCATGCCACTCATTTAGTCTTACAGCCTGATGCAGCAACCGCTGCACCTCCCACCTTCCTGCACCCCCACTCCAGCAGTCAGGGCTCGGCAACATCACCAGAAGGAAACTGTTGTTCCTTCCATTGACTTCAATGTCATTTATAGCTTCTGATGATCCTCCTAGTCCTACTCCTCATCAATTGTTTCGACAACAATCAATCACTGAGGAGGTTGCTAAAAGACAACAATATGCATGCACTATCCAACAGTGCACCTGGCCAAGTTACTGATACTAGAGTCCCTTCCTTTCCATGTAGTTGATTATGCACATTTCAGACAACTAATGGCTTGTGCCCACCTAAGGTGGAGAGTCCCAAATCGACATTACTTTTCCAAAAAAAGCTGTCCCAACCCTGTACACTTACGTTGAACAGAAGGTGGGCCAGTACTTGGGCCTCTCTGTGTCTGGTAGAGTTCATGTCAATGCTGATGGCGTTACGTGGTTCTGCACCTGGACAGCCTGGGCGAACTGAGCTGCTGGAGAGGAACTGCTAAGTGTCATCAATAAAGAAATTGAACACTGGCTGTCTCCTTGCCAACTGGAGATAGGAACCATGGTTACTGATAACAGGAAGAACATTTTGTCTGCGCTGCATGAAGGCGGGCATGACACACGTCTTCAATCTCGTTGTCACCTGGTTCCGCAAGTCTTCCACTGTACTGCAAGTGCTATTAAAAATGTCCAAGAAACTGTACATGCGTTTTAGCCAGTCTTACCGTGCAAAACACGGCCCCCCCTTGAGATGCAAAGGCAAAATGCTATTCCCCATTGCCTGATATACAACATTTCCACCCATTGGAACTCCACGTTCCATATGTTAAACCACCTATACAAGCAGAGGATGGTGTTCAATAATTTCTAAATGCAGCAGATGGAAAGGTCTACTTCCCGGTGTAACTTCCATGTTACCCAGTGGCAGCTCATGCTTAATACTTGCCATTTGCTCAGGCCCTTTGAGGAGACAACATCATTTGTGAGTCATCAGAACTATGGGATAAATGATGTCATTCCACTCCTTCACGTCCTGAAGGGGATGCTGACAAATCTTATTGGTGAGGGAACAGAAGATGTGGCACCTATATCTCATGAGGAGGAGGAGGATGAGGAGTTGGACATAAACGCCCAGGAATTCTATACAAAGCTTGGTGGTTTATCTGTCCAAGCAGCTGGAGAGGAGCAGGAGGAGCATGAGAAGCATTAGGAGCTGGAGCGAGAAAATTCAAATGACACCAACAGACCGTGGCAATATGCAGTGGAGATGGAGACAGGGAGGCTCTACAAGTCCCTTGTTCAAATGGCCAGATCCATGCTTTCTTGTTTGCATAGTGACAGCTGCATTGTCAGGATTCGGCAGAGGGATGACTACTGGCTATCCACATTGTTAGACCCTCGCTACTGGTCATAAATATGTGAATTCTTTATACCTTCTGAGAGGGATGCAAAAATGGACTACCACACAGACTTGCTCTGTAGTCACTTGGTTGCTGCTTGTGATCACCATCGCTTGTTCCCACAAAGGTCTGACCATGGCAACCCTCTAGGCTGATGCTCCACTGCCGTGACTGTGGGTCAACTTCAGTCTGGAGTCTACTGAAGAAACCTTCCAGCAGCAGGACATGCAGCAGAGCTTCAACCAGCCTGTGGTGGAATACTTGGACTGCACCCTATCATCTATGATCCAAGATCCCCTGGACTACTGGGCAGTCAAACTTGAATTGTGGTTGTAACTGGGCCAGTTTTCCATGGGCATACTTTCCTGTCAGGCATAGTTACCACTAAGAGAACTTGCCTCCCCTCCTAAAATGTTGAAAGACTAACCTTCATAAACATAAATCAGGCGTGGATCAACCAGGATTTCCAGACACTAGTGCCTGATGCAACAGAATAGATCATTCTGCCACTAATGATCATATTGCAGTGTGCTACCACTCCGGAATATTCTACAAATTGGGCCGTTACTTCTGGCCACGTGCTACTGCCACCTAATTGCTGCCTCTACCCGTCCTACAAAGGGGGTTCTTGGCCTACTGATGTTACATGTACATTTTTTGTAAAAAAAAAAAAAAAAAAGGATATGCATGCACAGATCAGATGCAAAAAACTCCATCTTTGTTTTGGACTCACTCCTGTTTTTGGCCTACACATACTGATCAAATACTAATGCAAAACACTGACCAAAGTCTGACCGTCCAAAAGAAGCCATTAAAGTCCTGCATGCACAACTTTTTTTCCTTGTTCAAAAAACTGATTTCAGATATAAATGGCCAACACTGATGCAAATTGAGTAGAAGACCTCAGACGGTCAGTATTTTTTCAGTGTTGTGAATCAATATTTTATCAAAATTGGTAAGCCAAAAGCAGGACTGGGTCCTGGGTCCAAAACACAGGTAAGATGCAAATAATTCCATTGCATTTTATCTCTGTTTTGGACCCACTCCTGTTTTTAGCACATACTGATCAAATACTGATGCAAAACACTGACCAAAGACTTACCATCTAAAAAAGTCTTTATGGATGCTCAGTAGTAGTCTGTCATGGGGCCACTACTGATACTGATGCTTCTTCCACCATCCCCATTCTGCATGAGGCGACTACTGCTGATGCCACCATCCCCACTTTAATATAGGAAATCCCAGCAGCCGTGTCTTCTTTTTAGAAAAGTATGCTTTTAATTAATTCCTCATAATTAGAGATGAGCGAGTAGTGTTCGATCGAGCCGGTATTCGATCGAATACTACGCTATTCGGCATACTCGATTTCAATCGAGTATAACGGCGATGGCGCACTTAGAATTCGTTTCCCCTCCCACCTTCCCTGGCGCTCTTTTTCCACCAATCAACATGCAGGGGGGGGTATGACAGGCACGCTGAGCACGCTGGCAGCGCGAAAACAGCGTCTACATGGATTGGCTGGAAAAACCATGTGACCTCGAATATTAAAAACTCAGCTCTTCCTGCTCGTACGCATATGCTGCGTGAACTTAGTCAGGGACAGAGGCTGGAGAAGGGACAGACAGGTTTTAGCAGTTGGACAGGCAGGAGCGTGATTAAAAGCCCTTATCAGGGCTACTATAGTGCAGTACAGTGATAGCTTTACTACAAGATACACTTTACAGAGAACGGCTGCCGTATTCAGGGATAGCTGCTGGAGTAGGGACAGAGAGAGGCATTAGTGGTGTATTAGGTGCTCTGCTACATACCAAACTATATTTGGCACTACTGTTCAGCGTTCTTTTTGGCTGAAAAACCCTGTTATATAACTAGTGTGTATATGCACTATCTGATCTGGCAGTATACGGCTGTGAATTTTATTTATTTTTTTAAATACAGTTTATTTGGCTCTAGTGTTCTGGGTTCTGTGTGCCTGCAATACCCTTTTTGTATACCAGGTGTAAATACCCACCGTCTGTACAGTTAGTACACGGCTGTGTACCTTGAAATATACAATATCTAGGCCTTTTAATTGGCCACTATACTGTGCGTTCTCTTGCTAAATTATTTCACATACCTGGTGTAAATACCCACCGTCTGTACAGTTAGTACACGGCAGTGTACCTTGAAATATACAATATCTAGGCCTTTTAATTGGCCACTATACTGTGCGTTCTCTTACTAAATTATTTCACATACCTGGTGTAAATACCCACCGTCTGAGCAGTTAGTACACGGCTGTGTACCTTGAAATATACAATATCTAGGCCTTTTAATTGGCCACTATACTGTGCGTTCTCTTGCTAAATTATTTCACATACCTGGTGTAAATACCCACCGTCTGAGCAGTTAGTACACGGCTGTGTACCTTGAAATATACAATATCTAGGCCTTTTAATTGGCCACTGTACTGTGCGTTCTCTTGCTAAATTTTTTCACATACCTGGTGTAAATACCCACCGTCTGTTCAGTTAGTACACGGCTGTGTACCTTGAAATATACAATATCTAGGCCTTTTAATTGGCCACTATACTGTGCGTTCTCTTGCTAAATTATTTCACATACCTGGTGTAAATACCCACCGTCTGAGCAGTTAGTACACGGCTGTGTACCTTGAAATATACAATATCTAGGCCTTTTAATTGGCCACTATACTGTGCGTTCTCTTGCTAAATTATTTCACATACCTGGTGTAAATACCCACCGTCTGAGCAGTTAGTACACGGCTGTGTACCTTGAAATATACAATATCTAGGCCTTTTAATTGGCCACTATACTGTGCGTTCTCTTGCTAAATTATTTTAAAAACCTGGTGTAAATACCCACCGTCTGAGCAGTTAGTACACGGCTGTGTACCTTGAAATATACAATATCTAGGCCTTTTAATTGGCCACTATACTGTGCGTTCTCTTGCTAAATTATTTCACATACCTGGTGTAAATACCCACCGTCTGAGCAGTTAGTACACGGCTGTGTACCTTGAAATATACAATATCTAGGCCTTTTAATTGGCCACTATACTGTGCGTTCTCTTGCTAAATTATTTCACATACCTGGTGTAAATACCCATCGTCTGTACAGTTAGTACACGGCAGTGTACCTTGAAATATACAATATCTAGGCCTTTTAATTGGCCACTATACTGTGCGTTCTCTTGCTAAATTATTTCACATACCTGGTGTAAATACCCACCGTCTGAGCAGTTAGTACACGGCTGTGTACCTTGAAATATACAATATCTAGGCCTTTTAATTGGCCACTATACTGTGCGTTCTCTTGCTAAATTATTTTAAAAACCTGGTGTAAATACCCACCGTCTGAGCAGTTAGTACACGGCTGTGTACCTTGAAATATACAATATCTAGGCCTTTTAATTGGCCACTATACTGTGCGTTCTCTTGCTAAATTATTTCACATACCTGGTGTAAATACCCACCGTCTGAGCAGTTAGTACAAGGCTGTGTACCTTGAAATATACAATATCTAGGCCTTTTAATTGGCCACTATACTGTGCGTTCTCTTGCTAAATTATTTCACATACCTGGTGTAAATACCCACCGTCTGTTCAGTTAGTACACGGCTGTGTACCTTGAAATATACAATATCTAGGCCTTTTAATTGGCCACTGTACTGTGCGTTCTCTTGCTAAATTATTTCACATACCTGGTGTAAATACCCACCGTCTGAGCAGTTAGTACACGGCTGTGTACCTTGAAATATACAATATCTAGGCCTTTTAATTGGCCACTATACTGTGCATTCTCTTGCTAAATTATTTCACATACCTGGTGTAAATACCCACCGTCTGAGCAGTTAGTACACGGCTGTGTACCTTGAAATATACAATATCTAGGCCTTTTAATTGGCCACTATACTGTGCGTTCTCTTGCTAAATTATTTTAAAAACCTGGTGTAAATACCCACCGTCTGAGCAGTTAGTACACGGCTGTGTACCTTGAAATATACAATATCTAGGCCTTTTAATTGGCCACTATACTGTGCGTTCTCTTGCTAAATTATTTCACATACCTGGTGTAAATACCCACCGTCTGAGCAGTTAGTACACGGCTGTGTACCTTGAAATATACAATATCTAGGCCTTTTAATTGGCCACTGTACTGTGCGTTCTCTTGCTAAATTATTTCACATACCTGGTGTAAATACCCACCGTCTGTACAGTTAGTACACGGCAGTGTACCTTGAAATATACAATATCTAGGCCTTTTAATTGGCCACTATACTGTGCGTTCTCTTGCTAAATTATTTCACATACCTGGTGTAAATACCCACCGTCTGAGCAGTTAGTACACGGCTGTGTACCTTGAAATATACAATATCTAGGCCTTTTAATTGGCCACTATACTGTGCGTTCTCTTGCTAAATTATTTCACATACCTGGTGTAAATACCCACCGTCTGTTCAGTTAGTACACGGCTGTGTACCTTGAAATATACAATATCTAGGCCTTTGAATTGGCCACTGTACTGTGCGTTCTCTTGCTAAATTATTTCACATACCTGGTGTAAATACCCACCGTCTGAGCAGTTAGTACACGGCTGTGTACCTTGAAATATACAATATCTAGGCCTTTTAATTGGCCACTGTACTGTGCGTTCTCTTGCTAAATTATTTCACATACCTGGTGTAAATACCCACCGTCTGAGCAGTTAGTATACGGCTGTGTACCTTGAAATATACAATATCTAGGCCTTTTAATTGGCCACTATACTGTGCGTTCTCTTGCTAAATTATTTCACATACCTAATTATATACCCAAATATTGTATTTGCAACCAAAAAAAAATAAAATGCGGAGGGGGGCTAGCGGAATCGGACGTGGACGAGGACGGGGGCACGGAAATGCTGTTGGTGGCCTTGTTGAAGCCAGTGGGGATACAATGCGTGCTGGTGAGGGTCAGCCAGGATCCCACTCATCCAGAATCCCTGCCTTTATGGGACAGTTAAGCAGGGGGCGAGTTACACCGCTGTTGAGGCCTGAGCAGGTTGAACAGGTGGTGCAATGGATAGCCGATAGCGCTTCCACACAGTTGTCCACCAGCCAGTCATCCACACAGTCTCACTCTGACCCTCCTTCCTCCACACTTGGCCAACAGAGTCATCCCACCCTTGACCCCTCCCAGGAGCTCTTTTCGGGTCCTTTTTCAGATGTGCCGGAAGAATCCCAGGAGCTAGCAGAGGAATTTGTTTGTAGTGATGCCCAAACACTTGAGTTTTCGCCATCTCCTGCTGATGTGGACCCTGAACCAGCATCTGTTATCATGAGCGATGATGATGATGAGACGCAGTTGCCATCAAGGGAGGCTGTTGGAATGTCCAGTGGGCAGGAGGAGGAGCAGAGTGAGGAAGAGGAGGTGGTGGATGACGAAATGACCGACCCCACTTGGCCAGGGGTGATGTCCAGCGGGGAAAGCAATGGAGAGGTGGTGGTCTGCGCAGCACCGAAAAAGGCAGCAAGAGGCAGAGGGATGTCCACAGCCAGAGGGATGTCCACAGGCAGAGGGATGTCCAGAGGCAGAGGGATGTCCACAGGCAGAGGACAGTCCAGACAGAGTAGTGAGGCCACAGCCAGCACGGCCGAAGCTGTTCCCGGCAGCGGGCAGTCGCGCGAAGCTCCCCCATCGAGGCCTCGTAAATCTGTGGTGTGGAAATTTTTTAATGTTTGTGCGGATGACAAACTGAGCGCGGTTTGCACACTCTGCCACTCAAAACTGAGTAGGGGCTCTGAGAAGAGCAATCTGACCACCTCAGGCATGCGGCGTCACTTGGAAGTCAAGCACTGGGCTGAGTGGGAGAGAGCAAACGCAATACAACCTGCGCCCGGTCCTGCTGCCACTGCCTCTTCCCCTTTGTTGTGTGCTGCCACTGCGGTCCAGACCTCCAGCCAGGACACCTCCACATCTGCCTCGGCTACTTTGGGGCCTTCTCCTTCAGCCTCCCCTTCCCCCGCCTCTTCGCCTGCACCTTCACACTCCTCGTCCCATCAACTGTCCATCTCGCAGGCGTTCGACCGCAGGCGGAAGTACGCCTCGAGTCACCCCCAAGCCCAAGCCTTAAACTGCCACATCTCCAAACTGCTGGCCCTGGAGATGTTGCCGTTTAGGCTTGTGGAGACGCAGGCCTTCCGCGACCTGATGGCGGCTGCCGCACCTCGCTATTCCGTCCCCAGCCGCCACTACTTTTCCCGGAGTGCCGTCCCCGCCCTGCACCAGCACGTGTCGCGTAACATCAGGCGGGCCCTGAGGTACGCAGTCAGCGCAAAGGTCCACTTGACCACCGACTCGTGGACAAGCGCTTGCGGCCAGGGACGCTACATCTCTTTGACGGCACACTGGGTGAATGTAGTGGAAGCGGGGACGGGGTCGCAAACAGAGACGGCCTACCTACCACCCCCGCCCAAGATTGCCAGCATGGGTTCTGATAAACCCTCCTCCTCCTCCTCCTCTGCCTTAACATCGCCCTCAGCCGCTAGCTGGAAGCGTTGCAGCACTGGCGCGGGGAGACGTCAGCAGGCGGTGCTTAAGCTCATCAGCTTGGGCGACAGTAAGCACAGCGCCCCAGAGGTGAGGGACGCCATATTGCAGCAGACGGAGATGTGGCTGTCGCCGCTGCAGCTAGGACCAGGCATGGTCGTGTGCGATAACGGCCGTAACCTGGTGGCGGCTCTGGAGCTTGCCGAACTCAATCACGTACCATGCCTGGCCCACGTTTTTAATCTGGTAGTCCAAAAATTTCTAAAGACTTACCCCAACCTGGCAGAGCTACTGGTGAAAGTGCGGCGCTTGTGCGCTCACTTTCGGAAGTCAACTGTAGCTGCTGCTAGCTTAAAAAAACTCCAGCAACGCCTCCATTTGCCTGAACATCGGCTGTTGTGCGACCTGCCGACTCGCTGGAATTCCACCTATTCCATGTTGGCCAGGGTGTGTGAGCAGCAGAGAGCATTGATGGAGTACCAGATTATGAATCCACGCGTGCCTCCAACTCAGCTCCCTCAGTTTGCCAACCACGAGTGGCCATGGATGGCAGACATATGCGATGTACTGCGTATCTTTGAGGAGTCCACCAAGAAGGTCAGCAGCGAGGACGCTATAGTGAGCGTAACCATCCCGCTCCTATGCGTCCTTAAAGAATCGCTCATCGCAATAAGGGAGAACGCATTGCACGCAGAGGAGACGGGGGTAGGCGGAGACGCAACGGAGCTACACAGTCAGACCACACTTTTGTCTGCTTCACGGTGGCAGTTGCAGGAGGAGGAGGATGAGGAGGAGGACGACGTGGAGGTGGCTGTGGAAGAGGAGGAGGATGCTGGCGGCGAGGGTAGCAGTCAGGCTGTGTGCGTCCCATTGGTTCAGCGCGGATGAGGCGGAGAGGAGGCGGAAGAGGAAGAGGAGGAAATGGCAAGTGATCCTTCTGGTGGGGGCAGTGACGTCATGCCTATTCAGAGTCTGGCACACATGGCTGACTTCATGCTGGGCTGCTTTTCCCGGGACACACGTGTTGTCCGGATAGTGGAGAACAAACTGTACTGGGTCTTCGCACTCCTGGACCCCCGGTATAAAGATAACGTCTCCTCTTTTATTCCGGTAGAGGAGAGGACGAATCGATTGCTGGAATACCAGAGGGAACTCGTGCAGAACATGATGGAGATTTTCCCACCCACCATCGCTGGCGGCAGAGAGGAGAGGGTCTCCCAGAGTCCCACAACATCGATCAGGCCCACAGCCACCAGGGGAACACTCTCCAAGGTGTGGGACACGTTCATGGCACCCCCTCGTGCAACTTCCATCACTGCGGGGCCCGCTATCAGCAGGAGGGACAAGTATCGGCGGATGTTGCGGGAGTTCCTGGCAGACCGCACCCCTGTCCTCCCCCATCCCTCGGCGTCCTACACTTACTGGGTCTCCAAGTTGGACACGTGGCTGGAACTGTCCCTGTACGCCTTGGAGGTGCTTGCCTGCCCTGCCGCCAGCGTGCTATCAGAAAGGGTGTTCAGCGCAGCCGGGGGCATTATAACCGATAAGCGCAGCCGCCTGTCAACCGACAGTGCCGACAGGCTGACGCTAATCAAAATGAACAGCAAGTGGATTGACCCGGACTTTGCTTCTCCAACCGTGGAAAGCAGCCAAAAGTGAAGTGCCATCTGTATGAAGTGCCATTTCCTCCTCCACCTCCTCCTCCTCCTTAACCGCCGTAGAATTGCTCCGTAAATAA
This sequence comes from Rhinella marina, assembly GCA_900303285.1. Lineage (NCBI taxonomy): Eukaryota > Metazoa > Chordata > Amphibia > Anura > Bufonidae > Rhinella > Rhinella marina. The sequence continues at coordinate 23,771 of ONZH01025333.1, read as the reverse complement.
GAAAAATTTATATATTTATGGCTCACCTCTTGGGCCTCCACAAAATGTTTAAGAGGTCTCACCTCTTGGGCCTCCATATAATTTTTAACAGGTCTCACCTCTTGGGCCTCCACATAATTTTTAAGAGGTCTCACCTCTTGGGCCTGCACAAAATGTTTAAGAGGTCTCACCTCTTGGGCCTCCACATAATTTTTAAGAGGTCTCACCTCTTGGGCCTCCGCAAAATCTTTAAGAGGTCTCACCTCTTGGGCCTCCACATAATTTTTAACAGGTCTCACCTCTTGGGCCTCCACATAATTTTTAAGAGGTCTCACCTCTTGGGCCTGCACAAAATGTTTAAGAGGTCTCACCTCTTGGGCCTCCACAAAATCTTTAAGAGGTCTCACCTCTTGGGCCTCCACATAATTTTTAAGAGGTCTCACCTCTTGGGCCTCCACAAAATGTTTAAGAGGTGTCACCTCTTGGGCCTCCACATAATTTTTAACAGGTCTCACCTCTTGGGCCTCCACATAATTTTTAAGAGGTCTCACCTCTTGGGCCTCCACAAAATCTTTAAGAGGTCTCACCTCTTGGGCCTCCACAAAATCTTTAAGAGGTCTCACCTCTTGGGCCTCCACAAAATCTTTAAGAGGTCTCACCTCTTGGGCCTCCACAAAATCTTTAAGAGGTCTCACCTCTTGGGCCTCCACAAAATCTTTAAGAGGTCTCACCTCTTGGGCCTCCACAAAATCTTTAAGAGGTCTCACCTCTTGGGCCTCCACATAATTTTTAAGAGGTGTCACCTCTTGGGCCTCCACAAAATCTTTAGGAGGTCTCACCTCTTGGGCCTCCACATAATTTTTAAGAGGTCTCACCTCTTGGGCCTCCACAAAATCTTTAAGAGGTCTCACCTCTTGGGCCTCCACATAATTTTTAAGAGGTGTCACCTCTTGGGCCTCCACAAAATCTTTAAGAGGTCTCACCTCTTGGGCCTCCACATAATTTTTAACCCGTCTCACCTCTTGGGCCTCCACATAATTTTTAACAGGTCTCACCTCTTGGGCCTCCACAAAATCTTTAAGAGGTCTCACCTCTTGGGCCTCCACATAATTTTTAACAGGTCACACCTCTTGGGCCTCCACATAATTTTTAAGAGGTCTCACCTCTTGGGCCTCCACAAAATCTTTAAGAGGTCTCACCTCTTGGGCCTCCACATAATTTTTAAGAGGTGTCACCTCTTGGGCCTCCACAAAATCTTTAAGAGGTCTCACCTCTTGGGCCTCCACATAATTTTTAAGAGGTGTCACCTCTTGGGCCTCCACAAAATCTTTAAGAGGTCTCACCTCTTGGGCCTCCACATAATTTTTAAACCCGTCTCACCTCTTGGGCCTCCACATAATTTTTAACAGGTCTCACCTCTTGGGCCTCCACAAAATCTTTAAGAGGTCTCACCTCTTGGGCCTCCGCAAAATCTTTAAGAGGTCTCACCTCTTGGGCCTCCACATAATTTTTAACAGGTCTCACCTCTTGGGCCTCCACATAATTTTTAACAGGTCTCACCTCTTGGGCCTCCACATAATTTTTAAGAGGTCTCACCTCTTGGGCCTCCACAAAATCTTTAAGAGGTCTCACCTCTTGGGTCTCCACAAAATTTTCCATGAGCCTCTGGCCAGCCCACAACCTCTTCCTGCCTTTTGCGGTCCTACGCATCCCTCAACATCCCCACTGCTTTACCTGCTAGACATGACACTGGGCCAGGTCGGGTCACTGACATCTCAAGCGCCAACAATTTGGGCATTTTAAGGCTTCTGCATGTGTTTGAGTTGTTTTTACATTTTAAAGAAGACATGTCTGACCACATCTCACACACACACACACAATGACAATTAGGGGTGGGGTCTATTTGCTTTCCCCTTTGCCTATGCCATCTGTGGTTGTCATAGGCAACGTGATTTTAAGGGGTGCAGAATTTTATCTTCTTTTTTGTCTAGTTTGGCTTGGGGTCCATGGCAATGTAGAGGAAAGAAGGTTTCCTTGTATGGTCTCACTTTACAGAGAGGTTACATTGTCTTTGGAGTGTATTGTTGAGAGGCTGTGATAGTGGCGTAATAGTGCGACTTGGGCGCGTTATATGCACCCAGACATGCTTCCCCTGCTGTCCCAGTTGCATTCCAGCAGTGTTGGCATCCTTTTCTGAGGTTTCAGGGTGGACTTGGTGACCTCCAAGTGGTCGAATTGAGATTTCCAAGTGGCGAGCATTTTTTTCCCATAAACTTTAATGGGATTCGATATTCGGTCGAATAGTCAAATTTCGCGGTCTATTCGAATCGAATTTCGAACTTTCGAATATTTCACTACTCGCTCATCTCTACTCATAATATACAGTGTGTACAAGGATGTGTTTCAGCAAATAATGCCAGAGTCAGGGTCAGATCTAAAAGTCATTGTGACCCTGACGCCTGACGAGTGAGTCATCAAGGGTCACACATCACTTGAATTTGCCTCTTTTCTAGGGCTCAATAAAATGTGAATTGTTCTTGAAGACCAATAGGGGTTTTGAACCCCAGAAGTCTACATGGGAGGCAAGTGTCTAACCACTGAACTATACGTTTAGCCAGTAACCTGCAAGATTTTCTTCATCTATGTGATTCAGCACAAAGTACAATGAAGCTAAAAGTCATTGCAACCCTAATGCCTGAAGTCCAGGGTCAGGTGTCAGGGTCAGGTGTCAGGGTCAGGTGTCAGGTGTCAGATCTAAAAGTCATTGTGAACCTGACGCCTGACGAGTCAGTCATCAAGGGTCACACATCACTTGAATTTGCCTCTTTTCTAGGGCTCAATAAAATGTAAACTTTTTTTAAAGACCGATAGAGGTTTTGAACCCCAAAAGTCTACATGGGAGGCAAGTGTCTAACTACTGAGCTATAGGTTTAGACAGTAATCTGAAAGATTGTATTCATCTATGTGATTCAGCACATGTAAAGTACAATGAAGCTAAAATTAATTGCGACCCTGATGCCTGAAGTCCAGGGTCAGGTGTCAGGGTCAAGTATGACACTGGCATTATTTTGATACTTGACTCTGATATCTGACCATATCCTAAAATGAACATTATCAGGCAAATCAAGAGAGATCTGTATGTGAAAACATGTATAATTCAATTTTATTTTCAAAAGGAATAAAAAAGCTGATAGTTTCAACCTACAGATACAGCATAGCCATCCAACTATTGCTCAGCCTTTTAAACATGCTTTCTGACATAACTAGGATAATAGCCTAGCCAGCCTCACATCTACAAATAACTCTTACAGGACAAAAGCAAGCTATTAGAGTTAAGCTGGAAGAATTGGCTTTTCTAGCTGAGAGGCCTTAGGGGCCCTCTGGGTAGGTACTGCTTCTATTATGGAGACCACTTTGTATATGTAATGACTATTGTAGGCTAGGCAATTCTCCTATTGGTTTCTGGGAAATTATATGCAAATTAGTATGTCTACCATCAGCTGACATCAGAAAGAATTACCTTTCTTAACTATTTTTGTAAGGAAATCTAATTTAAAACAGGCTATGAAGTACATGTATTATGTATTCATAGTTATGCTCATGAGACTATTCCATTTTACTTTAAGGTCACACTTTTTTTCTTGTCAACAGATCACTGGCAAATTTCTGTATCCATCCAATTGTAATAAAGGTATATGCATGTATATGAAATATAAAAAAATCATACTGTACTAGACACCTAAGGATAAAGTTATTTTCGCAGTAATAATACAAATCAATGTTGTCAGTTATCTTTTAACTTCCAGTTAAAAAGTAATTTCCATTTATTTTGAAAGCTTATATTTTCTGGGTAAAATGCATTATTTATTCATAGACTTGTTTCTGAAAATGACATCTTAAATTACTCTATAATATTTAGTAATTGCACCCATTGTACAACATTTTACGTTTTTTTTTAGCTTGTAGTCTCAATCTACCTCTGCAAAATGTTAGATATGCAAAAACAAAAAAAAAAAAATACTTCAAATCCTGTTATAACAGGTAGGAGCTTATGAAAAGTAAAATGTAGGATTTACTATACTTTGTAACAAATAGAAGGGAAAAGAATAAAAGGTCTAGTCTGGGAGAAATATGGACAATTGATTTCATTAAATTATTTGTAATCATACGCTGTATGCATGCTAAGGTCTTTAGGCACATAAATTTGGCACTAGTATTTTTTTACATTAAAAAAAAAAATCCACCTGAATTTTTTGATGTGGTTTTTAAGTGTTTTTTTTCTTGCTTTTTTCCCTATAGTGAAAGAGAAAGTCAAAACATGTGGGAAAAAAAAACACCAGCACTCCCACATGCTGTATTAAATTAGAAATTAAGGATAAAAAACCTAATAAACAAATATGGCAGTAGCAAAATGCTTGTGTGGCCTGTATATTATATTTCTCATAGACCTTCAGCTAACATCTATAGCTGGCACTTAAATGGCAAAAATGTATGAAAAATGCAGGTGCAAACAAAATGACTAAAATGCAAAGGTGCAGAAAAACAGTGTGAAAGCACTCTTACTGAGCGGTATAAGTAGGCAAAAAAAAGGACAAAACATAGAAAGAAAAAACACATTCAAGATTGTAGCTTTTAGAAATTAGTGTTGCTCAAGTCTACAATATATCATTTGGTTCTGTACACAAAAAAAGTATTACCTGGATGGAAAAATGTATGCAGGTAAAAGACTTCCAAGCATTTGATCAATTAAGAAACACACATAACAGTAACTCCTGGGAAGAACTGAAAAAGGCATCATGGTCCACAAAGCTCCAATGTTTCTTTTAGGCCTTGTTCATACTTCAGTTATTTGATCAGTTATTTCCATCAGTTATTGTGAGCCAAAACCAGGAGTGGATGCTACACAGAGATAAGGTGTAATGGAAAGATCTACACCTGTTCAGTGTTTTTGACCCACACCTGGCTTTAGCTCAAAATAACTAATGGGAAAAACTGATCAAATAACTGAAGTGTGAACAAGGCCTTACATGAACTATGTCATTACAGGGATCCCCTGCTGAGCTCTAACAGGCCAGAGCTAATGCCATTGCTGGTTGCTGCAGTGTAGCAATGTTGTTGTTATTATATACAGCATACTTGTAAGAGGGGTAGGGGAGTGCTTGTCAGTGACTGACATAGATTTAGCAGGTTTAACAGCAACATGTGTTTACTTGGTATAAAGGTTTATAAAGGTTTGGTTTTAACCTAATCGCTCTAGTACTTTACAAACACACCGTATATGGAGGTTAGAATTCTTAGCAGAGGCACTATGCTTGGCAGTTACAGTAGCAGGCACACAGTCTCTTACGACTCTCCTCTGCAGGTGTATACTCCACTTAGCAGGACTTTTTGTAGTCACAGGTCTCAAAGTAGTTTATTCCACAGCAGTGGGCACACAGTTCAGTACACAATATCATTCATTGTGTTATTTCCTTCACAATATATTAAGACACATGTCAATACAGGTTTAACTTTCTCAAGGTTCCATAGATAAGCAGACTTGGCTGGTCACAATCACAGGGTGTTCTCTCTTGGGAAGGTATTCACTTCAGGCTAGGCATTGGTCCAGAACCAGCCACAGACGTCAAGGCTGCTCCAGTGCAGTACAGCAGGCCCAGTTATATAATTCAATTGAGAGTAAGCTACAGTTTCCCTTTATCAGGCTTACATGACGACAACCTTAGGGTGCTTCCATATGTGACCAAGACTCAGCCAGAGCTGCATGCCTATGCCTTAAAAGAAGACTGTACGTTCAATAATCAAATTACATTTACAGGCTACATGTATCCATCCACTGATAGCCTGTAAATAAAGTGTGCATTTTGGCAATATGCCAGTAGTAAGTAACTGGCAGGTGGTCATTTGACACACATAACCACATGGATATTCCAGCACTTGGGGTGAATAGTCAGTATAGATATATTATTAAAAGTATCATTCCTATCAACTTGTAGGAAAACAGGCCGAACTGGATGGACAGATGTCTTTTTTCGGCCTTATAAACTATGTTACTATGTTACTATGTTTAAACAACATAGATTTTATTATGTCTGGTGCAAAGCAAAAAAAGAAAGCATTCCAAACTATCAACTCCATAATAGTCAATTATGATGATGACAAAATAAGAACACTCAGCGGCCTCAGGATGTATATAACTTAAGGTTTTCTGGATTAGGAAAGGTGTAGTTAATGTTAACAATTAAATCGTACAGAAATGATGTGGAAGGACTATGAGCAACATCTCTTACTAATACAGTATTATTGATAAGGAAATAAAATTATTCTGTATATAGTTTTGATAAAATACATCACCCATCTGGTTTAACATATTATCCTACAGCATTGATCCAGAGAAATCAATAAAAGTAATTATTTTCTAGACTCCAGGTAGGGCAAACAGAATAATTCCCTGGATTAAGTACCCATATCCAGAAATCCAGTCAGGGGCGGATTGGCTATGTATCCAACTGTGAAAATTACCTGTGGGGCGATTGCTTTTACTATGCAGTGGACCACCACAGCCAGACCTCACTTCTCACATTGTGGTTTCCGTAATACAGTGCAGCCTTCCCTACAATACACATGGCAGGCTGTAGCCTGCCATGTGTATTGCAGCTCTATGCATTGTACCTGTATTACCCTCAGCAGAAGACAGCCTATCTCTGCCTTTAACTTTACTGATTGCTGTGCTGCCTTCGGCTTCAACCTGAGCTTGATAGCTCTGGACCACAAGAGCTGTGGGTGGTGCAGAGCTGAGTCTCCAAACGGAAGAAGAACGTGCTTATGACACTACACTCTACCTAACTGGACAAGTTGTGGGGGCCAATTTTCTCATCCACATCTTCATGGTGCTCATTTTCCCACTGGCCTATTCAGTAAGCCACCTGATGCTCAAGGTTGGTAAGAAGGAGTGAGGCATGTGAGGATATGGATGCCTCTCTAGCTTTAGGACTACCAGTCCCATCATACTGGCTGCTTGCTGGGTCTTATTGTTTTCCATTCCTTGGGTTTTGCCTTGTTGTTAACCAAAGAAGTAAAGATCCCCTGGATATCAGAATTATCTGAACCTTGTATAGTAATTACCTCTGACAGCAGATATGCCATTGTGATCAGTGTTCTGGCTGATGTTGCTGATCTCCAGAATTGAACTGTTCTAGCTGATCACATTTAGAACATTTTTCTAGTGAATAATAGTTAACCCAATACAACAATATGGGCCTTTTACAAAAGCCAATGATCAACCTGAAAGAGTAACTGCTTATTTATCTGCTAATTGGATTTTTTATGTTGGCAGTACATTTCCTGTTTAAATGGTAGATATGCTGCTGACAGTAACTTAAATGAGCCAGTCGTTTATAGCTGTTTGGGTGATTATCAGCCTGTGAACATCCTTAGGCTACTTTCACACTAGCGTTTTAAAATTCCGGTATTGAGTTCCGTCATAGGGGCTCAATGCCGGAATAAAACGCTTCAGTTTTGTCCCCATTCATTGTCAATGGGGACAAAACTGAACTGAAGACAACGGAATGCTCCTGAAAGCATTCCGTTCCGTCTTCAGACCGGAGAACAAACCGCAGCATGCTGCGGTTTGCTCTCCGGTCCAGGCATCCGCATCAAGACGGATCCGGAATGACCCCCAATGCAAGTCAATGGGGGTGGATCCGTCTGGTGTGACCATAATGGTAACCGGATCCGCCCTCCATTGACTTTCAATGGAGTCCATTACGGATCCGGCTACACATAGACACATACAGACATACACATAAACATAAACATACACACACATAAAGACATACAAACAGACATACATACTTACATGCTCCCGGCAGGTCTTCGGAGCGTCAGAGGGACAGGACGGCTCACACAGGTCACGATTCCCCACAGCGCCCTCTGCTGGGCGCCTGGTGGAATCGTCATCAGATGACGATTCCACCAGGCGCCCAGCAGAGGGCGCTGTGGGGAATCGTGACCTGTGTGAGCCGTCCTGTCCCTCTCACGCTCCGAAGACCTGCCGGGGAGCATGTAAGTATGTATGTGTGTTTGTTTGTCTATATGTGTGTGTATGTTTATGTTTATGTGTATGTATGTACTGTGTGACATGTGTGGGGCCGGAGCGCGGTTCCGGCTCCACACATGTCACTGCGGCAGGCCTGATCCGGCAGCACCCTTCACCTGCCGGATCAGGCCTGCCGCCAGTGTGAAAGTAGCCTTAGACAAGTGGTGATCGATTCGCTATATTGATGGTGAAAATCTACCCATGTAAAAGGACCTAGCCATACCCAGTAGATGTATATTGGCCAAAATCTTCAATTTCAGTGGGACTAGCCAACTATCTAATGCAGGGATCAGCAATCTCCAGCACTCCAGCTGTTTTAAAACTACAACTCCCAGAATCCTCCTTTCACTTTTATGAAAGTTACAAGAACAGCTAAGTTTTCATGCTGGGAGTTGTAGTTTCACAGCAATTGGAAATCTGAAGGTTGCTTATCCCTAATTTAATGGCTATGGAGACTTTTTTATGGGAGATGTCAGAGGAGATTGAGTGCTGAATGCGGTTATGCTGGGGCAGTATGTTGTACTGCACTATGGTATTTGGTACTGCTGGGCAGAATATTGTGTTGTGCTGTGATATTTGGTTCTCCTCTGGCAGTATATTGTGTTATTTGGCGCTGCTGAGCTGGCAATGTATTGTGATGCACTGTGGTATTAGGTTGTTGGGGCAGTATATTGTGCTTCTCTGTGGTATTTGGTTCTACTGGTGCAATATATTGTGTTGTTCTTTGGTATTTGATTCTGCGGCAGAGCCAAATACCAAAGTGTAGCACAATACACTGCCACTGTATGGTATTGATGGCCCTGCCTATGTGTGTTAGCCCCTCCTACTTGTGTTTGCCTACCTTCTGTTAATTTGGGTCCACCTACAACACGGGGACTATTTTAGTTTTCTTTTCTCAAGGGCCTATTTAAATTCCCAGTCCACAGCTGAATCCAGTACATATAGTATAACTTGTAATATCGTGTATTTCTACAATGGCATTCTTAGCCTTTTAAAAATCTTTTCACAACGTAACCATCAAAATATCATGGGCACAGAGCTCCGCAGACTTGCTGCTCATATAGGACATCAATCTTCTCTATGATGATATAGAAACCTTATGTCCTCTAGGTGTTTTTGCTTTCATCAGATAATACCTGTATTGTGCTTTCATGAGATTGAGTTTAAGTATTCCAAAATTCAATAATATATTTGTTACAGTCTATCTAATTCATTCATTGCATTGGATGTTTTAATTCAATTCTACAGCTATACACAATATACACATCTGTAGCATAAGTCATGATTTTTTTTTAATGCGACCCTGAGTGTTTAAAAAAGTTTGCATTATGGCTGTGCTTCTTTGTACAATTATAACTGTGAAGGAATCTTTTTCTGTCTAATTATTGCCCTCATTAGCTGCACAGCTAGAGGCATTTCTTTCACAAGTGGCGTAATTTCCTTTACTTTCCACTATGTTTGTTTTCAGCTCCGGCGCCCACAGAACAGATAAGGAGGAATAATTAATACTTACAGACACAGAAGGCTCATGTGATGTTCAGAAGCAGTGTAGAAGCAGTTCCTTCATCAGGCTTCTACACTGCTTTTTTATCTCAGCTAGCTCTGACATGCACTCACTTCCTCTCTGCCGTCATCTTTGTGTCTGTTACTAGGGACAGATCTTGACTGACAATGGCAGTGGACTACAAATTAGATGGAGGTGAGACCTCTAGTGGCCATGACTTTAGACCTTTCTTTTTTTTTAAGGTCGATGCAGGCATATTTTTAAAATGAAGTGATTTAGAAATTTGTTATTTACACCATTCTCTATTAAATGAAATTCAATTATGTGAAATTACAGTGGCTCTTTAAAGGTAAAATTATATACTTGCCATGTGCATCGGTGCTTCTTTTGATGCATCCCATGATTTTGTTTGTCTTGGCAGCAGCTGCCTACCACTGGTTGCTACATTTCCATTTATCATCCAACATCCCAGCATTTTTCCATTTCATATCTAATGATAGCATTTTTTTTTCCATCCCAAAGTGAAAGCTTACATTTATATGCATGATGGCTTTTTTGGGGGTTCCTCTGTCCAAGCCTCCAACTCTAAATTCATCTTTAATATAAGCACACCCATTTTTTACAGTACTTATACAGTTTGATGTTATCTGAACCCACATTTTACTCTCTAAGTCCTCCATAACACCATTAATAAATATATTTATGAAAAAGCAGGGGTCAATGCTGACATCTGTGGTACCCAACTAGTAGCACTGAACCATTCTAATAACCATTCTCTCTCTTCTTTCCTACAGCCAATTAGTTACCCAATTACATATATTTTCTCCTAATCCCAGTTCTTATTTTAAGCACCGACCTTTTATGTAGAACAGTCTCAAAACTTTACATAAATCTAGATAATAGGCCATAGGCGTTCCTAGGTCTAGTTTAGAATATTTTGCGGGGTAGTTTCACACACAGCATTACTTGATAAAACGTCTCTTCAGTTTTTGATGCAGTTTTCTTGAGTCAAAGCCAGGAGGCATGTTGAATCCACTTCTGGTTTTGGTTTCTAAAACTGCATTTAAACTGCCCGAAACTGTGGTATTCTTTGTGTGAAACCAGGATTAATTTGGAATCAACTCTGTTGTTTTTTAGATTTTCATGCATATCTTGAAATAAACACAGAAGTGGATACAAAGGGGAGGTGATGTATTATTTTTTCCCCTTCTCCTATTTGGATTTATTTTTGGCTTTGGCTATTAAAAAAATACAAAAAATACAAAAACCGCATGTGTGATTCCAACCTTAAAGAGCCTCTGTCAGCATGATCATTTATTAAAATTATTATTATTAATTATTCTCTTGCCCTTTGTACAAAGCTCTGTCCACTGTCACCAATAATTAGAGGCAACGCAAAAGTAAGACACAGAGCATTAGCAAAAACATACATTCCTAGAGTAATACACACTGACACCAATGACTGGATAGGACATATTAACACTGGACTACCAATGATTGTGAGTCACGGTGCAAAAATGAATATGTACTGTAGCTGCAGCAGTTGATCCTATAGCCATAAGACAAATATCAATTTAATCAGCATGATCAATCCTAGGAGGTAATATGCCTGGTTTAACTGGATTGAACATGTTGACAGATGCTCTTTAAAGAGGTCCTATAGGATTGCAAAATTGGAATGAGGAAGGACTGCATTGCCAAGCACAGTACATGGGTGGGTGTGCTTATTGTAAATCCTTTTATTTAAATTATAGACAGAACCAGTAGAGTTAAAAAAGTTGTACTTTCTGTCCACTTATGGTATACACATAGGATATGTTATAAATGTCTGACGGGTGCAGGTCCCATGTCCTGTTCCTCTCAAGAACAGGGCCCCATAGCACATTACTGAAAATAGAGAGGAGGCTACGAAATCAGGGCTTTCTTCATTCAGTATGAACAAATTTAATGGGATAGAAGCAATTTGCTCATCTCAAGTAAAATGATATGGGTGCTAGAATAGATATTTTTGATTTTTGCTTTATGGAGGAAAAAAGAAGCTTAATTTACTCATCTTAGTATAATATAGTATGATATAGTGTCTTATTATTATAAGGGCTGATCAACAGTAAAGAGAAAGAGTGTAGCAATGATAGGGCAGAAAAACCAAAGGCAATTATCAACAACTAAGAGAGGTAAAGTTCATAACACTGTAAAGCATATGTCTAACTCTGTAACAAGAACTCAATCAAAGGGCTGCTAATAAATAAACCATAAATAAATTACTGAACCCCGAAGTAATAAGTATAATTGATCAATGCAATCCCTTCTTTGAGCTGGCAACAAGCAATGGAGGAAATGAATGATTGAAAATGTCTATGGGAAGTCTGAAATAATATAAATGCAAAAATTTCATTTTATATAAGCAATAGTAATAGACAGGTAAAATGTGAAGTTGACCTTTCTGCACATTTGTCAAGAAACAACATGTGTATGGAAGTTTCAAAGGCAGGTGGGGAATGAAATTGCAGGAAGGGAGGAACTGTCTCGATATGTGTTCCAAGGGCAGTCTGCCAGAGATAAACAGCTTAACACATGTCTTTGGGATCTATTGCTTCCTTCTGTGTTCAGAAGTTTGTTCCTTCTGCCTAAAAAGAGTTACTATGGTGAAAAACAAAATGTTAAACATGACCTGATCTGACTAAATGAAAAAAAAAAATGTCTGTATGTTTTGATTTCAAGGAATCAGTAAGGAAGCCTTGACTGGAATATTCCTATTGCTGAATAAAGTCTAAATGCCAGTTCAGTAATTCATTTTCTTGATGCCGCCTTGGTTTAAGGACAAGGAAAATATAAAAAACAATCTGAATGGCAGGTAGCATCACTGATCACTGAGGGTAGTGAATGGCTGCAGCAGTCACTCGTGTGTACAGGCACGTCACCACTGCACTGGAAGAGGCATGGGATCAATCAAGTATTAGTCTCTGCCATTGGCCACATTTCTGCATAACATGGACACCCCCTTTAATAAATTATCTTTGCAAGAGCAGAACACTCCCAGGGGTGTTCAAGAGATTAGGAAGCTGCCTACCAAAAGGACACAGTTTCAGTGATGCTCAATTATGGTACACAAGTGGTGACCCCAACATAATCACCTCTGCCCTCTCATCAGTTACAAGCATTTGAACAGGCAGTATAAGGGCCCTTGCAGACAAGCGTGAGACACTGCATTATGTTAGTGTTATCCAACACATTCCAGAACTGTGAGGGGTAACTTAGCATCATAAATCAGTATGATGCTATGTAACCCCATTCAGTGCCGGGAGTTCAAGCCAGGGCCCGCGATGCGGGAGACGTGCGTATCTCATGCTCATCTGCAAGGGCCCTAAGGCTTCATCGTCATAGTGTTTTCCCTGTTAGATTCAAACAAAACATGTGCCATGAATTATCATTATCACATTACATATTATCACAACTCCGTAATACACAGCTTCAGCGACTTCATGTATCTTACAAGCTTCATATACATGCCTCTGCTGTAGATACATTTTTTTAACGTGCGAGTATGTAATATTTTTATTGATTTATTGATCAGTTATCTTTAATCCTGGCTATTGCAGCTGGATCTTGGTTGAAAGTTACACAGCGTCAGTGATTGTGAAATCAGAATAACATACATGTATGTCCAGAATATAGCTATGGCAAGTATACCCCTGCATGTGTCAAAACTTTATGTCATTTTTATATTAGTAATGATTGTGGATGAAGGCAAAAGTGGAAAAATGAATGGAGATGAACAAAGGAACAGCAAATAGAGGAAAGGATAGGGGATAGAGTACCAAAATAAGAGATCAAAATGTCCTGGTGCAGAAAAGTCCCATTCCAAATTTTGCTATAGGGTCTCATGGTTACTTGTTACATCATTAAGTATTGTACAGTACAGAATATGAGGTGTAAATAGTACTATATGACAAGTTCACAATACGGCACTTAATACAATGAGATCTACTGCTTACATTCCACACAAGAACATACAGTAGGGAAAAAAAGTATTTAGTCAGCCACCAATTGTGCAAGTTCTCCCACTTAAAAAGATGAGAGAGGCCTGTAATTGACATCATAGGTAGACCTCAACTATGAGAGACAACATGAGAAAACAAATCCAGAAAATCACATTGTCTGATTTTTAAAGAATTTATTTGCACATTATGGTGGAAAATAAGTATTTGGTCAACTACAAACAAGCAAGATTTCTGGCTCTCACAGACCTGTAACTTCTTCTTTAAGAGGCTCCTATGTCCTCCACTCATTACCTGTAGTAATGGCACCTGTTTGAACTTGTTATCAGTATAAAAGACACCGGTCCACAACCTCAAAAAGTCAAACTCCAAACTCCATTATGGTGAAGACCAAAGAGCTGTCGAAGGACACCAGAAACAAAATAGTAGACCTGCACCGGGCTGGGAAGACTGAATCTGCAATAGGCAAGCAGCTTGGTGTGAAGAAATCAACTGTGGGAGCAATAATTAGAAAATGGAAGACATACAAGACCACTGATAATCTCCCTCGAATAGGGGCTCCACGCAAGATCTCACCCAGTGGGGTCAAAATGATCACAAGAACTGTGAGCAAAAATCCCAGAACCACACCGGGGGACCTTGTGAATGACCTGCAGAAAGCTTGGACCAACGTAACAAAGACTACCGTCAGTAACACACTACGCCACCAGGGGCTCAGATCCTGCAGTGCCAGACGTGTCCCCCTGCTTAAGCCAGTACATATGGTGTCTGACTAAATACTTTTTTTCCCCACTGTATGTTCTTGTGTGGAATGTAAGCAGTAGATCTCATTGTATTAAGTGCCGTATTGTGAACTTGTCATATAGTACTAAATACTAAATACTTTTTTCCCCCACTATATATGCTTGGTATTTAGTTGCTGAATGAGATTCTAATAATACCAATTTTAAAATTCTGGATTACTTTGTAAAAACTTCCATGTCTTATTCATGTGTTTGTATCACAGTATGCTTTTTTTCATTATTCAGTTATTTTTTTTATGTGCCAATGACACTTATCAAACTTCAGGCAATTAATATAAGCATTTCAACAAATGTAACAGCTAAATTAACATCCCCAAATGATTTGAGATTATGTGTTTTCATATCTTGGCAAACGTTGCACACAGATAATTATAATAGATGCAATAAACCAACCATAATATCTATTAATTTCAAAATCCCACTCAGAAAATTTAGAAGTGCATGAACCTTATAATTGACAGAAACATAGACAGAATGCAAAATGGCATAAAAAGGAGAGCTCAACAAGAAATAATTTTCATTGTTTTAGCATGTAATAATGTCTTTCATGTGGAAATGCACCTCATTATATAAAAATATATGACCAAAACTGTCATGGGCCAAGTGTAAAAAATAACCAATGGTCATGAAAAACAAATATAGGCGGCCTCTACATAACTTCAGCGGATTCTCCGCCACTTCTAAATGTAAGACAGCTTACTTACTGTCTTACACTTAGACCATTTTCTATGCCTAAGACGCCATACCCACTTTTTTAGACCTAGCATGAGTGAGGAGAAGACAGAGATGGCAATCGGTGCCAGAAATACACTTAATTTAGGCATATTTCTGTTTGATACACCTATCCAAGATGGTAATGCAATGTTACAGTGTTAAGGTTTCTAGGATTTTGGTTGGTGCAGGACATTGTAATAGTGTCATATGGCCAGAATATCATGACATGATATGATTGTATTCAGTATATGCATTAGGCATTTCAAAAACATTCTATTAAAACACATTTAATTTTTATTATTAGATGAATTATTTATTCTAAGTTAGACCCATGTTCAGCGTAGCTGGTGGGTCATTTCCATGAACTCTTAAAATGGTGCTGGTCCAGCTCATACAGCTGACATTCTGCTGCAATGGCTGTGATCATCAGATAACTCCAATCCCAATAATAATCATGGTATCCAAACTGTTAGACAGAGAGTGGGGGCTCTGCCTGCCCATCTGGAATGCAATCAGTACAAATGAATTGTCAATTAAAGCCACTAGTTCTGTCCTAATAGGACACCTTTCAGTGCTACATTGACAGGCATACCTCAGTGCAATAAAGAAGTAGTGAAATATATTATATCAGTGATCAAGCAATAACATAGTCTAGTCCCCCAGTGGGACTTCAAAAATCAACAACATTTTGAAAAGTCTTTTTCTCATTAAAAAACTGTATCATTAGGTCAAAAAATATTAAAAAATAATTACCTATACTATAAAACAAATGCAATATTTGAGAGAGAGAGGGAGAAAATAGTACACAATATAGTTGGAAAAATAGCTAAGCCAGCCTCACATCTGCACCCCCCCAGCGGCGTGTGCCGCGTCGGCCGTTCCACTCTCGCTCTCTGCTCCGTCGCCAAGGGGTCGCCTTCTTCAAGGGCCTCTGGAGAGGGAGCCAGAGAAACGGCTACCACATCTAATGAAGGCAGCAGGTGCTTAAATTACCCACTCCCGACTCGGGGAGGTAGTGACGAAAAATAACAATACAGTACTCTTTCGAGACCCTGTAATTAGAATGAGTACACGTAAAATCCTTTAACGAGGATCTATTGGAGGGCAAGTCTGGTGCCAGCAGCCGCGGTAATTCCAGGTCCTATAGCGTTTATATAAGTTGCTGCACTTAAAAAGCTCGAAGCTTGATCTTGGGATCGAGTTGGCCGTCTGCAGGGAGGTGAGCTACCACCTGCCTCTCGGCACCTCCCCGATGCTGTTCGTTGAGTGTCCCGGTGGCCGGAATCACTTACTTAAAAAATTTGAGTGTTCAAACCAAGCCGGGTCGACTCAATACTTGAGCTCTGAATAATGGAATAGGACTCCATGCTGCTTCCACCGCACTTTATCAAACTGTTCCAAATTTAAGGTTGACACGCTGCTGCCGAGCAGACTGTCCAAAAAATTTAAGGGTCACATGCTGCTGCCACCACACTTTATCAAACTGTCCCAAATTTAAGGGTGACACGTTGATGCAAAGCTGACCGTCCCAAAAATTTAAGGGTGACACGCTGATGCCAAGCTGACCGTCGAAAAAATGATATTCTTCATGTGACATTCTGCAGAAGAGCAGACCGTTAAAAATATTTAAGTGTGACACGCTAATGCCAAGCTGACCGTCGAAAAAATGATATTCTTGATGTGACATTCTGCAGAAGAGCAGACCGTTAAAAATACTTAAGTGTGACATGCTAATGCCAAGCTGACCGTCGAAAAAATGATATTCTTGATGGGACATTATGCAAAAGAGCAGACCGTTAAAAATATTTAAGTGTGACACGCTAATGCCGAGCAGACCGTCCAAAAAAATTATATTCTTGATGTGACATTCTGCAGAAGAGCAGACCGTTAAAAATATTTAAGTGTGACACGATAACGCCAAGCTGACCGTCGAAAAAATTATATTTTTGATGTGACATTATGCAAAACAGCAGACCGTTAAAAATATTTAAGTGTGACACGCTAATGCCGAGCTGAACGTCCAAAAAATTTAAGGGTGACACTCTGCTGCCGAGCTGAGCAAAAAAAATTTAAGGGAGACATGCCGCTTAGCTGAACGTCTAAAACATTAGAAGTGACATGTAGCAGAACTGAGCGTGTAAAACATTATGGTTTAGTGCCTGCTGGTGAGCTGACAGGCCAAAAAATTATGTTGCAGGCCCAGCTGGTGAGCTGACAGGCTAAAAAATTCGGGTTCAGGCCCAGCTGGTGAGCTAAGCGTGTAAAACATTATGGTTGAGTGCCTGCTGGTGAGCTGACAGGCAAAAAGATTATGTTGCAGGCCCAGCTGGTGAGATGACCGGCTAAAAATTCAGGTGCAGGCCTAGCTGGTGGACTACAGCCTAATAAGCTGTTTTATATGATGGAGGAAGAGGAGGAAGAGGACGAGAAGAGGAAAGGGGTACATGATAATACAGTGTATTCAATACACCCTAAAAGCCAGATTTAAGGTTCCTTCATGTTAAGCCGCTTTCCTCTGGTGGAGTAGAGAAGTCAGGGGCAAGTCAGCCATGTGTGCCAGAGTCCCAACAGACAAGGCTTTGCTCTCCCCACCAGGAATATGACTCTCAATATCCTCCTCATCCTCTTCCTCCTCTTCAGCCCATCCACGCCGAAGAGATGGTGTAAACGGGTTATGCTTACCCTCCTTGGAAAAATGTAACTGCAGCAGCAAATGAGGAACTGCGGCTTAAATTAACGGTATTAAATACGGATGTCAGCTTCATAGACTTTTGAACGGTTGTAATACGCTGTGCAGTTAGGGTTACTGACAAGGCACACTTGGGTTTTTTTTGCCACCCAAAAAAAAAAAAAAAGACGTATTTCATAACGGACTTTGGTCTTTTTGGTACAGCGACAATCTTTTTACATACCCAAATCCTATCCCAATAGTTTAATTCCCTCCTTGGGAAAATTGAACTGCAGCAGCAAATGAGGAACTGCGGCCTAAATGAACGGTATTAAATAAGGATGTCAGCTACATAGACTTTTAAACGGTTGTAATACGTTGTGCACCTAGCGTTACTGACTGAGCACACTTGGGGTTTTTTTGCCACCCAAAAAAAAAAAAAAGACGTATTTCACAATGGACTTTTGAAAAATGATACTAACCCTGCCTATAGAAATTCTATCAATACGCAAATGTTATACAGCAAGACGCAAAAGAAGTACTGCGGGGTTAACAGCAGAAATTATAGCAAAGTATGTCAGGTATATAGTATACAGAGAGTATACTACAGCATGCAGCAGCACATGTGGCATTAATGGCAGGCCACCTAGTGCTATTTTCACCACCTTTAACCCCTTAAGGACCCAGCCATTTTTCACCTTAAGGACCAGGCCATTTTTAGCAAATCTGACATGTTTCACTTTATGTGGTGATAACTTTAGAACGCTTTTACTTATCCAGGCCATTCTGAGACTGTTTTCTCGTCACATATTGTACTTCATGACAGTGGTAAATTTGAGTCAAAATATTTCATTATTTATAAAAAAAATACCAAATTTACCAAAAATTTAGAAAAATTTGCAAATTTCCAAATGTCAATTTCTCTACTTTTAAAATACATAGTAATGCCTCCAAAAATAGTTATGACTTTACATTCCCCATGTGTCTACTTCAGGTTTGGATCACTTTGAAAATTACATTATATTTTTTTGGGACGTTAGAAGGCTTAGAAATTCAGAAGCAAATCTTGAAATTTTTCACAAAATTTCCAAAACCCACTTTTTAAGGACCAGTTCAGGTTTGAAGTCACTTTGTGAGGCTTACAGAAATGCCCCATTTGTCATTGTGAACTGCTGTACAGGCACACGGCAGGGCGCAGAAGGAAAGGAACGCCAGGGCAGATTTCACTGGAAAAAGTTTAAGTTGCCATGTCACATTTGATGCACCCCTAGAGTAGGAAACTCTTAAAAACTGACCCCATTTTGGAAACTACGGGATAAGTTGGCAGTTTTGTTAGTGCTATTTTAGGGTACATATGATTTTTGGTAGCTCTATATTACACTTTTTGTGAGGCAAGGTAACAAAAACTAGCAGTTTTGGCATTGTTTTTATTTTTTGTTATTTACAACATTCATCTGACAGGTTAGATCGTGTGATATTTTTATAGAGCAGGTCGTTATGGACGCGCCAATATCTAATATGTGTACTTTTTTATTTATTTAAGTTTTACACAATATTTTTGAAGCACAAAAAAAAAATCACATTTTAGTGTCTCCATAGTCAGAGAGCTGTAGTTTTTTTATTTTTTGGGCGATTGTCTCAGGTAGGGGCTAATTTTTTGAGGGATGAGATGACGATTAGATTGGTACTATTTTTGGGGGCATACACTTTTTTGATCGCTTGGTATTACATTTTTTGTGATGAAATGTGACAAAAAATGGCTTTTTTTAGACAGTTTTTATTTTTTACAGTGTTCACCTGAGAGGAGAGATCATGCTACATTTTTGTAGAGCAGGTTTTTACGGACGTGGCGATACCTAACATGTATACTTATTTTTATTTATTTAAGTTTTGCACAATAATATCCTTTTTGAAACAAAAAAAATCATGTTTCAGTGTCTCCATAGTCAGAGAGCTGTAGTTTTTTTATTTTTTGGGCGATTGTCTCAGGTAGGGGCTCATTTTTTGCGGGATGAGATGACGATTAGATTGGCACTATTTTTGGGGGCATACGCTTTTTTGATCGCTTGGTATTACAATTTTTGTGATGAAATGTGACAAAAAATGGCTTTTTTATACTGTTTTTATTTTTAATTTTTTACAGTGTTCACCTGAGGGGAGAGATCATGCTACATTTTTGTAGAGCAGGTTTTTACGGACGTGGCGATACCTAACATGTATACTTATTTTTATTTATTTAAGTTTTACACAATAATATCATTTTTGAAACAAAAAAAATCATGTTTTAGGGTCACCATAGTCAGAGAGCTGTAGTTTTTTTTTATTTTTTGGGCGATTGTCTCGGGTAGGGGCTCATTTTTTGCAGGATGAGATGACGGTTAGATTGGTATTATTTTTGGGGGCATACACTTTTTTGATTGCATGGTATTACATTTTTTGTGATGAAATGTGACAAAAAATGACTTTTTTTAGACAGTTTTTATTTTTTATTTTTTACGGTGTTGACCGGGCGGGCTGGATCATGTGATATTTTAATAAAGCAGGTTTTTACGGATGTGGCGATACCTAATATGTATATTTTTATTTTTTTTTTTTCTATTTTTATGTGTTTCTTTATGGGGAAGGGGCTTTTTTTTTTGAAACTTTATTTATTTATTTTTTTGTTAAAACACTTTTATTTAACTTTTTTTTTACATTTTACTTATGTCCCAGTAAGGGACTTTAACATTTCAGGGTCTGATCCCTGATTGAATGCAGCACAATACATCTGTATTGTGCTGCATTCAACTGTCAGCGTCTCACACTGTGACACGCTGACCGTTGCCTAGGAGACCCAGAGCTGTGGCTGGGTCTCCTGGGCTTCCGTAGATGGGAGTTCCGATGCCTCTGGGCAAGGCATCGGGGCTTCCATCTCAGCCATAGGCCCCCCCCACCGCCTCACGGGGACCCGATGGCTTTAAAAGCTGCCGCAATTACCTTGTATACCGCGGTCAGGGGACAGTGTCCCGTATGGGGACAGTGTACGGACATCATAGGGAGAGTTTACACACTGTAGGGAAATCATAGGGAGATCATAAGGAGACTGCAGGGGCAGTGCATGGACAGTGCAGGCTCAATGTGATCATCTTGGACATCTTATTCATTTGCTGTGCCATTCATTCTTTATCTGTTCTGTTATACATAGACTTATTGTGCATCAGAGTTAGTCTCAACAGGCGGTATAATATATAGGCGCGTTTACCTAGTTCATCTGCTGCTCTTAATTTGTTCTGTTATACATAGATTTAGTGTTCATCAGACTCACTGTCAACAGGCAGTCTAACATATAGGCATGTTTATCTAGTTCATCTGCTGCACCATTTATACTTAATCTGTTCTTTTATACATAGACAGCATGCATCAGATTCATTGTCAACACATGGTCTAATACATAGGCACGTTTACCTAGTTCATCTGCTAAGGCATTCATTCTTAATCTGTTCAGTTATACATGTTTACCTAGTTCATCTGCTAAGGCATTCATTCTTAATCTGTTCAGTTATACATAGACTTGGTGTGCATCAGACTCATTGTCAATAGGTGGTCAAATATATAGGCACATTTGCCTACTTCATCTGCTGCGCTTTTAGTAATTAATCTGTTCAGTTATACATAGACATAGTGTGTATCAGACACAGAATAAGTGAAGTATAAACTAAGCCATTCTACAGCTAACAGAAAGAATTCAAACAAATGTGTTTGCACTGCCACAACAGGGATTAAAAGACCTTTTTTTTCTCCACTTCTTTATTGGCATTGCCTCCATTTCCTTATTTTGTTCCACTAAAGAGTCATTGGACACCTGCAATGGTGTGCAGCGTTTTTTTTTTTTTTTTTGCTTTACTGAAGGATGCTGTATGATTTGATTTTATTTGTTTAGCTAGGGGTTAGCTAGGAATGTTGGTGGCCTGCATGATGATGCGCATGTTCATATATGTGACCTGCCTGTAATTCTGATGCACAGTAACTGTTTTGCTACCAGAAAAGAGTACCTTTGCATGTTGCTGTACTGCACAGTGATGTAAAACAGGATATATTCTCTCTAAAGTTTAACTGCAGGCCAGGATATACCTGATTTAATATGCTTTGTGACAATTTAATTCGTAACAAAGTTAATCTTCTGGAAAAATTTGGCGTAACAGCTGAACCAAATTTTTGAAAACCTTGCTCATCTCTAATTAATAGCCTCACCCTCTCCCACTTTTATCAGACTGTGTTATGTGATTGGGAGCTCCTTGGCCCAGTGCCATTTTGTCTACCACTACCACCACCAACATTGCTTCAAGTGCTATTATTACTACTAACACAACCAATAACAACACAGCAGTGCTAATGATGACTGTTCTCACAGAAGTTATCAATAGGGAGACTATCTTGAGTATCTTCCATAGCACATAGCCTCTTCTTAGGAAAAAAGAAGGCTCCCCACTAGGAGGGGGCAGTGAAGACAGAGATGATGCTACTGAAAGGCTTTTCTATGGCTGCAAGTAGGAGGAGCAGGATGAATGCTGTGACCCCTAGGCTCTGAGGAATGGTGCCAGACTCAACATCATCTTACTGTGACTGAGAGGAGGAGAAAGCCACCCAGTCCACAATATCATCCTCTTTGTCCTCAATAATACTGTGGCGCCTGTCAGAAGCCAGGGAGAACTGTTTCTACTGATGCTACTTCTACTACTTCTACTAGCCAGATGGCTATTGGCAGATCAATTTAGTTGGAAGATTAATTTTTGTAAAATTTGTAATAAATCTGATTAGTTCAGAAACAATTCACTCATCTGTGGACTATAGTAATTTCTTGCCCAAAACTTTGCTTTTACCATATGACATCTACAGGCACTTGGCTCATCAAGTTATGTATACCACACAAATATTGGAGTTGTCATTCAGATCTTAAGGCATACAAACTTCTCTGCTTTCTTATCTCCACTATGCTCATGAGTCGCCACCATTTTTAAAGACCAAACCTCTGCCTTAGAAATGTACGTGGAGGTCTGTAAAGGTTTAATATTAGAGATGAGCGAGTACTAATATGCTCGTGTGCTCGGTACTCGAGTCAAACATTTAAAGAAGTTCAGGTGTTCGTTCCGAATAACGAACCCTATTAAAGTCAATGGGAGATCCGAGCATTTTTGCAGGGGACCCAAGTTCTTGGCAAGGTTGCCTACACACCTGAAAACCTCAGAAAGTGATGGAAACACCACGGAAATGGATAGGGAACACCAGGGGAAGCATGCATGGAGCAGACAGATACAGTGCAAGGAGCGACAGGACCTTCAGTGATGGCATGGTCACATGCAGGGGCGCACCCACAGGGGGGGTCCAGCGGGTCTGGACCCCCCCCCCCCCCCCAGAACGATAAAGAATTTTTTTTTTTTTAATGCTTCAGGGCCGCACCGCAATCGCCACAGGCTGCGCGGCCCTGATCCTTACTGCGGGCGGCGGCAGGCGGCAGCGCTATGGAGGAGAGGGGAGAGAGGTTTTTCTCCTACATCTCCTCTGCGCTGCTACAATCTCCTATCTGATTGGTGGAGAAGCAGAGGGCGGAAGCTGCTTCTCCACCAATAATTTCAAGCACAGAGCCCGGCGCTGCAGAGCCCATGTGACTCTGCCAGTCCTTCCCCGAGTTCCCCCGGCCGGTCCCGCCATCACACCTCGCTCCAGCCGGCCCAGCACAGCCATCCAGGCCGGCCGACCGACCTCCTGCTGGAGCAAGAAAAAATGGTAAGTCTCACTCAGTCTGTGCCCCCCCGCCTTGTATTGTGCCCTCCCTGCCCTGTATTGTGCCCCACCTGCCCTGTATTGTGCCCCCCCTGCCCTGTATTGTGCCCTCCCTGCCCTGTATTGTGCCCCCCCTGCCTGTATTGTGCCCCCCCTGCCCTGTATTGTGCCCTCCCTGCCCTGTATTGTGCCCCCTGCCTGTATTGTGCCCCCCTGCCCTGTATTGTGCCCCCCCTGCCCTGTATTGTGC